>JAYKQN010000007.1:23985000-24365000 GCA_036785175.1 Eupleurogrammus muticus | reverse complement strand
TGAAACAGAAACACACACACATCTGCAAAGTAAGCTATGACAGATGTCAGAATGGAGATTTCCTAAATAATTGAACTATCACAGAGACACCACTTGCCCCAGATGGAGGGATAGAGAGAAAGAAAGATGGAGGAATAGAGGGATTAAGAAAATGTGGAATGAAGAAGAGCAGGAGGAAGGAAGGTACTCATCCTATTCTGAGTTTGTTTACGCCAACAAACACCACTGGAGATAAAACCCGACTGCTTTTCCAAACTTTCTAATTAGCACAAACAACAGTGAAACAAACAAAGAGCAACTGTGAACAGTTTGAAACCTGAAACGATCCCGAAAGCATCAATCAGGAAGCAGGGTCTGACTGGTGTAGGTTATAGGTACACAGAATTATAGGTTCATTATATAGTATTACCAACCAGGTGATGTTATCAATCCCTTATTGAACTGAGGTTCCAGCTCTGCAGTGACCTGAGAAACACACACTAATCAATTCTGAGCTGTTTCACTTCCAGAGCAGTTTTCTTTCAGTCTAGTGAAGAACTCCAAATCTCCAGTCAGATAGAAAGATGGCATTAAAGTAAAAATACTGATTTGTTTTCATAGCTCTGTAAAATAAGGGGAGCTCTTTAAATGTGGAGATTTTGGAGTTTCAAAATAAGATGTAATGAAGTCATGATTTTCTTTAGCATAAACACAGTGTTTTTACACACTAATCAATTTTGAATCAAACTAGGCAAGGAATGTGTGTTTTTATAGCACATTTTAACAAGGTAGTATAACTTGATCAACAGCTGGTGCAGACAGGAAATTAAGCAGCTGACTATGAAGCTCACCACATGTATAAACAACAAAGATGACCAACACCTGTGCTTCCTATGAACAGTTAACGAAATGAGCATAAACGAAACGTCTGTTGTAGGCAGAATGGATTCCTGTAGAATAGTGGAAGCTTGAGTAGATCTTTTCATGTTTAAATGATTGTGTGTTGGACTATTCCATAGTCTTTTAATAGGCTAATTTTCCATTGCATACGACATGGACAAATACTGCAATAAAGAGAGACATAAAAAACACTCTTATTGTAAAACAAAACTGCAATTTATGTTGAAAGTGTGGATCTCAATCTATATAACAGTTTAAAATTGTGTTGACAGACCAAGTAAAGGGGGGGGGGGCACAGAAAATAATTGAGAAGCACTGGTATAGAAAGAGCTTAATGTTGTGGTGGCATTACCTGTTCCAGCATGTTCTGCAGCCTCTCAGCTTCAAGGTCGATTACAAACTTCTTCTCTTGTCGCCTGTCCAGATCTTCTAGCAGGCGCCGGTAGCTGGCGTCGTTGAAATTTTCCACGCAGATGGCGCTGACCTGCCAGTTGTTCTGTCCTGCCTTCTCCATGATGGCCTGCAGGATGGCATATCCTGAAAAAGCCAGACACACAGGACCAGGATCATTAGATGGAAGAAGGAAAATGATGCAAATGTGCTGTAACTTGTGAAATACTTTTTAAATTGTGTGTTTTAGACATAGAAACTGACAAATAATGTTTTTAAGCTGCTCAGAGAAAGTCTCTCAGGGATGGCAGAGCAATAACACCAGCTAGTTTAGAATTTAGAACCACAAACTATGACAATATAAAACTATTAATTTCACCTTTTTCCTCACAGTTGACAATAGTCTAGAACATATCTCTTAACTTTACAGCTTTGTTATTTACCGAGATGAATTAGAGAAGGAGGCATTACTGTTAGATCAATGCACCATTAACCATATTAAAAACAAAATTACCTCTTTTTACTACTTACCCTCACTACTGGTATCATAGGTAACATAACAATATAAATATGTTATATAATAATATATTACAATTGAAACACTGAAAGCAATGAATTACTGAGCAGTCATTTATTGTCCTGGTTGGGAAACTTGTCTAGTAGTCTGTTAAACAACACAACAACACACAAGTGCAAAAACAAAATCTGCAAAAATTGTTATACAATAATATATAAAAAATGCATAACTAAAACAACTTCTTGGGATTACATGTGCAAACTTAAAAATTACCCTCCCCCAACATTGTTGTCCTATGTGTAGTCAAAAGTTATCTTTTAGTGTTTCGGGTGTTGTCTGCAAAGAAAATAAGCTGCAGGTACCAGAGATCACCACCACATGGGCCCAAACGATTGGAACTGTTTGAAAGTCCATTTACTGAAATGCTAACAAGGAACAAAAAATTCAAAGTGATCCAGAGCCAGGATTTCTTCATGATCACTACTAAAATGTAATCATCTGTTCATAGTACCATTCTCAACATTTGAAAAACATACACTAAAATAAACAACATTCCAACTGAAATTTTTTGAGGTACTTTGGAGAACCTGCAGAATACTCACCTAGGACACCTTTACAACGTTGTCTCAACCACAATCAACCACAGCATCACAGAGGAGGTCAAACAGATTCCATAACGCTTGATCTTTTACTAAAGCTGTGGGAAGGTTTTATTCTGGAAAGTTTCTATATCCTTGGTATCAATGTTGCAAAGACCTTGATCAGACCACTCAACACATTCATCTACCACTGGCAAACGCTCAGCTTTGTCATTAGCAGGCTGACGATAAGAATTATCTGTGAAATGTTGGTTGTTTGTCCTGTTGCTACAGTTGGTGTGAAATTTGAACATCAACAGTAACACCTATGACCCAGCCCACACACTCAGTTCACCTTTAAAAATATGAGCTAAAACGTGGATCTGGAAACAGGTGTGCCTGGTACAAGATATTTAAAAGCAGATATTCAAAAGTCATAAAATATGTCTGTATAAATGCTTCATTTCAGTGTGTGTTCCCCTCATAACTTCCAATACAATGTGACTTAATGTTCAGTTCCATGCTGGTTTGTCTTTTTTCATTTCATTTCATGCTGCCTTCAAATTATTGCTGTTTATATTTTTATCCATCTTATTTTTGTATTGTTTCTCAAATCTCAATTTGTCGCTGACCTCTTCTTCCTCCACTATAATCCATCTTATCACCTCTGAGGAAGTCCAGTGTTATTTATTCAGTGCTCTTCAGGGATTTCATAACTGACGGTTTCTTTTTAAATCCCTGAAGAGTGCAATAAAAAGAAAAAAAAATATAGACATTATTGTCTGGTAATCAAGATTTTTAGAAGTTGACACACTCTGAGCCCTTCACACATGTAGAATGAACCCCCTTCTTCATTATACAACAAATAATAATTATTTTTTTTATTTTTATTTGATTTTTTAAATATTTCATAATTACATTTCTTCTGTAAGCAGTGATGTTTCTTATTTTCTTGAATCAGTCTTTTTTTTGCCTATAGAATGTAAAACACCAACAGAACTTTGCTCCATACATAGCACCTCTAGACGTCAAACTCTCCACAGTTTTTGAAGTTGTAGAACAACCTCTCATAGTTACGCTACTCTGGAAGAGGATTCAGGCCATGTAAGTAACACATGAATATAGATCCAAGAAAGGAGCAGAATATTCAGAGAAATCTCTCATAAAGATTATTGCTGGACATCTCACGCACTGAAAAAAAATGTAATATAAGTTCTAGAGCTGCAATGATTAACAGATTTATTGATTAGTTGCCAACTATCACAATAATCACCAACTATTTTTATAATTAATTTATTGATTTTAGTCATTTTTAAGAAGAAAATGTCCAAATTCTCTGGTTTCAGTTTCTCTTATCTGACTATTTTCTGGTTTCTTTAATCTTCTGTAATAGTAAACTGATGATCTGTTGGTCTGGACAAAAAAATACATTTTATGTTGGGTCTTAAGCTTTGAGAAGCATTTTATGAGCCCAAAAAATAATTGATTAGTCGTTTCAATTATCAATACATTAAATGACTCAGAAAAGCTGTTAGATGCAGCTCTAGTAAATTCTAAAAAAAAACAGATATTCTCATTAAAACATTGGTTCTTGGTTCTAAATAACAGTTCTAGTAAATGCCAGTACTATGTGATGCTTCTTTAGTGATCTGCTGCTGATGAAAATGAAATATAAAGTAAAATATGGCCCATGAGGTTGTGTGAAGTGAGGAACATATTGCCCATAATTCCTGGCTCCAGCGGCCAGCTGGCAGCAGCTAACACAGCCTTCCTGGCAGGAGTTCCCTAAACTACCTCCCAGTTCTGATTGATCTGGGGTCCAGCCGGCTAGTCTACAGGAGTCCATGTACCTGGGGACTCTGGAGGAGCCTGGAGTTTAAAGGCGATGAGTGAGGAGCTGTGAGGGCCGCTGTTCTCCAGTAGGAACAGATGTCTCCTAAACGGCCTCCTGGTGCCATCAGGAGGAGCTGTCACACAATCTGGCAACCTGCTCCCTTTGCTCCCAATTAGTGGATTAACCTGCGCACTGGATCCAGACTCCTCCTCTATCTAGACTCCTCCTCTACCCAGACTCCTCTCCTCCTTCTCCTCTACCCACTCTCCTTATTTATCCAGACTCCTCTTCTGCTCCACCCAGACTCCTCTCGTCCTCTATACAGATTCCTCTGTTATCCTCATCTGTTACCATCTACTTCACAACAGATTCCAGGTTGACAGAGTAACATTCTCTGTTTTTTTTAACCTAGCAGCTTCACCTACAGAGCCAGGACATACTCAAAACATACAGAAAATGTGTGGATAACCTACAAATAAAAACATGTTTAAAACACATAAAACCTGTTTTAAAACACTCATAAAACAAACATAAATCCTAACCATAGGGAGATGGACCTAAGAGGGACAAATGCTGCAAAAACAGAAATGATGCAAAACCAAAAAAACACACACACACAAAAGAAACGCTGCAGGAGAGGAATTCTGTAAACACAGAAAGAAGAAGCAGCAAAGACTTACAAATGCACACAAAAACACAAAAGAAAAAAATGTGATAGTTGTGGGGATAGTAGTTGTGGTTGGGGTAGTGCTGGTAGTAGTTGTGGGGGGGAGTGGTGGTAGTGGTAGAGGTGGTAGCAGTGGTGGTAGTAGTGGGGGGTAGCGGTAGTTGTGGTGGGGCAAGTATCAGTGGTAGTGGTGGCGATAGTGGTCATAGTGGTGGTAGTGGTGGGGGTCGTTGTACTGGGGGCAGTTGTGGTGGGGGTAGTAGTGGTGGTGGTGGTAGTGGCAGTGGTGGTAGTAGTAGGTACTAGGTAGGTAGGTAGGGAGGTTATTAGTAGGAATTCATAATCATCAAAGATGGTTATTAATTAATGTTGAACATTTATTAATTTATCAATCAAAATGTATTTAAAAAATGGGGCATGACCAGAAAATCTGGACCAAACACCAAAATTTGTGGAAATATTGATATTTCTAGAGTGAGCAATAAAGGAGGAGATCAGCGCTGACTCTGTCAACCAGCTCAGTGTCACAGTATACAAGCATAAAATACCTTTGGTAGTTGTGATGTTGATAGTAGTGGAGGTGGGGGTAGTTGTGGTGGTAGTAGTTGTGGGGATAGTTGTGGTTGTGGGGAAAGTGGTGGTAGTAGTGGTGGTGGGGTGGTAGTGGTGGTGGAGGTGGTGGTAATTGTAGTGGGGGTGGTATTGGTGGTAGTAGAGGTGGTGGAAGTGGTGGCGGTTGTGGTGATGGGGGTAATAGTGGTGTAAGCAGTGGGAGTGACTTTTCATCCTGTTCCCTGTATGAAACAACTCTTCAGGCCAAAGTGCTGGAGTAGCAAACACACACACACACACACACACACACACAATGACATGTACATGCACACATTCATCCCCAACAAAGACAGAAAATAGAGTACACGATGTGTATTCAAATATTCAGCTCTGCCTCTTTAGCTCATACTCACACTACTACAGCTAGTACTACTACTGCATGTACTACTACTGCTAATACTACTACTGCTGCTGCTACTACTTCTACTACTGGTGCTGTTATTAGTGCTGGTACTACTACTGCTGCAACTAGTACTACTGCTACTGCTACTACTCCTATTACTGCTGATGTTATTGCTGCTAGTACTACTACTGCTACTACTGGTACCATAACTGCCGCTACTTCTACTATAGCTGTTGCTGCTGTTACTACTGCTAGGACTCCTACTTATAATATTACTAATTTTGCTACTGTGTTTACTGCAACTACTACTGTTATCACTGTTATGGCTCTTGTTACTACCACCACTACAACTACTGCTACAGGTCAATCCTGTTCCATCATCTACTGCAGCCTGGTCCTCTGTTTCTCTTCCTAAGGTTTCTTCCTTTATTTTTTTTCTGCTAAAGGGTTTTTTAGGGAGTTTTTCTTGTCTGATTTGAGGATCTGTGATCTGTGTCATAGTACTATTACCGGTAGTAGTAGTAGAAGTATGTAGTTGTTCTGCTGTCATACAAACTGTGAAGTCCATCAGGTGACTCTGTGATTTGTGATTTTGGGCTGAATAAATAAAACTAGCTTGACATTATGTTGCATGAGTGAAACAGAGTGTTCATGTAGAAGAATAAAAAAAGTGAAAATGTGGAAATGTGAAACTGTAAAGAGGTTTGACTAATGTTCAGCTGGTGACCCAGATCCATGTTCTGTCACCCCCATTCTGTCACATTAGTGACATCAACAGGTGCTCCCCCAGACATCATGGATTCACTTCCAACACTAACTAGAGCCTCTAGACTAGGAAGGAACAGGTCCCAGGTCTGTAATTTCTACACTTCACATCAACATGCTTGACCAATAGTTTTGATAACGAATGTTTTCTCAGATACTGTTTCATGGTCAGGAGTCATGTTTAAGTTGGTGTCAGCAATAGATCTTTGTTAAGGTTAAAAAGGCCTTGTTGATCCAGTTAACAGTGGTATGGAACAGCCCTAAACTGATACTGATGAAGGCTAATGTTTATAACTTGCAAAGTCTGGTAGCCTTGCTGGCCAATGATATGAGAGTATTTATCTGTCAGCTGCTTTTTTCCCCTTTACAGTAAAATTCTGTTCATAAATTGATTTGAATTCTCCAGTGCTTTGAACACCATCCACCACTGCTGCTGGGAGATAAACTAGTGTGGATGGGAGTGGGAGGCCTGGTGGAAGACGTTGTGGGATGGTGCCTGACCAATCAGCTGCACCTGAACACCTCCAAAACCAAAGAAATGGTGGTTGACTTCAGGAGATCCACCCTGTCTCTGGAGCCTGTCTCTATTGATGGAGAGAATGTGGAGACAGTCTTCACTTACAAGTACTTAGGGGTGCATCTTGACAATAAACTGGACTGGTCTACAAACTCTGATGTACTCTATAAGAAGGGCCAAAGCAGGCTCTACTTCCTGAGAAGGCTAAGGTCCTTCAATGTCTGCAACAGACTCCTGCTGATGTTCTACCAGTCTGTATTCGCCACTGTAGGAGCCATTCCCTGAATTAATTTACTTTGCCATTTTCTTAATACATGAATTCTTGTATTTCTGTGAGCATGTGCCCCCTACAGGCGAAGTTCACCATAAATTGGGAGGCTACCTGGAGGAGGCGTGGCTGACTGGGAGCACAGAGCCTTTGACCTGCGTTGTCTACGTTGTCTGCGTTGTCCGCATTGTCCGCTGACTCACCTGCTGCTAGAAACCTTTGTTGCACATCTATGTTGATTTGCCCATTCTGTCTTTGTTTTATACGGCTACAGGAGCCTATTTTATTTGTGTTTGATCAATTAAGAAACTAAAGGAAATATCTGTCAACTTACAGCCTTGTCTGTCTTTTTTGGAATTGCGGACTTTGGTCGGGCAGACACGCAGCGTCACAGGGTATCAGTCACCACCACAAAGGGACAAAACAAATGGAGTTTTAAAAACAGGAAAATTTGTCACTACATTAGTCAAAGGCTTCTCTCTGGATATTGGAACTTGTGGATTACTCGGAGTATTGGACTCACGAGCGCAGAGAGGAACAAAGGATTGGAACGCCAAAAACACGTGCACCTGAAAATGACGGTAGGACGCATCTAATTAATTGTTTGAGCTGGATCTCGTTCATGGAAAGGAGTGAAACGAATGCATTCGTTTGATTAGAAGCTCGTTTGATTTGGGACTGTTTTTGAGACAAGCGAATGAACTTTCCAATTTGTTTTAATCAAGAAGAAAGGATATTGTAAAAAAAAAAAGGCGCTGTTTTACGCGCGGCTTTATTTTCATGAATTCTCAGTTTCACAAGGTTTATTTGAACGGAAAAAACGCTTTGACTCTATAAAGACAAGAATTACACAAAGACACGTTTAAGTTGAAAGAACATGGCTGATTCGGATATTGATGCAGCGTCGCAAACTGATGTGGAGAAACCGGCGATGAGCAGTGTATCATGTCCATTGTACCTGTACAGGTAAAATCAAACAAAGGCAACACTATAGTCAAAACGTATGCATTTCTTGACCCCGGCAGCACTGCCACCTTTTGCACAGATGCGTTAAAGCGACGGCTTAATGTGCAAGGAAAGAAAACCAATATTCTGTTACGTACACTGGGACAAGAAAGGAGTGTGTCCACACATTTGATTACTGGATTGGAAGTTGGTGGACTTAATGACAGTACATTTATAGCTCTCCCAGAAACTTACACACAAATTAAAATTCCTGTGACAAAAAGAAACATTCCAAACCAAAATGATGTGTCAAAATGGCCTTACCTTAAAGAAGTAAAGATAGCCACCATCGATGCAGACATAGGGCTGCTCATAGGCATAAATGTCCCCAAGGCAATGGAACCCTGGCAAATCGTAAATAGCCAGGGAGAGGGCCCATATGCCGTCAAAACATTGTTGGGCTGGATTATAAATGGTCCACTAAGAGAGGAAACTCAAAATACACCGTTCCACACTGTGAACAGGATCTCGGTGCACAACCTGCATGAAATGTTGATTTCACAGTACAATGCTGATTTCAGTGAAAATGCCTTTGATGAAGTGAAAGAGCTGTCAATTGAGGATAAGCGCTTTCTGCAAATTGCTGATGACTCTGCCAAAATTGTGGATGGACATTACTGTTTGAAGCTACCCTTTAAAAGTGACAAATCTCTGCTACCCAATAACCATTCTGTTGCAGAACAACGACTGGAGAACCTGAAAAGGAAATTCAATAAAAACAAAGCATTTAAAGAAGAATATGTGACATTCATGTCACATGTGATTAACAAAGGATATGCAGAAATGGTGCCAGGACAGCAAACGAAAACGGAAGGATGTGTATGGTATTTGCCCCATCACGGGGTCTATCACCCAAGAAAAGGAACCTTAAGAGTCGTTTTTGATTGCGGTGCATCTTTTTGTGGCAAATCATTAAATGCAGAATTGTTAAAAGGGCCTGATTTAACAAACAATCTTGTGAGTGTGCTCAACAGATTCCGGCAGGAGCCAGTTGGACTGATTGCCGACATTACCGCCATGTTCCACCAGGTGAAGGTGGCCGAGTGCGATGTTGATTTCCTCAGGTTCCTATGGTGGCCAGAGGGAGATGTGACCCAACCGCCTGTGGAATACAGAATGACCGTCCATCTCTTTGGGGCTACATCATCCCCCAGCTGTGCAAGTTACGCACTTAGAAAAACAGCCACAGACAACAAAGAACACTTCAGACCCGAGGTAATAGACACAATTATGAACAATTTTTATGTTGATGACCTGTTAAAATCGGAAGCAACAGCAGAGGGTGCAATTCAGCTCGTCAAAGATGTCACAGCACTCTGTCAGAGAGGAGGGTTCCACCTGTCCAAATGGGCCACAAACAGCAGAGAAGTACTGGCATCTATTCCTGTACAGGACCGAGTAAAAGAAATGATGGAACTCAATCTCGACAAAGATAAACTCCCAACTGAAACGGCACTTGGCCTACAATGGTGCATAGACAGTGACAACTTTACCTTTAATGTACAACCAAAATCACAGCCACTTACAAGAAGGGGAATGTTATCAATGGTCTACTCAATCTATGACCCCCTTGGCTTCTTAACACCATTCACATTAACAGCAAAGTTGTTGTTGCAGGAGCTGTGTAAGATTAACCTGGGCTGGGACGAGGAGGTACCACCACACATCCGCGAGCAGTGGTCAAAGTGGTCAACTGGCTTCACACTGATGTCCAACTTCAAAGTGCAACGGTGCTTTAAGATTGTGGGATTCGGGGTGGTGACACAGGCACAGCTACACCATTTTGCGGATGCAAGTGAACAAGGCTATGGAACCGCATCTTACCTAAGGCTTCGGAACGGCCAGAACAACATCCACGTCACATTGGTGATGGGAAAAGGACGCGTGGCACCACTTAAGAGGATGACAATTCCAAGGATGGAACTTGCTGCTGCTGTGCTGGCTACAAAGGTGGATAAAATGCTCACAGCTAGCTTGCAGCTAAACCTGGATAGGTCTGTGTTCTGGACCGACAGCCAGTCTGTAATAAAGTACATAGCCAATGAGCACTCTAGGTTCAAAACCTTCGTCGCCAACAGAGTTTCAGCTATTAGAGATGTAAGTAAGTTATCCCAATGGAACTACATTGACTCTAAATCCAACCCGGCTGACGATGTCACCAGGGGACAAAGTGCAGCAAAGTTCCTAAGCAACAAACGATGGCTTCATGGACCAGACATTCTGTGGGAGGCTAAGCAGAAATGGCTGGTGGAAGTCCAGCCAAACACACCTCTTGCACCAGATGACCCTGAAGTGAAAACGCACATAGTGAGTACAACATTACACCACACTACAGAAGAAAATGCAACACATACACTCATGACACATTTCTCGGATTGGACAAAACTAAGAGTTACTGTTTCTTGGTTCCTAAAAGTAAAAGAAACTTTGAGAAAATTGGCTCAAATCAGAAAGCAAGGCAAAATCATAACAAGGAACATGTTGAACAAACCAGACTACAAACTTGGTGGCCAACAAGTGAATGTGCAAGACTTAAAGGAAGCTGAAATTGCCATTGCTCGCTATGTCCAATCACAACATTACCCAGATGAGCTTAAAAGCCTTGCCACAAAAAGTGCTGAAGTGAAAAGAGAAAGTACACTGTACAGACTTGATCCCACTCTAATAGGTGGTGTAATCAGAGTAGGTGGCCGGCTGAAAAGAATGTCAATAGGAGAAGAAAGAAAATGTCCCATCATCATGCCTAAGAATACACACGTCTCCACACTGATCTTGGAGCATGTGCATAGGATAACCAGGCATGGGGGAAGAAATCATATGCTATCTGAACTTCACAAGAGGTATTGGATTAGCAATGCAAATTCTGCAGCCAGAAAAATTCTGTCCAAGTGCGTTGTTTGCAGACGATACAGGGCTCGAGCTGGAGAACAGAAGATGTCCGACTTACCCCAAGAGAGACTCCAACCTGACCTGCCTCCCTTCACCAACACTGGCGTGGACTATTTTGGTCCATTTGAGGTAAAGAGAGGAAGATCACTGGTAAAAAGGTATGGCGTACTCTTCACCTGCATGACGAGCAGAGCCATTCACATTGAGGTAGCCAACTCATTAGACACCAGTTCATGCATTAATGCTTTAAGACGCTTTATCTGTAGAAGAGGACAAGTAAAGCACCTTCGTTCAGATAATGGTACCAATTTTGTTGGTGCAAAGGCAGAACTGCAAAAGGCCTTCTCAACAATTGACACAAACAAAGTGCATAGCACACTGAGAACAATGGGCATAGAGTGGACATTCAATCCGCCAGGTGCATCCCATCATGGAGGAATATGGGAAAGGCTCATAAGGTCAATAAGACAAGTCCTCTGCTCTGTCCTGACACAACAAATGTTAGATGACGAGGGCCTGCAAACTGTCTTTTGCGAAGTTGAAGCAATCCTGAATAGTCGTCCCCTCACCACAGTCACCCATGACCCACAGGACTTAACCCCACTAACACCCAACGACCTTCTGCTCCTTAAAGCCAGGCCAATTCTCCCTCCTGGGACATTCGAGAAGAGTGACCAATATACCAGACGCCGCTGGAGACAAGCACAATACCTGGCAAACATCTTCTGGAGACGCTGGACGTTGGAGTATCTACCCTTACTCCAAGAACGTCAAAAATGGAACACAAAGAAAAGAAACTTTCAGTGTGGTGATGTTGTGTTAGTGGTGGATCCAACTGCCCCAAGAAGTTCCTGGATTCTGGGAAGAATCACAGAAGTCTATCCAGACAAAAAAGGGATGGTGAGAACCGCAAAAATCAAGACTCAAACCAACATAATACAAAGGCCAATCACCAAACTATGTCTGATGTTGGAGGGAGAAGAAACATAGAACATGGATAATGAAAAAAAAAAAAAAAAAAACTTGAGTAATTTAAATTATTTAGTTAAATTTTTGAAAATTATTGCATAACGAATTATTGGGCTCCTACTTGTATGTAATTTGTAATTGTTTAGTCTGTGCCAAACAATTAGGAGCCGGTTATGTAGGAGCCATTCCCTGAATTAATTTACTTTGCCATTTTCTTAATACATGAATTCTTGTATTTCTGTGAGCATGTGCCCCCTACAGGCGAAGTTCACCATAAATTGGGAGGCTACCTGGAGGAGGCGTGGCTGACTGGGAGCACAGAGCCTTTGACCTGCGTTGTCTACGTTGTCTGCGTTGTCCGCATTGTCCGCTGACTCACCTGCTGCTAGAAACCTTTGTTGCACATCTATGTTGATTTGCCCATTCTGTCTTTGTTTTATACGGCTACAGGAGCCTATTTTATTTGTGTTTGATCAATTAAGAAACTAAAGGAAATATCTGTCAACTTACAGCCTTGTCTGTCTTTTTTGGAATTGCGGACTTTGGTCGGGCAGACACGCAGCGTCACAGGGTATCAGTCACCACCACAAAGGGACAAAACAAATGGAGTTTTAAAAACAGGAAAATTTGTCACTACAGCCACGTTCTCTTCTATGCTGTGGCGTGCTAGGGTGGTAGCTTTAGGAGGAGAGATGCTGGACGCCTGGACCAACTGGTGAGGGAGGCAAGAACAGAACCACAGAACAGACTGGACTTTATAATGGACTATCAGAAACACTTTTAACAAAAACATAGAGGGACACTAAAAAGGACATCATCATTGGGCACTGGACCGCTTAAACCATGTGACAGTGAGATGCCTGAGATGGCCCAGTTCAGAAACCTCTCGACTTGTGTGTGTGTGGGTGGGTGTACAGGGCAATACACTTTTCCTCCGGTCTTGACTTGCCATTTGTACACTTTAATCTTAGCTTAATGTCTTCTTGCACCTTATAAGGATTTTTTTTTCTTTGTTGAATAACTTAATTTATCTCTTATTAACCTCTTAAATACTTCATCACAGCACTATAACACAGACACATCTGTCATCACTATTTGTTTTCTTGGCCATGTTAACATCTTCTCTACCCCAAATCTCAGGATGCACTTTTTTATCTAATTTTTCCTATTTAATTTTTATTTTATCCTATTTTATTTTATTTTTTTATTATTTCGTTGTACGTAACTCATGTGAACAGCAGCTGTTGGGGTCAGGGCAGACCTGGTCTTTTTCGTTTACACCTTTTGACAAAAAAATCACAAAAAATGGTACAAATGGATTTTTAAATGACCAACATGAACACAAACTGTATATATTGAGAGACCTGATGGATGCTTTATAAACTGTATTTTAAAAGGTTTGGGACTTTCTTATCTTGCCAAACATAATTTGTCACTGACTCTTGTACAAATATAGTGTCATATCTACTCATGCCTCCCCTGTTCTTTTCATGTTTCTAGTCATTGTAGGTATATACAAAATTCGAGGGAACATGTCAAACTCTTCTCCTGGATTACTTTACTGTCGTTTATCAGCTAAAACGCCAACACAGAGAGGAATATTTTATTTTACTAAAAAAAATCAGAAGCAACAGATTATCTGTGTCCCTGATCTGGAATCAGATCGATGCCTGATTGAGGTTCAAGCACCTTTAACGTGTCTGTGTTTGTCCTCAGACACCTTCGTTGTGTTTTTGGAGAACAGCAAATCAGATAAGAGTGCATTCTGTAGAAGAGAGTGGAGGCTGTTTGACCCACTGAAGTGTGTCCAGCCCAAGATAAGACAAGACAAACGTCTCTGCAGCTTCTCTATTATTCAGTCCAGCCAATTCAGCTCCAACAGACACTGCAGCAAAGACAAAGAATGAAACCAGCAGCTGGAACATGTATGAAACAATCCAACCAGATCCATTCTGTCCTGTAATGGGAATGACACAGGGGTTGAATGTGTGTGTGAGAGAGACACACAAAAACAAAGAACAATGCTGTCCAAAAACATCCAGCAGCTTTACTGACTGGTGATGAGACACAAAACCTCCTGAGATCATTTTAGTGGCGAATCCAGAATATTCCACCTCACATTACTGAACAGAACTCAGGCTAAGTAACTTATACTAAATACTGTGGATAACTTAATATTTCAAACTGTCTTTCTGAGTGGTTAAAGACAAAACTTGGTTTTAGGATTGAATTATTAATCCTCAGAGAAACTCTTCTCCTCCCTGCCAAAAAACAACAAAGTTCATCCAATTTATTTTGCCAAATCATAAAACATAATGAACGTTCTCTGTGAAACAGCTGCTCTGGTGCTGCAGAATTCTTCCATACACAAAAATTTATCACAATTCTACATAGATATCATATATATATATATGAGTTTTATATCAAATAAAATAAAAACAAAAAAAAACTATTGTTAAAGATAAAAATGTAACCATAAACTGTAACTGAAGTGGAATACATTTATACTTTGATATAAATGTAATATTTTGATACTTAGATATCTGTATTTAACCAAGGAAACTCAATTCAAAGACATGAGATCTAATTTCCCCGTGGAGCAGAGGGGATTTTAATGTGTTTTTCAACTAATTTGATTAGTGTGGAATAGGTGTGCTTATTTAGTAGAAATTTATTCCAAAAAGAACAATGTCAAATATCTGACAGCATCTCTGAGGGCCAAATTGGAGACCTTTTTTCTTCATTATGTGGAATCTTGATTAGCCTCTTTTGCCATTTTTATACCCCTCTTCTTTCATTCTAAACGGTCTTCCTTTTATACTTTTCTTAAGTTTACTCCAACATGGAGTGTATACCTGGTCAAACCTGTATTTATTGGTCAAGACAACTCACTTTTAAGATAAGATAAGATAAGATAAGATAAGACTTTATTGATCCCACAACGGGGAAATTTGTCTGTTACTGCAGCGTACATAGTAAAGACAAGAAAATAAAAACTAAAGAAGATAAAAGCTATAAAAATACACAACACTGTGTACAAAATTCGTAGAATTTGTTGATGATCCGCATACACAGTATGCATTAGTATGCATAGAATAGATACTTATGGTGTGTGTGTAGAGTAAAGTGATGAGTGACGGAAAAGTGACTACAGTAGATTCATGTTTATGTTATGTTATGTTATAAAGTCTTATTGCTGTCGGGATGAATGATCTGTGAAAGCGCTCCTTCTTGCAGTGAGGGTGTTTGAGTCTCTGGATGAAGGAGCTGCTCAGCGCACCCACCACCCCATGCAGAGGGTGATGGGGATTGTCCATGATGGATGTCAGCTTTGCCAACATCCTCCTCTCTTCCACCACCACCACAGACTCCAGAGGGCATCCCAGTACAGAGCTTGACCTCTGCACCAGTTTGTCAATTTTCCTTCTGTCCCTGTCAGTGCATCCGCCCCCCCAGCAGACCGCTGCGTAAAACAGGGCAGAAGGTATTTGCAAGAGACCACTGTCTCAATGTCTTTACCCTGGATGCTCACCGGTGTGTGGTGGGGGGTGACTTCCTCCTGAAGTCCACAACCATCTCCTTTGTCTTGCTGGCGTTGATTTTGAGAGTGTTGGTCTCACACCAGCTGACAAAGTCACTGATGACCCCTCTGTACTCCTGGTCGTTCCCATCCGATACACACCCGATGATGGCCGTATCATCTGAGAACTTCTGTAGGTGGCAGTTGTCCGAGTTGTAGGTGTAGTCTGAGGTGTACAGACTAAACAGAAAAGGTGAGAGCACTGTACCCTGTGGCGCCTCCGTGCTGCAGACTACCACCTCAGACACACAGTCATGAAGCCTGACATACTGTGGTCTGTTGGTGAGGTAGTCGATGGTCCAGGCCGTCAACTGCTCATCCACTCCGGCTCCTTCCAGCTTCCCTTTCAGCAGTGCAGGCTGGATGGTGTTAAAAGCAATGGAGAAGTCAAAAAACATGATCCTCACCATGCTCGCCGCTTGTTCCAGGTGGGAGAGAGATCGGTGCAGCAGATGTAGTCTGAGGTGTACAGACTAAACAGAAAAGGTGAGAGCACTGTACCCTGTGGCGCCCCGTGCTGCAGACTACCACCTCAGACATACAGTCATGAAGCCTGACATACTGTGGTCTGTTGGTGAGGTAGTCGATGGTCCAGGCCGTCAACTGCTCATCCACTCCGGCTCCCTCCAGCTTCCCTTTCAGCAGTGCAGGCTGGATGGTGTTAAAAGCACTGGAGAAGTCAAAAAACAGCTGGAAGCTGAGGGGTGGGGGAGGTTGGTGATTCAGAATCAAATCTATTAAAAAACAGATTCAATTCATTAGCCCACCCCCGGTCGGTGGACACTGTTTCTCCTCCATTGTCCTTGAGGTGACCAGAGATCTTGTTCATGCTTCTCCAGACCTCTCGGACATTGTTTACTTAGAGCTGCTCCTCCATCTTCCTCCTGAAACTCTCCTTGCCACTCCGGATTTTATATTTTAAGTCCTTCTGTACTCTCCTCAGTTCTACTTTGTCCCCCGACCAGAAGGCCCTCTTCTTTTCATTTAGCAGGGCCTTCAACTCTGGGGACACCCATGGTTTGTTGTTGGAGAAACACCATACCTTCTTGGTGGGCACAGTGTTCTCCACACAGAAGTTTATGTAGTCTGTGATGCAGTGGGTGAGGCCGTCGATGTCCTCACCATGTGGCCTGCAGAGTTCTTGCCAGTCTGTACATTCAAAACAGTCTCTCAGGGCCTCACTGCAGTCCTCAGACCACAGCCTGATCACCTTCTTGGTGGAGGGGGTCTCCCTCACTAAGGGGGTGTAGGTGGGTTGGAGGATGACCAGGTTGTGGTTTAGCTCCTATTTTGCTGCTCAGTTACACTGAGACACTCTAAAGAAAGTGCAACATATGGCTCTCAACCTCTGACATTGGCTACAGGCCCTTTAACCCCTTTTGGGATTTTTTACCCATCACATACCCAGATTTCAAGACAGGAACAAACACTATACTACAACCTGGATTCCAGATATCTGTGTGTATTTGTTCTAATACACCACTTTGTTGTAGGTTACCTATTCTATCCAAAAGGATTTTATCACTATAAACGATGATAAATTTAGATTTTAAAAAATTGAAGCTGTTGCAGCTTTTCTACCAACATCGCATGCACAAACATAGGAGGTGGCAACACTGTCTCTGATGCAGCAATCTGAACTGCAACACTTCATCAGATCAAAGAGAACATTAAACAGAAAGGATGGTTGGTCTGCACTCACCTCGATCAGTGTCGTACAGGAAGACAAACTTGTTCCAGTCGTAGTGGTCGAGCAGTGACAGGAGCGCCCCGCGGATGGACGGCCGAAGCTGCAGCGTGAACTGGCTCTCACCCTCGGTAGGGAAGCTGGGTGTGATGAGGGAGATGTGCAGGGCACTGCAGAAGGATGTCAACGTATGCACTGAGCGCTTGTCGTACAGGCCAAAGATGGCGAAGACACCGCGGGAGTACTGGGAGCAAACTGGACAGGAAGAAATCACAAAGAAACCAGTAAACCAGGGAGAAGAGCTTCTTGCTGCTCATGTTTCCTTCCACAATTATTACATTTCAAACCTTTTACATGGAGGTGTATATTTTAATGATATGGACCAAAATTCACATCTCACTCTTTTTTAGCTGAATGGTAATAAAAAACATATATCTCAATATTTTTCTAAAGTGTGAGATCAGATAAAACCTTGGACAAGGGGTCACAAGTGCCAATCACATTTAATTAGACACACACCATACAAACCAAATTACAAAACAGTTGCACAATGCCCTTGAGTAGATAAACCTATTGGAAGATGCCAAACTTATCGCAGGAAGGTCCCCAGTAAACTGTACCAATGACCTACACAGATTCAAATCGAATTTCAAAAATCTTAAAAAGAAAAAAACAGATGAAAAATATTCTTCTCCACATGCCACTCACATGCACCTGCACATAACAAGAAAAAAACAGACTGCTTTGCTTTTTATTTTCTTTCAGCAAGGAAATTCTCAAGAGAAAACATTTATTTCAAGTGAACGGTTTGTAAGGCAGTAGATGACTTCACCTACTGCTAAAGAATGAATATTGTTCAGTGAGTAAATGTTTTGAAATAGTAAACTGACTGAATATAAAATAACATGACATTACAGTATATTGTTGAATTTTTCTCATGTCATCTCTCCTGTTTTGTAAATTGAAGGTGAATTAATCATAATAATGATTTATAATGTATTTCTTTACATAAAAAGGAGGAGACATTTGTAGCTGTTGTTTTTTCTACCTTTGTTATTAACCACTTGAGATCAAATGGAGCTAAAGTTAATTTGAGTCCTCTGATCTACAAACAGACATTTTTTTTCTGCTCCACATTTTCCAATTTATAGATGAACCACATATGCCACTATACTGTGAACTGTAAAAGTTCATAAAATCTATGTAGAGTTGCTGGGTCACTGCATTATTCTCCTTTTGCCTCCTACCAAGACTAGATACTGTTACCTGTAGTTTACCTAGGTGCTCACACAGGATTCTGCTATGACGGTGGAGCAATGCAGCGGAGGTGTCTGACAGTCTCTCATATCTCTGAGTGTTTGTTGGATCACCCTCAACTTTAGGATATAGTTTGTGCATAACATGATAGGGTTATCCTTTTTAGTGAATTTTTTTGGATGGATATTTGTATCTTTTTTTTGTGAAATTGTACTTGTGCACTTGTACTTAGTCAAAACATCATTATTATCAATAATAATTTTAAAACCGACAATTCTGTAGGTGTGCTTGGTACTGTAGGGAGTGGAGTTCTTGCCTTGGAAGCAGCAGACCTGTGTTTGAGAAGCATCTATGCGACAAAATATATTTTACCAACAAAATTTTACTGTTAAGTTAAAAATCCTCAGGAAATTCTGACACTTTGGATGGATGGAGAGATAGATAATTGTTGAACAAGTTGTCAAAACAATGTAAAAATGCCCCAAAAAGAGCATCAAACCACAGGGTTTGTCTACTGAAACAAGGAGAAACATCACTGGCAACAATAGTAACAGCTCAACATGATGCTGCAGCTTCTCAGAACGAGGTCCCCTACCACCTCTTACAGCACACCCCAGACCCTCAGGACCACATCCTCCCAACAGGACAACAACCAGACATCTAGTCCATCACAGGATTCCTTGGCATCTGCTAGATTCTGTCCTTTCGCAGCCTGCTCTCTCTTTATTAGTTTCTGCAGCATATCGGTGGAAGGTGAAGGATCCCCTGCTGTTTGTCAAGGTCGAGAAGGTTTTTTCCGCACAGGTGCTGATTGTGCTATTCTGATTGTATAAGTGCATATCTGATGATGTGCAGAACTATACATTAAATATATATTTATATTATTAGCTAATGCTACCAAAACACTGACTTACATAAAGAGGAATTATTGTTATTTAATTACGACCCCCCTAATCTGCAGGCTTGTAGACATGCGAAAGAGATAGAGGTAGTAAAGTGGCTTCTGATATGGTTCTTCTCATCTCTCTGAATTCACTTCTGCTGATTATTGGGACTCAGCTTCTCATTGGGAAAGGTCTGCAATGAGCTCTTATAGCAAAATAACCAGAGACAAAATAAAAAAAAACAAAATCAGTATCTGAATAATTGTCACAAGAACCAAAACAGAATTGAAAACCTATAGATCCTTTTCTCAGATGCTTTTATCCCAAAAGCTTCTCTCTTCACTCCTCTGACAGCACAAATGTTTCCTTCTTTTCTTCCATTTTTCTATTAACACACATTTATCACATCACTAAAAAACCCCACCTTTGCATCTAAGCTTCCCTCCACTGCCACCGCCACCACCACCACCACCACCACACACACACACACACACAAACACACGCACACACACAAACACACACACACAGTCCTCATTAGGGAGATTTGGATGCCTACATCAGCTATGCTGTAATTTCCCACTTCTTACACACATGTAGATCAGCACAAAGGAAAATAACGAGCATTTTCTGCCAGTTTTCATGTTCGAAGAGAATCAGAGCGAGTGAAAACCGGAGGAGAGTCTCAAGATGTTCCTGTTAGGTAAAATGGGGAGGAAGCAAACAAGGGGGTTGTTTTACCAACAAACTCCTTGTCTCCATGCAGGGCCTCAGCGAAACAAACAGACAGTGAGGAAAGCTGAGCTTCTACTGCTTTACACAGTTAAGATGCACATAGGTGCTGCAACTCCCATCAGGAAACATAGCTACTGATGAACTGAGGTTTGTGGTCACATCACTGCTTAACTTTGTTTTCCTCATGACTCTCAACATCATCCTGTTCCACAGGAACACGCCATCTATCTGATGTTCTGGCAAGAAGTCGCACACTATCTAAGGAGGATGACCATATCTGTGACTACACAGAGGAGGTGTGTTATGTATGATGCATTCTTTTAAAAGCGGTGATTGGTTTAAAAAAATATTTTTTTTTAAACAATCACCGCTTTTAAAAAAATGATCTCTGCCTAGCAAGCCTACGTCCAGGCAATAATGTTAAAACCAAAGACTAGTGACCTGGGTAGGCTTTATGTGATGGCCCCAGACTGGATAAGACAGAGTTTAGCAATGGAAGTTTATTTATCTAACTATTTCTGTTCACTTGAAAACATCTAATACAAATGTCTCTATGCTCAATACTATGTTTTTGTTGTAATTATTTGCACATTGTTGTGCCTTGCCATCATAGGAGTTTTTTGCCTACTGACTGTGAATGCTTGAACATATGGTACCCTAAGGCAACAGAAACCCCCACCACAGGACTCCCTACACAAAGGGATCCAGGGTGTTGCTCCACAGCACCACCTGCTTTTCCAGGGGATCCAGCAGGCTACGTCACAGGGACTCCCAGCAGGGGGTTCCCCAGAAAGAGGACTTTGACTAGATGTAGTGCACCACTGACGTTGCTAAGGTCATAAATGCATTGGAGTACCTGAAGATGATGCTCTTTCCAGTTGCGTTGACTGGCATGACGATTGGAAGCACATCCCACCCTCACTCAACCCAGTTCCTTCACTGAGTAGTCATCAAATGAACAATGCATGCAATTCCAGAAGGCCTGAAAGAAGAAATCCTCGCTAGCCAAGATATTCCTTCTCCCTACGTTTGGTCAACTTTCCCTCCCTTGGTCAGGCTATTTTCCTTTTGATGCATGTGATGCCCGTCTTTGAAAGAAGGACAGCCAAGAAACGCTGTTTCTTCCTCTTTTTTTTCCTTTCATGACCCTCTTCCTCCAAGCCACAGACTGTGAGGGACACTAGCTTGCCGCTAGCCCCGGACCGCCAGCAAAGGACATGTTGCAGCTCTGGATCACCGAACCCGGATCAAGGAGCTCCAGATCCTTACAACTCCAGCCCACATCACTATAAAAGGTTATCTTCTGGGCTGTGAATTTTAGTTGTGCTGTGAATGTTAGTGTTTCACTTTTGAGTTTACTTGTTTGTTTCACTAAGCCACAGGTTGAAATCACTCACCTGTGCCAGCACTACCTGGGCTCACAAAGTCTTAGACCCACGGGGAGGGCACATTTATTAATGACAAAATAAAGCCTCAGATGCTCCAAATGAATGGCTCTCAAGCTTCCTTTAGGTCAAGTGAGCATCAGCGAAAAATTCATCTGCAGTGCACAGAGCAACAAATGCTTTACACTACAAGTGTTCACCCATTCACACACTAATGGCAGTGGCGAACAGGGTTGAGTATCTTGCCCAAGGATACAATGACATGGAACCTAGAGGAGCTGGGACTCAAACCACCAATCCTCCAACTGGTGGATGATGCACAAGGGTGTGCAAAGCTATGCAAAAAAGACAAAGCTTTTCAAGTCATTCTATTTCCCAGAAGGGGCGGAGTGAGCTCCATCCTGGAGGGACATACAACTGACTGACACTGTAGCTCTGTAAGGACTAACTGCCTGCCCCACTCACGTGCGTCATCATGCATCAACTCCGAACCCCTTCAGGGTACCATGGCCACTGTGAATCTCCATCCTGATCTCATACGACTGCCATGACACAGCCACCAGACTGATCCTAACTGTCTCTAAAAGGGGCCAGCACACACCTTGGTGACCTTGTCCCTCATCATCTTAAATCTTACACACCATGTCAAGATTGAGAATATGGGTGCATTTCTGGGTTGTAATATTACTGTAACTGAGTCCTTATGGTAACAATTCCTATGAACTATGAACTGTTGGATTACTCTTTTCTTCCCATAAGGATAATCAGGACTGCTTGTCCCTTCTGTTGATCAGAGGACTGATACCCATATCTAAATCCTTAAGGTGTTTGTCAGGTGACTTATTTATTAGCCTATTAGCTCATGTCCTGTCATTTTTAGTGGCAGTGATTTAAATTGTCAAACATGACTTTGTGTCAGATTGTTGTGTTTTATGTAGAAAACAGTGTTCAGTGCATTTAAAAAGTGACATATTGGATTGCAAAATGTGTGTAAAGCAGAAAATGTGTTTAGAGTCCTGAAGACTTGAGAAGAGTTTTTTTTCTCTTTGTGTGTCAGTTTAAATAAATATGCTCTAAAGTAATTTAATGTGTCAGCAATTGTAAAAAGACTTTAAATTGGATTTAGGGATCAAAGCTGGATTAAAAAATCTGCTGTTATCTGCACACATAGTCACACCTTCTCCTGGAAGATCACACAGTGAAGTATGGTAGTGTGTCAGTGTGTGTATGTGCATGTGTGTGCGTGTGTGTCCACATTGAGAGATGAAGGCCCTCAGGAACAGTAGATTTGTGGTAGAGAGAGTGTCCACTCAACCAAGAAAGGAGTCCAGAGGTTGGATATCCACACAGCCCACTGATGTCCCCTCGGGGGCTTGACACACACACGTGCATACACACACACACACACACACACACACACACACACACACACACACACACAAACACACACCACACCACACACGCTTGGATGAATTCATATACGTCAACCCACACCCAATCTGAATGTTATGAGGCTATTATGTGTAGAAGAAGATGGTTTGAATGACCATCTGGTGTATGTGTGTGTGTGTGTGTGTGTGTGTGTTGACTTCTATCATCACCAGGACTCACCTCATATTCATATTTTAATCTTTAGTGGATTTGACAAAACAAGAGAAACAACAAAAATACGCAACAACTGATTCAAGTAATGTTTAGTCATGTCCTGTATATTCATTAATTAATTGAATGCCCTAGAATGCTATTTGTAAAGTGTTCCATTAGAATACTCTATTTACTGTACTTCTAAATTGGAATACTTTGAGCCTGTTTGTCTGTGAATGTACATGATAAATGATTAGTCTTCAATGAAAAGGTTCTGCAAGACAGCAAAAAAATCACAGATTTTATCAAATTTGGTTTTGAATTTGTGAAAGATTACTCAGCCTACTTTTGTTTCAACATTCAAAACAGAGAGTTTGATGTGTGCAGATTTGAAATATTTAGGACATAATATATTCATATGATGTCACTAACAAGATATATTTATGCTTTTATAGTCTACAGTACATGAGACATGGTGCTTTCAAACTTTACAGTTGATGTGGAATAAATTCCTGAAGATTAAAACAGCCTAAATGTTTTAGAATGGAGAAGCTAATGCCTGTTTTTTTTTTTTTGGCTTCTGATAAACACGTATAAAGCTCATATATGTGATTAGTCCAGTTCTGAGCAGAAAGAAAGAATTTCCTTCAAGGTCACAACCTCCTTGCTTTGGGCCACTGCCAACAACACATTGTCTTGTCTAGGAAATCTCTGGCAGCGTGGACAGGACAGTTGTCTAAACCAGAAGCCAAAACCCTAAGCTACACTACCTGCCAAATGGCAAATGATGAAAGTTATTGGTTTCATTAAAATAGATTGCCTCAGCATTGAAAAAAGAATCCATCAAAAGCACATAGCTAACAGCTTGCCGCATGCCTGCTTTTTTACTCAAAGGCAGAAAGAATTTATTGTCTGCATGCAGGAAGCATCTCTATCAGCTCACACACTTTTTTTTCTCATTTAACAACATGAATCTTTCTGTGAGAAGACATAAAAAGGGACAAGGTAAGATATATTATGTGTCAGTGCTCTCAAATCAATACTCTTCCTGCAGTCTGTAGGTTTTCTATACAGGATGTTTATCTATACTCTGGATTACTCTGGATGTTTAATCAGTTACGATACCAAATTTTTAGTCTGCACTGTAGGTCCACCAAACACACATCAAACAGTGTCACATCCACACACACACACACACACACACACACACACACACACACACACACACACACACACACACACACACAGTCTCACAGAGTTAGAACTGAAAAAAAAAACAGAAAAAAGAACCAACATATCTGAAGAACATACAAGACACAAATACAAGAACATATCTGAAGTTTGGCATGGAAAAACATTAATATAAAATAAAAACATATTTTTGAAGCTTATATTGTAATTTTCAGTGTAAACTGTTTACGTGCCAAAACAACTCAAATGTTTCAAGGCAAATGTTTCCTTTTTCAATTTGATGGCAAATTGTATTTTCAATGCCAACGTTTCACCGCTGTTCTGGCTCAAGACAATCTATAATATAAAGTATATATACTATATATATATATATATATATATAATAAGCGTGATCGATGCCAAGGGAAAGTAATTAAAATTGATTGGAAGCCAACCACTGGGAAAAGAAATCCACTTTTGTTTACCAAAAATAAGTGAGCTTTGATTCAACTTAGTCTGATGGGATAGCTGCACATGTGTTTTGGGAGAAGAAATTTGTCCAGTAAAACAGCAGAGCTGATAGCAGCAATCTGTCTGAGCCAAGCTCATCTAACAGATTACTCTGTAATGACCGAGCAGTGAAGAGCAGCAGTAGTAGCCTTGTGTCAGGCCAACCTCCTGGACTGGTCCATTTAGTCTCACACCAGCAGTGACCCTGAAACAGCATCCGCTGGCCTCACACTCCGCTGCACAAACAGGTCAGCCACACACACACACACACACACACACACTCACACACACACACACACACAAATACATTGCTGCACTCCGATTACTGGCCAGACATTCTGTGCGTGACACACTAACAGACCTTCTCAGATTGTTTACAACCGCACAGTCTGTAATCTTCCTTTCTAGCAAAAACAAACTCGATTTCAGCCCATGGTTATGAGGCTGAGGCAGAGCGACTTAAGATGAGGTACACTGAATCAAGATGAGGTGAGGCGAGGCAAGATGAGGTAAAGTGAGATACACTGAGGTAAGATGAGGTACACTGAGGCATGATGATGTATGTTAAGTTATGATGAGATAAGATGAGGGACACTGATGTAAGATGAGGCAAGATGATGTATGTTGTAGTAACCTGAGGTATGATGAGGTACATTAAATTACTTTGAGGTAAAATAAGGTCCGGAGGTGAGGTGTGCTGAGGTAAGCTGTGGTGTCTTGTGTTAAGGTGGGTTACACTGAGTGATACTGAGGTAAGCTGAAGTGCATTGAGGTAAGGTAGGGTACTTTGAGCTAAAATAAAGTGTGTTGATGTAAGGTGAAATACGCTAAGGTAAGATGAGGTCCGTGGAGGAAAGCTGGTGTACTGTAAGAAGGTGACACACAATGAGGTAAGGTAACATACAGTGATGTAAGGTGATGTACGTTAAGATGAGGTGAGGTGCACTGAGGTATGGTGTGGTATGTTAAGTGATGCTAAGGTAAGGTGAGTTGTGTTGAGGTAAGGCAAGGTACACTGAGGTAAAATGAGGTGCGTTTGAGGTATTGCGAGGTATGTTGAGGTAAGGTGAAGTGCATTGAGTGATGCCGAGATAAGGTGAGGTACATTGAGGTAATGTGAGGTACTATGAGGCAAGGGCAGGTACTTTGATGTATGCTGAGGTGTATTGACATAAGGCATGTTGAGATAAAATGAGTTCCAGTGAGATAAAATGAGGTGCATTGAGATAAGGTGAGGTGCATTGAGATAAGGCTGAGGTGTGTTAAGTTAAGGTGAAGTAAGTTTAGGTCTGTTGACATAACGTGAGGTGTGTTGAGGTATGGAAAAGTACATTGAGGTAAGGTGGCATGTGTTGAGGTAAGGTGTGTTGAGGTGCTTTGAGGTAAGGTGAGGTGCGCTGAAGTAAGGTAAGTTGTAGAGATAAGGTGAGCTGAACTTAGTGATGCTGAGATATGAGCTTTTCCAATCTGCTCATATTGACCAGTTGGACTTGGGCTAAACTGCTTTGTCACCAACCACTGTAAATCAGTGGTTGGATGAATAAGGTCTAGTGCCAGTGACACACTTTCCCCATGGTTCCCCATGGTGTCAGGCTCCACCCACAGAAGCACAGGGCAGTTTGATGATGCCTGCCGCTGACCTCTGCCTGTCAATATATATTGATGTCCACTGCACAGAACAAACCTTCATTATTAACCACTTGTTTTAGAGCAAAAACATCCGACTCTGCTACTGGGAAGCCAAAGCCACTGAATTCTGAGTTCTGGCAGATTTCTTTTACCTCAATTTGTTTGTCAGCAACACAATTAAATGTAGTGAAAATAAGTCTGACTATGTTGATCCTGCTTAATTTAAAGCTTGTAACGCTTCAAATGTCATCAACTGTTCATATCTCAGTGCAATAATCACTTGTCATTAAATTGATCAAACAATACCTATAGTCTATTTATAGCTATATTATAAAGTGTTTTCTTTTGTTTTTTTTGTTGTTTTTTTCTTTAATATTTCTATATATCTTACTGGAATATCTTAACACACACATGATAACAGTAGAAGAAGAATATAAATAAACTTGTGGTCTGGGTTTGTTGGTCTTTTGCTACCAATACCACTCAACTCAGTTAAAGTTTTAATTCTTTTTCATATGTGTATTATACTTCCATTTCCTTAGAAAGACACAGACTGAGACACACAGACAGAGATAGAGATAGACAGAAAGTAAGAGACAGAGAGGTGGGGAGTCCCACTGCAGATCATTGCTGCACATTTCCACATCATGCATGAGTGCCACTGGCAGACCACATCTCACACACATGCACGCACGCATGCACGCGTGCACACACACACACACACACACACACACACACACACACACACACACACACACACACACACACACACACACACACGTGCACTGTCTGCTTGACTTTGTCATCCACCATGCCCTGGGTTAGAGTGATGGTACAGGCAGGGGATGAAGCTCAGCTCTGCACATCCTTTACCCCATGATCCTCCTCATCCTCCTTCCATCCCTTATACATTTTCAGTGAAGAACCAAGCCTTAAAATGTCCTTCATATCACCCCATTCTCTTATAAAACAACCTTTTTCTGTACATCCTATCAGAAATGAGTAACTGAAATCTGAATACAAATAACAGCAAGAAAACTAGAAGCAAAGCATATTTATGTGTGTGTGGAAACAGTTTAGAAAAATGTCATTACAAGTCTGCAGTAAAATAATGTAATCAAACAAACTGCCTCATATCCATCATATCAGGTATTGGATGTAGTGTAGTGGCACATAAAACTCACACAGTCGCAAAGTGAAACACAGCTTCACAATTACATTAAGTGCTGCTGCTGCAGCCGGGGGAGAAGAAGCTGATGACAGATGGGTAAAAACCATCCAGGCCGGCCCGTAAGTCAGCTTCCAGCCAGCAGCTGGACCCTGGAGCTCTTCATATACAAGCTATATGCTGTTAGGAAGAGTGAGGGGGTTAAACACACACTCCACTTCTGAGCCAAACACATCAAAAATGGATCAACAAATGGAGCTCATAATGTAACAGAGATCCTCAGAGGGATGCCAAGAGGCACAGTTCACTGCTGCTAACTGACAATAGTACCAAAGGATGGAAAGAACTAAATAGTGGTAAATCCTTACCACTTAGCATCCATTAAACATGAGAGGGGAAAGAGGAGACAAGGAAATAAACGATCAAAACTGCATCAGATGATTATGTTTTCTTGCTGCTGTTGTGGATATGTTGACTACTTGTGAAGACCTCATGGTTGTAATTATAATTTTAAACCATTATTACAGGATCACAAATAAGTGATCATGTTTTATCGTGATCCTGAGTTGATTCAAGAGCTGCAGCCAACCCTGAACCTGCTCCCATGACTTTTCAAACTGAAGCATTTTAGTGTTCCAGATTAGTGAAACCTTTATTCTGTTTGTGAATGCACAATCAAGGGAGATTTCACTGTTTAAACAATAAACTACTTGAAAACATGTATTGATCACATCTATACTAATGTTCATGATCAATATTCCAAAACTATTACCAATTGGTTTTAGTGACTATAACATAATGGCTGTTACCACAAAGAAAAAACTTCAAAAAATCAGAGAAAATGTTATTTTTATATTTAATAAAGAACACATCATAAAAGACATGTCAGGTATAATTTGGAATAATAATGGAATAATGTATACAATAATGATTCAGAATATTGTAAACAAGCATGTTTTTTTTAGATTATTTATTATTATTTTTTTTTTTACTGTAAATCAAAAGAGCGCCCCATTGATTGATAACATTTTAGTGAATTCAATGAAAGAGAGTTTTCCAAAAAAGAAGATCCTAAATGACTGAGGATATACTTAAGTATTGTTCTTTGCATAATAAGTCACAAAATTCAATATTTATATATATTATATATATATATATATATATATATATATATATATATATATATATATATATACATATATATATATATATATATATATATATATATATATATATATATATATATATATATATATACATATATATAATATAAGTATCTCAATTCAAAGAAAGGATGATTACTTCTGATAATCAAAAATCAAGTGATGTAATAACTAACATTATAACGAATAACAAGGCATGTACTTTTGGATTTCACTAGATTGAGGTCAAAATAGTAAAAAAGCTGGTGTAGATAATCTGGAGAAGTCAGCTAAAATTCTACCAATTCCCTAAAGATAGAAAGTCTGCTCACTATTGATCTTGCCAAAATTGTGTTTTATGCAGCTGATGCAACCTTGTGTTAAGCTTTGCAGCAAATTAAACAATGTCCTAATAAGGAAGTTCTGCAGGATTGGATTTCTTGTAATAAGTTAGTATTTAATATACCCAAGACAAAAAGCATCTGAATAGTCTTAAGACATTAGTTTTTTTGTCACCTAAAGCTGGATTTATAGTTAAATAAATCAACAGTGTCACACTTCTTGGTTTAATATTGGATTCCATACTTTCCTTTAGTAACCATATTAAACACATTATTTAAAATACTTAAAGTACTGCATCAGATTTAGGTTGTAGAACATTCATCATTGTATTAATAATAACACTAATAATAATAAAAATTTTATTATTTATAGAAGACCCAGTCCTTCTTATAATTAACAACATTTTAACATCTACCCGTCGACGATCTGGAACCTTTAAATGCCACAGATCATCATTGTCTGTTTCACAGAGTGATTCAGAGACCTGGTGATGTCACATTGTCACGCTGTCACCGAGCATCATGCCGGAGCCTCGTTAATGTGATTAGTGACACCATCCCTGCTACCACAAGTCGAAGAAGAAAAGCCTTTAGTCACAGGTTCTTCAGTAGTTTCTGCATCAGGTTCCTGGAACAAACACACACACACACGCACACACACACACACACACACACACAAGCCACATTGCAGGGAATATGCATGCTGTATTAAAGAGCTGCATCAGAAAGCTCTATCAGAGAACTGCATTAGAGAGCTGTGGACCCTCCATCGCTGTTCAACTGTCTCCTGCTATTAGACCATGTCTCAGATCGTTTGACAGACAGATCAGTATCAGATATTGACAAAGTGTGAAAAGCAGACTATGGTGAGTCCTTTACCATGGAGACATCCCATTAACTCTGAACCTGAGGAACAGTCGCAAGAAACATCACACAGCAAACCTTTGTTCTGGTTCTTTCACTTCTCCTGAGGTACACCCTTATAGGTCAGGGCCTGGGCCAATATTACTGATTGGCCGGCAGGTGGGTGTCAAAATCATATGATGCACATTTAGTTTGGCTAAAGTTTAGTCAGAGGTGCATTCAACAAGGCACACCATGTGTGTTTCTATTTGACATGAAGTATTTGAGAAAAGCAGCAAGTGATCAGGAGATTTATCAACGATGATATGTCACCACGGCAACCAAAACACATCAAGGCAACATTTACAATTAGATTAATAGAATTTACCAGAGTTGATCGGATGAGTTTATCTTGAATCACACATTGAAGTCAGTTGTCAGGCTTTACTGTACTTTTGTTAGTAAGTTAGTTTAATGTAATTTATTGTTTCACTTGCTGAAAAAGTATTAGTGCTGTTCTAACTTCATCCGCTACCCAGACTGTAACCATAGCAAAGCACAGAGCGCAGGTCTCAAACTTGTCCACAACTGTCAGCATAGTCTCATCAACTAACCAACACAACCATCAGGTCTCTTATTTACCACGCTAATTCAATCTATGAATCTATGAAGTCAAATCAAGCTTCAGCTCCCTTCCCTCCACTAGGATTAGACCTATACATGACAATGGTAAACTCGTATCTAAGGTCCATCCTGGTTACTGTAGCCGTAACCTACACACTGCATGAGAACCTGATGGGATGGAAATGCTCCAGGTGTTACTCCAGCCCTTGCATTTTACAATAGAAACTGAGTGAGGGGTTGTGGGAAACATTCTAACTGCAGAAAGCGTTAAAATATATAAATATATAAATTACCAGTTTTATGTCGATCCTTTGACAATTAACCACAGCTTTGTCGGCAGTAAGCAACCAACAGCCAAGTTTGCACTCCTCACCTCCATGTTGAGCCTCACAAGCATCGGTGCTCTCATCGCACACACATTCTCATTGGTTAACTCTGAATGTGACTGTGCAGCAGGAGAAAATGCATCAGTGAAACTGAAGATGATGTAAAGACATGTAAATGAAGGGTTTTAAAATTATATGAAGGATTTACATCTTTAGAGTAGAATTATGGGTAATGACGTTTTTTATTTTTTTTATTTTAATGTTTTATTTAATCATCACTGTGGAGACATTGCTGATTAGACTGATTTGTGGTGAGATTATTTTCATTATTTCCTGCAGTGCTCATGTGCACACATACACACACACGCTCACACACACACACACACATACACACACACACACACACACACACACACACACACACATACACACACACTCATATACACACACACACACACACACACACAATCCTCTATCCTCTATAAGCACTGTACAGACACAATGCTGTCATGACTTTTAAATATGATGCTTAATCAGCCTGAATAAATCCAATCTTCACATGCAGCAGGAATCTACACACTCCAACACACACATAAATGTCCACAAGCGAGTGTGTCAGCAAGAAAACCAATAAGCCAGTATACAGCTTCCACCATCACTTCACATCTGTCTGGACAGATTTACAACAGCAGGGAGGATTCATTGTTCCACAGGTGACTTCAACAAGAAACTCCAGAATCATCCAACAAACACATCACCAGCAGCAGCAGCTTCACCCCCCCCCCCCCCCCCCACACACACACACACACCTCTGCATCAATTGTGCAAGCAAATAGGAAAATAAATCACAAAATACATTTTGCCAAACAAATTAAGAAATCGCTTTTGTTCTGAAAAGCACATTTTAATTTTGAATCATGCAGGAACAAAAAACCAATAGATGATAATAAATGACAGGTGAAACAACAAGCTATATTTATAAATATCATTCCAGTCTAAACATGACACAAATAATGTCAACAACAACAAAGGCAACGACACCTGCAGTTGCAGAGACGTCAGCTGCCACAGGAACACTGACACTGCACATCAGGTGTGTGTGTGTGTGTGTTTGTGGATGTGTGTGTGTATGTGTGTGTTTGTGCGTATGTGGCATGGAATGGGTTCACTAACTGTAACACTTCTGCAACTGAACATAACATTTGCTAAACCATTTTTGTGATTCTTCCATGCGGTAAACCACCTAACAACCAGTGGAATGCATCAATGTGAATATGTGCTGTGTGGTAGAGTCATGGTGGAGGATGGGCTGCTAGCATGTTAGCTCAGGGGTTGTGACTCATTCAGGGCAGAAAACACAGTCTGGGCCTGAGGGAGAAATTCAACCCACTGGTGGCGGCTGGTCTGCTGTCAGCCCCAAGGCCCAGCTCGGAGCTGCACAGTGGGCCCCTGACGGTACAGAGAGGAATACTGTCACTGAAAGAATCTAGTTTAGGTCATAGAAGAGACACACGCACATGCATGCACGCACACACACACACACACACACACAAACACACACACTGAAACGTTATGAAAAGTGCATTCAGATAGAAGAAGCACACTGGTGGAAGAAACACAACGCTTGGCTGATTTTTGAGACAACGAATCCAACTACATTCACACACACATGAATTACAGAACACACACACTTTCAGAGCTAGAAGATTCTTAGTCCGAGGACAACAGTTCTTTTATTTTCAGGCTGATGCTGTCAGTTCCTCTCATCCTTAGAGACTCATGGAGCTCACTGGACAAACACACACACACATACACAGACACCTTCCTGGAGCTCTTCTGAGTATTTTGGTAAACAGTAAGAGATTGAGGCAACAACGAGATGAATATTCATGGATTGCAGTGTATGTGTGTTTGTATGTGTGTGTGTGTGTGTGTGTGTGTGTGTGTGTTTGTTTGAAGTAAGAAAAGGTGTGAGTCAGGACAAGGGATGAAGCTAAAACTGAGAATGGAACCAAACAGAACACAGAACAAACTGGAGTCTGAACCTTTTATCACTGGAGCTTCACCCCCCTTTGTCCTCCATGTTTCTCCTTTTCTCGTTTTCTCTTTCTTCCTTCTTCTCCTTTCCTAAGTGGTGTTAACACCATGTTTTTGTCCTGTCCAGTTTCTTTTTTATTTTGATGATAGAACTCTGTGTCCTGTTTCATTGTATAGACGCTGTCTGTCTCATCAGCTTTCTCCTTGATGTGAGGCAAGTCCCTGTCTGATGTGAGTCCCTGTCCCATTTAAATCTGTGCCTGCAGTGGGTCTCTGCCTGATGAGAGTCCCTGTCCGACGTGAGTCCCTATCTGACAAAAGTCACTATATGATGAAAGTTCCTGTCCGAATGAGTCCCTGTTAGACTTGAGTCCCTGTCTGTCGTAAGTCCCTGTCCAACAGAGTCCTTGCCTGACGTCAGTCTATGCCCAACGTGAGTCTCTGCCTGACATGAGTTGCACATGCACAGTTGGTCACTTACTAAAAAAAGTGATTTGTGACAGAAGGGGATTCCTATTGTATCCAAATTTATTGTAAAATGTATCAACAATATATTGTGTCATTTTTGTTAAAATTACCAATTTGTGACAGAAAAGTTAGATTTTAAGATGTAGTTACCCACAGATCAACTAATCTTCTATTTATCTTGCCTTTTTCCAGCTAGGAAAATAGTGTCCTGTCTGCTTATACTAAAAAATCTAAATAGTTAATTTTTGCTAATGACGTTCCTATACTTACTTACTATTCCCTTGCAAAAGGTTTGTAAAGCTGTGTTGCCGTACAAGATGAAGGAATTGGCCGGACATGAGTGTGCATACTGACATTGGGTAATGACAACGTCTTTCCTGCCACATTCAAGCAACTTTGTCCTGCTCCAAGCTACGTATTTCTGGTAGAGTTACAGTTCATGTATATTGTTTTATTCTTGAAGCCTTTTGATAGTTAGTTTTTGATTACATTGTTGTGAAGACATTTTTTCAACACTTTAAAGTAAATACTCATCTTACTAACACTTTGTCTTGGTCTCATGCATTTAACATCCTTCTTCTCCTCATTTTACTTCTCCCTGATTCAACCTATCACCTTTATCTGCCCTTCATTGCAGTTAATCCGTTCCACATGGCTTATGTTAATTACTTCTAATCATGGAGATAATACCCTCTGATGCTTCAGTCATGTCAACATTTTCTGATACTGATATTAATACTGGTGTGACAGTTCTGTGGTTAAGGTGTAAAGAGGTTTGGTGTTAATGTGTGGTCAGGTTTAGGTTAGTGTTAATTTGTGGTCAGGTTTAGGTTAGCATTAAGATGTGGATATGTTTAGGTTAGTATTAAGGTGTGGTCAGGTTTTGATTAGCATTAATTATTGAATTAATTTAAAATGAATTATTTAAATTATTACTGGAGAAATGTACCATTGGAGAATCTGGACCAATAGCCAATTTGGCAATACAGTCTCAAAAAGTAGGTGGTCACTTAGAAACACCAATATTTGTGCAAAAATGATTTTTCTAGAGCAGGGGTCGGCAACCAAAAAGAGCCATATTGGACCAAAAAACAAAAAAACAAATATGTCAGGAGCGCCGAAAAATTAAAAGCCTTATATAAGCCTTATAATGAAAGCAACACATGCTGTATGTATCTATATTAGCTATATTAGCCTACCATTAAAATGACTTTAAGTTGGCTACAAATACACAATGAGCTTTCATGATTAAATGTTTATTTTCGCTGCAGTGCATCCTGTAGAGAATGCGCACCACGTGACTACTCTGTTGTATGATCCCGCCTCAAGTTTAACTTCATTACAATATTAATGGTTGATGTTTCATTGCGTTGGTGAAATGAAAGAAATGCAAGAAAGAATTCAGATTGTTGATGTCATTTTCATTCTGAGGATTAAAAAAACCCATCAAAACGGGACGTGCATAACATGCCCCTGGGCAACAAACACAGTCTGCATTTATAAAAATGAAACAGCAGCATTTTAAAAATATAAAGTATAAAAATAATACGGTTTAAGTTTGATTTCTCTGCAAATGCCAAGCAGGTCAGTGCAATGGTGAAACTCAGAGGCGTCCTTTTCTCTTTTGACACCCAACCGACACAGCTATCCTTGGGCTGAGCAACAAAACAACATACTATAAGTGCCATTCCAAATATATACTGAAAAAAATCAGAAATCACTTTATAAAAACAGCCACTTTGTTGGTAAATACGTGCCTATGAAAGGATTATGTTCTTACTCATTTAATGTGACTTCTGTTTTTGGACAGTGAACAGTTTTCCATGCTTTATTATCTCCTGGGTTGCAACAAAACTAGCAGCAGTAGTGGTGTTTGGCAATGCAATCCACTTCTTAAATCTATTTTTGCACTCCTCTAATTTCTCCAGAAGTAATGCAATCACACTTTTTCTCTCGCTCCCAACTGAGTGCTCGGCTAAAAATGTAGCATGCCTTTGCTGGAAATCTGTTTCCACATTGCTCTTTTTGGTATTTGACAACTTCTCACTACAGCGCAAACATTCAGGCAATCCTTCCACATTGCAATTATATGATTTGGTCCAAGAAACGTTGAAGCCGCTGTTCTCCTGCATGCGGCTCTAGAGCCACGGGTTGCCGACCCCTGCTCTAGAGTGAGTAATGAAGGAGGAGGTTGGCACTGACTCTGTCAATTAGCTTAGTGTCACAGTATACAAGCATGAAATACCAGGACAACTTCTCTCTAAAATATAATAGGATTTATTGTCTTCCACAAACTGAATTTACAAATTCAACTCACTTCTGACTAACAGATCCTATTATACACTACAACTACCAACTCTGCATGTGTGGGAGTGATCTGAAGAATGAAAGCACAGGGAACATTGTGTGTGTTTATGTGTTATTGTAGGTGTATGTGCAAGTGTTTGTGGTGAGTGAAAAGGGAGAGAGCAAAGAGGAAAGGGAGAGAGAGCAGTCTCGGTGCTCAAATCAGCTGATGCCTGTAACAACATAAACAATGCAGCGGTTGCGGCGATCTGTACAAAATAGTGAAAGTGAAACAAACAGGTTAAACAAACTCTAACAAGTGAAACAAACATTAAAAGAAGCAGATGAAACAAGAAAGTGAAACAATAGCAGATGAAACAACTAACAATCACAACTAACATTCACTGCCCAGAAGATAACTTCTTACGGTGAATTGGGGTGGAGTTGTAATGACACAGCTGGTTGATCAAGGTTTGGTGATCCAGAGCTGCAGCACATCCTTTGCTGGCAGTCTGGGGCTAGCGGCAAGCTAGTGCCCTCTCACAGTCAGTAGGGTGAAGGAGGGTGAGGGTCGCGGCAGGGAAAGAAAGGGAGAGAAATTTCTCGGCTGTCCTTCTTTAGGCAGGCATCACCTGCATCAGGGATCAGCTGGCAAGGGTTTCTTCTTTTAGGCCTTCTGGAGATGCATGTGTTGTTCACTTGTCTCAATGACTACTTAGTGGAGGCACATAGGTTGAGTAACAGTGGATGTGCTTCCAATCGTCACACCCATCAGCACAACTAGAAAGAGTACCATCCTCAGGTACTCCTGTGTATTTATAACCTTAGTGTCGTCACCACCTAGTGGTGAAACTAAGGTCAAATCGGATCGAATCCCTGTGATGTAGCCTGCTGGATCAGCCGGAAAGCAGGCAGTGCTGTTGAAGAGAAAGACCCAGGGCTCCAGGGTGTCTTTCTATTGTCTTAGAGGACTCACAGTCAGGCTTCAGGCTTCTTGGGAGACATGAAACTTGGTCTTATGATTGCGAGGCACAACACCTGCAATTTTTCAAACCCCTCACCGACTAGAGCCCTTGCTATGGACCTTCATTAGTAGAATCAAGTGTGTTACTGCTTCTACTTTTGGGACAAAAACCTGCCGCAACAGCAGCCTTCCAGGACCAGGGTTGGAGACCCATGTTCTAGTGACATTAAGAGCAGGTTTTCAACTTCTGCGTCATTACTTGATGTTTTTTTTCTTACAAATCATTCTTACTTCTGTTCTTACATGATGTTTTTTTTATAATGAGAAAACACTGCGGGAAAGATCCAGTGACCTTGATAAGAGGGCTTTGTTTTGAGTGTTGCTTGTATATCTGTGAACAAAATTACAGATCAACTAGTGCACATATGTCAAAGTCAAGGCCCGCGGGCCACATCCGGCCCGCGAGAGGGTTTTTTCTGGCCCCCAGGATTATATACATTTATTATTAGAACTGGCCCGCAGGCAACTGCACGCCAGCAGCATCCAGGTACTTTACGCGCACTAAAGCACTACATTTCCCACAATTCAACGGTGGCGCTCCGAGCAGGAGGCCACTTCCTTTCATTATTCATCAGCGGGCATTAGCGTCACTTCAAAAGTTTCAGATAGCCTACCCTTAAAAAATGGCAAAACGGAAGGTGGACACTGCGAACCGGACTTTTAAAACAGGGTGGGAATCGGAGTACATGTTCACGGAGGTAGCTGGAGAACCTCTGTGACTTTTGTGTGGAGAAAGTGTGGCGGTGATAAAAAAGAATCTGAGACGGCAGCATGAGACAAGACAGAAGAGATCGCTAAATTAGCCCGGACATTGATGAACTTGTTCAAAAGAAGAGACACCACCAAGTATCAGCCACAGCTTCAAAAAAGTGAACATTACTGTGCAACGTATTCAGAGTTTTTTACTCAGTTAAAGTTTAGAAGTGAACTACTTGTTTTCACACCACATGTGGCTTTTCCTTTTCCTCATGTTTATAGTATATATATTATCCAATTTGTTTTGAAAATGTTTCAATCGAGTGAATTATAGAAAATTGCTGATATTATGTATTTATTTGAAGTAAATTTAGGCCATTTTTGCTATTTCCCTGAGAAGTAATACTGATGGTGCCTTGAATAATACGCTTCATTCATTTAATGTTCATGTTTTGGGGATTTTTACACAAAGCTTTTGTCTCTGTTGAAAATTAAAATTTACTAACAGAGCCATAAGAAATTATTTATTTATTTGATCATATAGTAATTATTAATATGTTATAGGTATTATTTTTAGGGTTTCAGTTTGTTTAATGGGGATCGCTAGACTATATGCAGCCATTTTATTTTATTTTTTTCAATGAACGTGCGATCAGTCTGGCCCTTGGCTTGTTCCTAAATTTTTCATTTGGCCCCCATGTCCATTCGACTTTGACACCCCTGAACTAGTGGGTCAATGCTGTTGAAACGTTGGTAGGATTTTGAATAGGCCAAGGATGAACTTATTACATTTTGGGATCCAACTTAGGAAACATATTTTATTGTGTGGTTTCTTCCTCTTCCCACCATGGAAAGGGAGTGGAAGAGGAAGAAAGAGGACAGGGAGGCCAAGTGTTACAAGTGTTACAACAATGAACATAAACTTGCAGGAGAAGCTTCAGCCTCCCTGCTGTAGATTTTAATGAGGATGTGTATAAATCTGTCTGTAGATACTTATGTTTCTGTTCCAGCTGATAACAGCTGTCAATACCTGAGGAGAATCGCTTCACCCGCAGCTTGTCATTTCAATCCCACTCACAGCAGGAGACAAACCACAGAAGAAACACCAGCAACATGACAAAAATTCACAGTCTAAAAAAACTGTGTGTATGTGTGTGTGTGTTTGTGTGTGTGTGTGTGTGTGTGTGTGTGTGTGTGTGTTGGGGGGGCATGCGCACAGATTTCACTGGCTAAGTGGCATCCTGTGAGGTGATTTATGGAGGCTGCTAAACTAGTACCATAAGGACTGGAAAAACTGTGCATCTTAAAATAGAATTATTAACATGTAATGAAACCGATTAAGTTGGGTAGAGAACTTACACACTACTGCACTCACTAAGGTCATCAGCGACACAAAAGGTGGTGTTGATTGAAAAAAGGTTGTAGAGAAAATCACAGACTCTTGGAGACAACACAAGTCAACACCACAAGGACGAAGGACTATCAGGACTGACGAAAAATCACAATATTGAACATAACTATGAATTCTCCTCTTGCTGCAGAGACAGATTAACCTGTATTTGACCCATGAGGACAGTTTGATCAATCAGCCCCATGATAACAGCTGGTCCCTGTTATAAAAATGCTGCTTAAAGCTATACAAATTTAATTAACTTGTTATACCTGTTTATTCCTCACTAGCTACTCCCAGCTGGAGCTAATCCCAGCCCATTACAGGTGAGAGGCACGGATACACCCAGACAATCTGAAAAGGTCCCAGCCCAAAGACGTGAACATGTGACCATTTTGCTGTGAGGCAACAGCGCTACCCACTGAACCACCATATAAAGAGATGTGTGTATGTGTTCATTTACATATATACATATAGACCAATACCCATATACAACATAATGACTGCTTTCACACATTTGACATTGATTATATAGCTGCTTATTAATTAAAGTGCTAGTGTGTTTATTGCACATTATTTTACTGCACTGATGTTTAACACTGAGACAATGGGAGAGAGGAGTAGATACACAGGAGATAGAGATGAGTAGGTGCTAGGCCAACTCACCTCCATTTAAACTGCACCTGAACATAAAGATGGAGGGTTAATGAGGATCGAGTCATGCCTGAACACAACATCTTAATGTCAGGCCGCACCAACAGGGAGCCCTAGGAGACCCCAGAGTTTGTGTATGTGTGCGTGTGTGTGTGTGTGTGTGTGTGTGTGTGTGTGTGTGTGTGTGTTTACAGTGTGTGATGTAGGATTGAAGGTTGAAACTATAAACTGTGTCACTGACAAACACCATCTGGTTGCTCAGAGCAGCCCAACACATGCACACACACACACACACACACACACACACACACACACACACACACACACACACAGACTGTTAGTGTAGTTAGTGTTGGTCCTTAAGAGCAATTGTTGAAAAAAGGAAGATTTTCTGCATTTCTCGTGACACTCAGGGTCTCAAAATGAAAAAAAAAATCACAAGATGCATAACTGCTCTCTCATTCACACACTATTGTTATGATAGACTATTGTTGAAATATGCAGTGGATGTAAAGTTAAACACCATGAATTATTAAAAGCATGAATAATCCAAAGCCTGTGTTCGTTTTCACGCCTCACAATGCAACATGAATATTTTCGAGTAAAAGAAATCAAAGATAGAGAGAAATTCCAGTTCCACATTCATATTCTGGGATTCCACTGAAACAATTTTCAGTTCAGTTAAGTTTGTGATATTTGTATATATTTTTGTTTTACAAACAAGACAGAAAGAAACAAGAATCTGCAATGAGCCACAAAAAATAGACAAAAACTAACCGGCGAAGGGGACAAATTATTTTCAAATGTTGTCTGGATTCAGATCTGTTGTGGTAGAGAAAGTTGAGCTGTTAGTTCTCTTCACAGCTACAAACCATCCAACAGCAAACTGCTGGTATCTGTGGAGGACTACATGGCCTAAAGTCAAGATTTACATCTTGTATGAACCTACAAGCTCCATTCAGTGTCTCTTGTGTTTTTCTCTCTGCATTTGTTCTGGCTCTAATGTCACTTAGTATTGTATTTTCCACCGCTTAATTTGTTTAAATTTAAATGAATCTAAAGAACTTTACTTGTTTGGATTAATAGTCAATTTAGACCAACCATGGTAGTATATGAGAAAAAACACAGATACCTCAAGGAATGTATAGGTTAATGAACTATCCGGGTCATAGTGAATTGTCTGTTACTGTCCTGTAAGATAAGAAGTCATGTGTACAGGTCCTTCTCAAAAAATTATCATATTGTCATAAAGTTCATTATTTTCTGTAATGTACTGATAAACATTAGACTTTCATATATTTTAGATTCATCACACACAACTGAAGTAGTTCAAGCCTTTTATTGTTTTAATATTGATGATTTTGATTATCCGACCAATAAAAGAAAATTGTTTTTCAATACCTCTTCTCGTTCTGCAGCGTTTTCTGCCACACTTTTTCCTTCCCACAGACTTCCCACTGAGGTGCCTTGATACAGCACTCTGGGAACAGCCTATCCATTCAGAAATTTCTTTCTGTGTCTTACTCTCACTTGAGAGTGTCAATGATGGCCTTCTGGACAACAGTCAGGTCAGCAGTCTTACCCATGGTTGCGGTTGAGTAATCAACCAGGCTGGGAGTTTATAAAAGCCTCAGGACTCTTTTGCAGGTGTTTATAGTTAACTTGTTGATTCAGATGATTAGGTTCATAGCTCGTTCAGAGCATCTTTTCATGATATGCTAATTGTTTGAGATCAGGATTTTGGGTTTTCATGAGCTGTATGCCAAAATCAAGTCAAAGTCAAAGTCAATTTTATTGTCAATTTCTTCACATGTACTTGACATACAAATGAATCGAAATTGCGTTTCTCACTATCCTATGCGTTTACATGTACAACAACATCAAAGTGCAGGTGCGCAAGACGAGACAATCCTAAACTACAACGATAAAGTGCTAAACTAAAACTAGAAACAAACAAACAAGTATGACAGGACAAGACATGAGTACCCCAAGGCAAAACATAGGTAGTAGGGAGTGGTAGTAGTAGGGAGTGGAGTCAGTATTAATACAATAAAAGACCTAAAACATTTCAGTTGGGGTGTAATGAATCTAAAATATATGAAAGTTTAATTCTTTCATTACATTATGTAAAAGAATGAACTTCATCACAATATGCTATAATTTTTTGAGAAGGACCTGTATGTAGATCTTGTGAGAGTTGATGATGTGTGGATTCTGGGTATGTGTGGGTTTCCAACCTTTTAATCCAAAAGGTCTGGAGTCAAAGCCGTCATACATTCTTTAGAGTGTCTCAAGATAACTAACCAGCAAAAACAGGAGCTAATATTGAGTTGTCTTGCGCAATAAAGATAAGTTTGACCAGGTATAGACACTTGTTTTGGAGGAATGGACTTAACAACGATATATAAAGAAAATGTTTGGGATGAATAGATAGAGGTCTCATGTTGACACCAGGGGTCTCAAAGATTCAGCAGGTCTATATTTGTGCCCTCAGAGATGCTCTCAGGTATTTGACACTGTTCTTTTTGGAATAAAATTCTATTTGACTGTGACTTTTTTCATCAATGGCCTCCTTGCTGCTGCAGAGAGTCTGGTCCTTGCTCTCCCCCTGTTCCTGTTTCACTTCAGTAAAACACAGCGAGGGATGGATTTGGTTCAGCTTGCTTATTTAATTTACTTCCTGCTGGTCCACCCAGATGACTGGGGTCAGGCTACTAAAGTGGAACTGTGCTACTTCCTTTGGGACAGAATCCTGCACAAGAATTGTTCACAAAAAGGTTCTAATGGCCACTTACAGCTCAGTGACACTAAGCAAAAGTGTGACCATGAATAGTTTGATTTTGGAATTTGATAATAATGTTTACTGAACATATTGAGAATAAAGTTGAAACGTTAGTTTTAATTTACTGTTGAAATGCACAAAAAAGAATGTTTCTCTGCCTTTTTAAAATAATAATAAGGTTTTCTATACAACATTTGATTTGTGTGTTACTGCTCCTGAATTGTGGAACAAGAGTACTTTGCACGGGCGACACGGTGGTACGGTGGGTAGCACTGTTGCCTCACAGCAAGAAGGTCGCAGGTTCAAGACCCGCCTTGGGCCTGGGTCTGGGGCCTTTCTGTGTGGAGTTTGCATGTTCTCCCCGTGTCTGCGTGGGTTTTCACCGGGTACTCCGGTTTCCTCCCACAATACAAAAAACATGCTCAGGTTAATTGGTAAACTCTAAATTGCCCATAGGTGTGAGTGTGTGAGTGAATGGTGTGTGTGCCCCACGATTGGCTGGCGACCATCTGGGGTGTATCCCTGCCTCTCGCCTTAACGCGCTGGGATAGGCTCCAGCAGACCCCTGCGACCCCGAAAGGGAATAAGCGGGATAGACAATGGATGGATGGATGGATGGATGGAGTACTTTGCACATCAGGCAATCCTCCTGTGTCCATTTTTAAAACCCATCTTAAAACCCATTTTTATTCCTTGACTTTCAACCCCACAAGTTTTAGTGCTTTCATGCTTTTTATTTATTGTCCTTGCTTTTATTTATTTATTTATTTAATATTTTATTTATTTATTTATGTATGTATTTATTTATTTATTTATTTATTTATTTATTTATTTATTTATTTATTTATTTATTTATTTATTTATTTATTTATTTATTTATTTATTTATTTATTTATTTGAACAGTTTGCTTTCATCTGCTGTATTTCACTTTTATTTGCTTTTAATTCTATTGTTTTTTTTCTTCCCTTTTCAGTTCTTAGTTTAGTACAGCACCTTGTGGCAGCTGAGGTTGTTTTTAAATTGATATATAAATAAAGTTGTGTTGCTTTGAGTTTAGTAATTTAGCATTTTCTTATTTTTAAACCTATGATACTGAGAATAAAACATTATTTTCTCTCATTGTGGGCTGTTAGAATTCTTAGAACGCTTCTAAGTCTTCTAACAGACCACAATCTGATTATTTATTATTAATAATATCTGAAAAAACATATGGGATAATGTCAAACATGTAATGTGGTGTGACACTAAAAACTTGTATAGGTAAACTCTTTAAAAACTCACACACGCTATCAACTATTCTATATTCTAGCTGAATCCATTTTTTTTAAATATATCATTCTTCTTTGGCCACACAATTTCACATTTTGTGTCAAAAAAAATGGTACAAATGGACATTTTTAGAGATCTGGTGAATGCTTTCAAAACTGTATTTTAAAAAGTTTTTGACTTTCTCATGTTGCCAAGATTTAATCAGACTCATCATCTGCATCTTCCCTCACATCAAGTCTATTCAAGATAATTCTAGTCAATATTGGACTAATTGTACCCTGGAACCAGCTAGTTTTATTACATTGGTCCATCAAAAGCAGCTAAACCAAGTGCACTGACTCCTGTTATGTAGATCTGACCCTACAATTTCATTTATGGTTCTAAATTTAATTCCAGGGAAAGTAACTATTGTGTTTTTTTCTTAAGTTTACAAGTTAACTGGGATTCCCTGTGGGTTGGTGAACCCATCTTGGAGTAAGATGCTGCAGAGAATGAAAGACAAAGACACAGCACTAGTGAACTTTTCTTACTAAGTTTGTTCTTTTGGCTATGGCCACAGTAGTCTGTGCCAGTAAGGAATAAAGAAGCAGCTAAACTATCTTAAAACTCATAACTTAAATCTATTTTTTTTTCCGGTAAGTCACTGCTTTTACTCTTCTCACCCGGACCTGTCACCAGGTGTTTGATGCTGTGATTTTAATAGCTCCCCCTCATCTTCCAGAAAATGTTTAGGTTGGCGGACCAGTAACACATAGAAACAGGTGTTGGTAATGGCGTTATATCGATGGAAAAAGTACTTAGTTGGATTACCTGAAAAAATTAAGGCAGTTAGTAACAGCTTTTTATTTTATTCCTCTCTGTTTTAAAACAGTTCAATCTCCCTCATTTAAGCATCCAAACAGTCAAGTAGTCTTAAATAAGACACTTCTCTGCAGTGTGAAGAGCCTCAGTGTGTCATATCAGCCCCCGGCGTTTTCCATCATGCCGTCACCCTTCATGCTCCAGGCTGCTCATGTAGATCTATCTTTATGGGTTTGAGCAGTGGAAGACAGCTGGACCTCTTCATTTCTTTATAAATCTCCATCGGAGCCAGACAGCGGAGACGCTGACCTCATTACAGCCAGTAACAAGTGTTATCAGGACCACTGGCGCTCAGGATTTATCTTCTCATTGTCCCAGTTCCCACTCGCTGCAGCCAAATGTTTTCACTAAGAGTTGTCACCAGATTAAGTGATGACTGCGGTGATTTTACTCACAATACAAGCCCATAATGTTCATGGCAAAAAAGAAGAGACAACTGCAATAATTCCTGAGATGTATAGATTATCAGGCCCAATGGACGCTTATTTTAGTAAAGAATATGTACAATAATAAATGTGTGCCATAAATTACACACATTTTTTCTCTTTACTACAAAAGTTCCCTGTTCCTGAAGGAAAGATTTCAATATATATATATCATCAACATGCACAGACAAGCCAGTGAGAAACAGCCAATTACAGCGTAAAATACAGTCATGTCATGTCTCTAAAGAGAAAAATGTTGAGAAAACAGATTTTTTTAGTCTTTGTTGTCCATGTTTAAAATATAAACCTGCAGAGTCATCATGTTTTTCAAAAGTACTAAAATACTTCCCATTACATGTTAAACATGTTCCTTTTAAAGGAGTGTAATGTGCAGCCTTGTATTTTCCATGTATATTTTGCCTAAAACGTCATTGCCTTTTCACAGAGCTGCTTTGTATTCAGGTTTCATGCTCTGCGTCAGATGAAATAAAGAGTGTTGGGCCTTTAGGAGAACTTAAAGTTCATTTCCCTTGTGGCTCTGCTTTATGTAATATATGACTAAGTACAAAGTGAAATGCAAGCAAGCAGGCAAACACAACAGGGAGCTGAGCGGAGCTGCAGTATTTAGTGTGTGTGACACCAATATATCTGCAGCCCCAACCTCTTGGTTACTGCACAGTATTACTGTGTCACTAGGATTTAGCTGTTCTAGAATTCTTTCCACACGGATTGCGCCTCAAGTTCTGCTTGAAATTGTTTTAAAGGTGCAGTGTGTCAAATATAGCATCATATAAAACAGACTTGGAATACAATAATTATAAGGTCGTTTTAAATAGTGTATATTTCAGTTTTTATCAGTGGTTGTTGTCAGTGGGCTGAGCTACAATTGCAACTTAATTGCATTTTGAATGGAATAGAGGCAGGACATTAATAAGCTGATGCCTCGCCCCTTCCCTTTTCAGTCATGTGCTTGTATTGTAAAACTGAATTGTGTCTAATGAAGTTTGATTAAATTAATATGTATGAAATTAAAAAAAAAATCTTGACATGTAGCTGCGTTCAGGTGAGAGTATGATCTGAGCTGCAAACCTTTAAACTCTGCTGAGTAAAACAGGTATTATCCCATATAACAAAAACTGAGCCTGATTACTGTGCTATAATTAATAAAATCTCAACATTTAGAGACAAATGAAAAATAAAAAACTCAAAAACAGTTTCTACTGTAAATGTTTGAATTTCTTGATTAATGGTAAAATCCAGATGTTCCCTGGAAGCAGTCAAGGATGCTCTCAGCCTCTTACTAATAATTGTTAAATCCAGATCACTGCAGAATACGGCCAGCACTCCTTCACGGATCCATCCACAGAAAACAATATGATAATAAGTGTTTCTGCAAGTGAAGGTTTGTCTGTTGTGGCCCTCTGATGTGATTCTGGAGCCTGAATCCCAACGGAAAGGACACAGGAGGACAAAAACATCCTGCAGGTTTACTCCCGAATGAGGATACAGAACAACTCCTTCAAACAGTCATCTGGTTCAAAAAGCTCCTGAATGTTGTTTTGCCTCACCATCATAAAACTGAGTTTCTGGCCTACTGAGGGTCTGTGAGTGCTTGAACAAATGGTCCCCTAAGACAATAGAAACCCCCCACCATGCGGCTTCTTACACACTGGGGCCCCGGATACTGCTCAACAGACTACATCCCCAGATAGCGGACTCTGATTGGCTGTAGTACGTTACGAGGTGGTGACAACACCAAGGTTATAAATGCACGGGCATATCTGTTGAGTTGCACTGACAGGCGTGACGAATGGCCTGCATCACAGTAAGAGGTTATCTTTTGGGCAGTGAATATTTGAATATTAGTTGTTTTGTTTGTTAGTGTTTCACTTGTTTTTGCTTGGATCAAGGCATCTGTTGAATCTCACTGCAATCCCCCCCCTTTCGCTTGCTACGAACATTCGCACATATACACACAAAACACGCATGTTGCCCCTGCTTTCTTTGGCTTGAATCAAGTGTTGTGGAACAAGCCGCCATCCTGTCTCACACACCAGTATCTGTGAGTGTGTCGTCCCAGCGTGACCACTAGTAATGCAGCCACACAATTCAGGTGTAGCCACCATTTTAGGGAGTCCCACGTTGTCCCGATGTAGCCACCATCTTGCGACCTGCTACACACACACACCTGCACATGTGCGCGCACTCACACACACTTGCACACATGCTCACACACGTACTGCTGGTTTTATTATCATTGCCTGACTTGTAGTTGGTAGTTAGTGTATAATAGTTGTTCTGTCTAATAGGATCCATTAGACAAAAGTGATATTGATTTGTAAATTATTTTTTCAGAAGATAATAAATCTGGATCTGTTAGTCAGAAGTGAGTTAAATTTGCACCTACACCTACAATAACATATACACACAACGATCCCTGTGCTTTCTTTGTTCAGATCACTCCCACACATGCAAGGTTGATAGTTGTAGTGTATAATAGGATCTGTTAGTCAGAAGTGAGTTGAATTTGTGAATTCATTTTGTGGAAGATCCTATTATATTTTAAAGAGAAGTCCTGGTATTTTACACCTGCATACTGTGACATTAAGCTAGTTGACAGAGTCAGTGCTGATCTCCTCCTTCATTGCTCACTCTAGAAAAATCAATATTTCACCAAATATTAGTGTTTCTATGTGACCACCTCCTTGTGAGACTGTATCCCCTAATGGGTAATTGGTTAGTAGTCCGGATTTAGTGATTCCCTGTTTATAGTTATTTTGAATGAGAAATTAATTCACTTACAATAATCAACAATCATCTTTGATTATTATCAATTATTACTGATAACTAAATTTAGCTCATGCAATTCAAAACAATGTACATTTTATATATATTCATAGACAATTGATGTGCTATACAATCCTGAAGTTTGTTTATATTGCTGTCGCAGGAAGTTTAAATCTGAAGTTCAGTTTTTAATGAGCAGCAGAAGAAGCAGACACACATGCACACACACACACACACACACACACACACACACACACACACTGATTGTTCATCATGAGGTTGTTAGCGTTCCACACATGAAGCAGATAATATCTGATTACTCAAAATAAGCTGTTGTTTTATTGCCTTGCTTAATGTGGAAGGAAAGATCTGTTTTGGAGTGATTGCACAAAGGATGTCCGAGTACCTACACAGAAACAGGTATGTGGATACATCTGTCCAGAAGGCAGGAATATTGGGCTTCTCAGAGTGCTTGGAACACACCAGCATGATCTGGCACCAGATCCAAAGAGCAAAACAGGGGAAAAGGGACCTCCATGCGATCTTCTTGGATCTTGCGAATGCCTTCAGCTCTGTGCCCCACAAGCTCCTCTGGACCGCCTTCAAGTTTTTCAATATCTTCGACACCATCACCACCCTGTTCAAGAATTACTACTACTACTTTCAGGACCTGCAGTTCTGCTTCTCTAGGTCTGAATTTACCACCTCCTGGCAGCACCTGGAGGTAGGCATCATGGTGCCATGTGCCATATCTCCCCTGGCCTTCACCCTGGCAATGGAGGTTATTATCGGAGCCTCAAAATGGGTTGTGGGAGGACAAGGTTCAGCTCCTGCATGCGCCTTCCTCCCCTTAGAGCCTACATGGATGACATTACCACCCTTACTACCACTGTCCCATGCACCAGGAAGTTACTCAAAAATCTCCAAGAAAACATCAATTGGGCCCGCATGAAGATTAAGCCATCCAAGTCACGCAGCATCTCAGTGGTGATGGGAGTGCTGGCTGACGAAGGCTGAATGAAGAACTGTGTCAGAGCAACCAGTCAAAAGCCTAGGAAGGCACTATGACGCAAGCCTGAAAGATAAAGACCAGGTCAAGCAACTCTCCAAAGACATCAATTCAGGCCTACTGGCTATTGACAATACCCAGCTACCGGGCAAGCTTAAGTCCTGGTGCTTGGCCTACTTCCCCGGGTGTTGTGGCCCCTGCCTATCAATGAGGTCTCTGTCTCAATGGTAGAGAAGCTGAAGAGAAAAGTCATGGTCTACATGAAGAAGTGGCTTGGACTCCCACGCTGCCTCACATCCATAGGGCTCTATGGAGACAGTGCCCTCAAGTTGCCCCTTAGCAGCCTCACGGCAGAGTTCAAGTGTGCCAAAACACAACTGCACATAACCCTGAATGAATCCAAGGATCCAGCAATTATCCTGCATGCGTCCTGTGTGACAAGCCAGCCTCCCTGAGACACATACACACAGGGCTCTTCAACCAAGTGTTGAAGGGCCTTGCTTCCATGCTAGAGGGAAAGCAAAGTAACATCAACGCCCTGCCACTGCCAACAGCTAATACCTCTTGGGGAACTGCCTTTGTCTGTGAAGGGGCCACAGCCACCAGGAAGGTCACTACACCATCAGAGAGAAGCCAGCTGTGCCAAGCATGCGACTGGAAGATGTTGGCAGATGTCGGCAAACAGCTGGTGTTCCTGTCAGAAATCGCCACTACCACCCTGAGGCCTGACCTGGTGCTCTGGTCCCCTTCCTTAAAGAAGGTTTACATTATTGAGCTCACTGCCCCTTGGGAGGACTCCATAGAGGAGGCATACGAGCAGAAAAACCTGTGCTACTTCGAACTGGCTGCTGAAGTGCAACATCGTGGCTGGAATGCTGAAGTTCGCCCCGTGGAGGTTGGGTGCAGAGGATTTGTGGGAACATCCTGCACAAAACTTCTGAGGGACATAGGGGTCAGGGGACAGAGCCAGCGCGCAGCCATCAAAGCCACGTCAGAAACAGCGGAAAAAAGCAGCCAGTGGCTATGGCTGAAGAGGAATGACCCCAACTGGGCTCCCAAGTAAGATGACTAGAGATAGTGACTTGACTCAGAGAACGGGACACCCCTGCGATGCATGATCCCCCCCTGAGAGTTCTGCCATTAACCAACAAGGCAACTGCTGTGGCTAATTGGGCATGGGATGCAAGCTCAGGCCTGATCACCCTGCAGCTGGCCGCCACTGGAGAGGATGTATAGTGTTAAAGGCCCACCCCATGACCCACTGGAACACTACTGATGATGCGTACCCATAAATTCATTCCAGTTTTACCCCAACCACTCACTATTAGGGCTACCATTGCATGTGCCTGCACAAGGATAATAACATCATGTTCTGTGTTTCTGGAAACTGATGTAAACACATCAAAAACAATCCCCCCCCCCACCCCCAAACCCCCCCCGACCCACCCCCCCCCCCCCCCCCCCCCCCCCCGATGGGAAAATAGAAATGATACACACTGCTACCATAGTCCTGTGTGTGTGTGTGTGTGTGTGTGTGTGTGTGTGTGTGTGTGTGTATGTGTGTGTCTGTGTGTGTGTGCGCACCCTTTGAGCCCTTCCCCACTTATTTTTTAGAGGTGATTTGAATTTGAAACTATGATGGGATAGAATAGATAATAAATATGAGTAAATAAAATATGGGAGAAATAAATAAACTAAGGTAAACACTTAACGAACAGATGTCAGCAGGAAAATTCCTCTGTTCATTTCTAACATTAAAACTGTTTTTTTTGTATATGATCGTGGATGGATCAGTGTTTTGGAGATGGGGATGTGGCTGTTCAACACCACCGGTAACGGACTAAAACATACTGCAGTGACACAGATTTAATTGTATCTCGATGCATAAAAGGACAACTAGATTTCAAAACAAGCTTTTTATGCTTAACACACACACATACTCTTGTCTCTAGTTTTTTGTTTGCTATAAGTCTTGCATAATGCAGAGTCTGAGGAGCCCTGGATGTTCTTCGGCAGGAGAAGCATCATCTGGCCTGTCTGCCTCATTAACCCCCCTCAGCTCCCCATGGAGGCAGGAAATAACACCAGGAGGAGGCATGACGTCTTATGAATGTTTGTTTGTTTGTGTGTGTGTGTGTGTGTGTGTGTGTGTATTTGTGTGTGTGTGTGTGTGTGTGTGTGTGTGTGTGTGCACAAAAACAAAATTGTGGCCAAGGAGTTTAGGGAAAATTGTAAAATGTGAGGATGGAGCACAAAGATGCAAGCAACTGAAACATGATCGCACGGTATGCTCTTGACCTATTATAAACTCTCCCTCTCCTAAAATTGCAAATCAAACTGATGTCAATTCTCATTTTCTTTTCTGCTCTAAAATTTCAATTAATTTTATGAAAAACTATTTATTGACTGGAACTCTAATGTAGAAAAAAAAATTAAGGCAGCATCCAACTAATAAAATAAGGTTTGCTAGCAACATGCACATCTTGAATTTACAAAAGCTCTCTGACTCTCTGACTGATTAAACTCTTACAACTCAAGTGATAATGTAGTTTTAATGTATATTTAATGTAGATTTCTTTGACTCCTTCTCTTTATGAGAAGCATCTTTTACCTCCTGTTGATGTGAACATGTTTTTGTTGATATTAATTATGACTGGATGTCTGTCAGTGAGCCCCGCCCCCCCTGAAATCTTCTGCTTTCTAAACACAGAGGACAGCTCATCTCTTCTTGTTTCCTTGTTTTCTTGTGGACTCAGCAGACGCAGGACTTACTGTTGATAAAAGGAACAAAAACAAATCCACATGGGCTGTGACTTTTGAAATTATCTGTGTTGCATGACATGTTCTTTGTCATCGTCTTCTTGTGACAACTGACAACAAAGCATGACTCTTCCAAACAGCAATAGCACAGTGTTCCTCTTCACCTTAGACCCTCATGTTCACTTCACTTCTTTCTTTTTCCATCTGCAGTCATTTGCATTTTTCTTATGGCTGAAAATATGACAAATCAAAGTGAGATGGTCTTCTCTTTCCCTGCCCATTCCTCTCTCCGCTCCGTCCACCCTTCCTGCTTCTACTCCTTTCTTTCTCTTATGGAATCAAACATCTCAGCGGCCGAATGCTTTTAATGTCCATTATTGTGCAGTCAGTTCCCACAGGACTGAGCCAGTCAGCAGATTTACTGAAAGGAGGCGGGGCTTAAAATCCCATTTGTTATCACAGCCAGAGTGTGGCAAGGTAAGAGCAGGGCAGATGTATGGATAATAATACAAACAATAATAATAACTAATGGTCGAGCTGAAGGCAGAAAATACCATGCACATTGAATAAACTGCATCAAATCTGCGTCACGTCAGCTTTGTGTTTCATGTCTGTTCTCTCTTCTTTAACCAAATCATCACTTCTTTCTGCTGCTAATGATGCTAATGATGCTTATAACACTTCTAATGATGAATGTAGGGTAACTATGTTCCTTTCATGAAACACATTTAGAAGCATGTCAGTAAAGATTCCTCTGTTTGAGAGGACAAAAATGTTTCTGATTATTCTTGAAGTGAGACTGTTAAAGTTCTAACTCTGTTGGCTATACAGGGACAGGATTGAGTCCACTCCCAGGCCTCTTGTGGCTGAAAAATGGCCAACCACAGTACCAAGCACAAGTACAGTACTAGTTAAAAACAATAGTTCCAGATATGTGAAATTAATTGGTCTTTCTCAGTTACTGTATGACAGTCCTGTGGCAACAGCTTCATAAATCAATGTACATATCAGTATGCAGTTTGAGCTTTTATTGAAACATTTTTGCCAAATATGAAAAGACACTGCACTGAAGTCTAGCAAGGAACGTTATTCCATATTAAAAATTTAGTTATTTTAATAAACCAATCATCCACTGTGGGATAAGGCATGAATCTATGAAAAGGTTCCAAGATTGTTTATGAGTCAGGATACAACACTAACAACAATCCAGTTAAATGGACAGTGTGTGTCGTTTATATTTCAAGGGTACAGTGTGAGGGGCGTGTGATATTATTCAGGACACCCCTGAGTAAATATTTTGCAGAAGCATCTTTTTCTGTGATTACTAAAATCTTTTGGGGTATGTCTCTATCATTTTTGCACATCTACAGACTTGAAATGTTTGCCTAATCTTTCTTGTACAACATCAGTGGGATGGTGTGTTTAGGGTGATGTGCAGTGATAATTTTACACCAAACAAAACTTTTTTCTTTCTTCTTTCTTCTTGCCACTCTTCCTAAAGACCAGATATGTGCAGAATGTTACTAAAACATTTCCATGTTTAGTGTCTTCCAGGTGGCTTATGGCAAACTTTAAACAGAATTTTTTATGGATTTCTTTAAAAAATGATTTCTTTTTGCCACTCTTCTATAAAAGCCGCATTTATGCAGTGTGTCACTAATATTGCCCTATGGACAGATTCCCCCACCTCAGCTGTGGATCTCTGCAGTTTATCCAGAGTGATCATGGCCTCTTGGCTGCATCGCCGATCAGTCTCTCCTTGTTTGGGCTAAAAGTTTAGAGGGATGGCTAGGTCTTGGTAGGTTTGCAGTGATATAATACTTTTTCCCTTTAAATATGATTGCTTGAACAGTGCTGTGTGAGATGCTTAAAGCTTGTGAAATCTTTTTTATATCCTAATTTTGCTTTAAACTTCTCCACAACAGTATCTTGGACCTGCCTGGTGTCTTCCTTGGTCATCATGATGCTGTTTGTGCTTTAAACCTCTGAGGCTATCATAGGGCAGGTGCGATTTTACTGAGACTTTAATACACACAGGTGGACTCTATTTATCATCATCAGTCATTTAGGACTTCTAGAGTGAGTTGTGTGCACTGACAATAAAGGGGTTGAAAAATATTTTACACCTCACTTTTCAGTTTCATATAAACTTCATTCCACTCCATGATTGTGTCCCACTTGGTTAGATTCTTCACAATGGTTCCAACCGTTCAATACACAGCCTGTATTAAGAGAACTTGACTGGCCTGCACAAAGTCCTGACATCAACCCCGATAGAACATGGGATAAGTTAGAGCAGACACTGAGAGCCAGGCCTTCTCCTTCAACAACAATGTGTAAGCTCACATATGTACTTCTGCCTGGGACTGGGACAGCCTTCCCAGACGAGTTGATATCACTTAAATTCATATGCGAGTCAAGGCAGGTGAGTGAATACTGTTGGCAATAAAGTGTATCTTAGGAATGTCAAAATTTCAGGAAACAGGAAAGTGTATAATATGGGACATTTAAATGGAGAGAAGCCTGATGTCTTGTTTTTTTTGTAGTTTGAGAGCTATGCAGAACTCATTGGTCTACACCTGGTTAGTAGGAGTTCATCCTACAGCAAGATAATCAAAATCAAACCTCTAGGTTGTATCAGATGATACAGCAGACTACAAGAATTTCAGTGAAAACAAAAAAAAATCAAGGTGTTCTAAATCTATAATATAATAGATACAACCAGACTTCAGTGAGAATCTTGTAATATTGTGAGCTTAATCAGTGACCAACATCAAGTCAAGGACCTTCCATTAAGCTTCTCTTAACCTAGATATGGAAGCAAAACTGCAGAATGTGGTAAAATCTGCCCACCCATACCCCCCACCTGGTCCACCAACCAACAACAGCTGTTTATCTGGAGAGCAATACAACAGACAGTAATTGGCCAATCATGTTGCAATCAGGGACTTTTCTCTGTCGCCTGCTGGAGGGAGTGGAAATGATTCCAACACACACACACACACACACACACACACACACACACACACACACACACACACACACACACACACACGAACACACACACACACAAACACATTTAGTGAGTCCTTGCAGAGGATAACTAGTAATGATCTGCTCTAATAATAGTCTCAGTCACAGTAGTAGCATAGGGTGAAAGGTCAGGATTTGTGTGTGTGTCTGTGAGTGCATGTGTGACAATTGCTAAGGCGGATCCTGTATTTCATTGTAGACACATACAGAGTGTGTTGTGTTGTTGTATCAGGACATTCTGGTTCCTGGTTGGCGCCCGAACAACTAGCCCATATAAAAATTGCAAGCAAAATATATTAATAATAATATTTAAAAAATAACATTAAATATCTGTAATATTTAAATGGTTCATTTTGTCTCTGTCAAAAGATTAAATTAGAAAGCTTGGTCATTGTAAATTATTATTGTTTATTTCTCCTTAGAGTCTAAGGCTTAGACTCTTCATAGCTGCATTACCGGATGTGTTTATGACCCCTGTTGACTCACATATTGATTATTTCAGTCTCATTGCTGTCTCATTTGATCCTTATATTTGACTATAATTGCTTTTTTTTTCCTTTCTTTGAAAAGAGTTGGGTTACGCACAAGCAGCAAACAAAGAAGAAGTAATCAAACACTACAAGTGACATACAGGAGACCACAAAAAAGAAGACAAAATAGTGGAAAACACAAACCATGGCCGATCAAAGTGAAACCATGTTTGATCCATTACTGACATCATGAAGAAGTTCCAAACAGGATTATTTTGTGGAATGTGCTTTGAACATAAGGGCAATAGTATTGTTCTCTGCAGAATTGTGATGTCAATGATCCAGACTGACTGCTGCTGTTCATACTTAAAGACCAGTCAGACCAGGGGTGTCCTAGTTGACCTTAACCAGTCCCTGCAGTTCTTTCACAATTTTTTGATCACATGAATTCAGCAATATATTGCAAATTTTTTTCAATGCTGCATATGTCTTAATATTTTGCCAAATTCTTTCAAAATAAACCCATAATACCACCCATCTTTCACAAAAGCCAGATATCTTTTCTACACCTACTTTTCTTTTCTGTTACACACCTGCTTAATTTCATGTTGCTGCAGTGACTGCTGAAGAACAAACCCAACCAACTCATCTTTTACCTCTGTGAGTGACCAAGCTGATTGATTAAGCTAAGATTGTTCAGGCTCTAGAGGTTAGGAGACTTGTGTTGGTGGAAGATATGGAAGATATGGAAACCACTTTCAACAGTGGAATCACCAGCTTTTAGTAAACTAGTCAGCAAATACCCAGTCAGCTACAATGACATGGTCATTCCAGATATTTTAGTGGAGTAATAGTAATTTAGTTATAGTAGTATGATGCCTTACAATTCAAATACAGTAATATTGTATTGTAATGAATTACTTTGAAATGACAGTAATATAACATTGCATTAAAGTTTTGAAGTAACTTGTTCAACACTGACTATGATCCATACTCAGTAAACCAAATCACTGAGCACAGTTCACTACATTCATCACACAAAATGTAGTGAACTGAAGTGAATTGAAAGTGAAATGTAAGGGCAGCTGACATGAAACAAAAGCAGGTGTGTAACAGAAAAAAGAATACTTGCATATACACATGCAAATCAGAAACCAGCAGGAGTAGAGAATGTGTATGGGATTTGTGAAAGATGGGCAGTGTTTTGGGACACAGAACCAGTGTTGTTCTTTTGATTTTAATGTCTATTTAGTCCTTTGATGGTGTTCACAAGCAAGGAAAAAAGGCACAAAATTCATTACAAATTATGAGAAAATAGCACAACAAAATTAGTCTCAGTGGAACTGAATGACCTTTAACATGTAAAAGCCTCATTAAGAGTACAGGTCTAATCAGATGCCCTTCAAATTTTCTTTTTTTCTAAAGAGCAAAAGGTAAAGGTCAGGAGTTGAGTCTGTGGTTGGCCTGTGTCCTCCTGAGACCTCTCAGTGGAACGCTGATCTCTCATTAAGAAGTTGCAACTAATAAATCTCATCCTTTCAAGGACTCTCCATCAACATTGGAATCCAACCAGCGGGAAGCCACAGCTGCTAATTGTTTTGACACACCTCTACATTTAACCAACAGCATTATGTCCTCTTCAGGCATCCATGCCACTTCCTGTCACAACTCATCTCACTGAGCGACTGGCATGATTTAAAGAGTAATTTAGTTTCATTGTTTTACGGATGAAGGGCGACACGGTGGTGCGGTGGGTAGCACTGTTGCCTCACAGCAAGAAGGTCGCAGGTTCAAGACCGCCTTGGGCCTGGGTCTGGGGCCTTTCTGTGTGGAGTTTGCATGTTCTCCCCGTGTCTGCGTGGGTTTTCACCGGGTACTCCGGTTTCCTCCCACAATACAAAAAACATGCTCAGGTTAATTGGTAAACTCTAAATTGCCCATAGGTGTGAGTGTGAGAGTGAATGGTGTGTGAATGGTGTGTGTGCCCCACGATTGGCTGGCGACCATCTGGGGTGTATCCCTGCCTCTCGCCTTAACGCGCTGGGATAGGCTCCAGCAGACCCCTGCGACCCCGAAAGGGAATAAGCGGGATAGACAATGGATGGATGGATGGATGTTTTACGGATTACTTCGTAACATGGAGAGAATTATACTGAACTAAACTAAGAAAATTAAACCTGGAATCAAAAGAAATCATGTGAGGTTACAACAGAAGAAGAACTAATTTATGTTGCTGTTAAAGAGAAAATATAGTTAGAATATTGAAAAAAATCTAACATGGTATTTTACTAAAGATAAAAAAATTTAAACAAGACCCCAATCGGGACAAACAACTTGAAATAAACGAAATTATCTGCAATGCAAAGTTCAATAATTAATAAGATAAGACACACAGAATCACAGAAATCACACTGAGGATTATTCTAGAACATATAGAATATATTCTGTAAAATGTTCAAATATGAGATCCAATTAAATATCCAACTAAATAATGACACAAACAGCTCAAACTCATGCACCCACACACACTGACGCATACACATTCACTTACAATTTAATTATCAATTTCTCCAATTTACTCAGCATGTTTTGGACTGTGACAGGAAGATGGAGGGGAAAACATGAAACTCTATCCAGAAAGGTCCCAGCCCAAGGACTTGAAGCTGTGACGAGGCAACAGCACTCCCCACTGCTCCATCGTGTCACCCCAAATCTAAATTAAATATCTATATAGTGGTTAATTTGATGCCTTACTGCTTATAGTTTATTAAACTATTTTATTATTATGTTGATGATGTGGATATTGATGATATATATTGATGCTGTAACATTGTGTTCACTACAGATAAAAATACTTTATGTAGTGTTGGAGCTGTGGTTTTCTAATGTGATTTATAAAAAAACTCAATGTTGAAACTGTATCAGGAGGTTTAGGATTTAACAGGTTAAATATTTCATAAAGGTATATTATGAGCAACTTTGACATCATCATCACCATCCTCATCATCATCACCATCACCATTATCACCATCTTCATCATCATCACCACCAATATTATCACAATCATCACCACCATCACCACCACTATCTTCATCATTACCATCATCACCACCGTCATCATCACCATAATCACCATCTTCATCATTATCATCACCATCTTCATCATCAGCAGCATTATGTAATTAATAGAGAATGACACTAACTTGATTTGGTTCTTTCTTCTTTTCTTTATTTCTTGTGATAAAACTAAAGTGCTTGACATGTTCTTTGACTCTTTCCACTTAAGCTACTGTTTGATTAGCATACATGGAGAAGACGGGGCTTATGACCTTTGCCTACAAGTTTGGTGATCCGGAGCTGCAACACATTCTTGCTGGCGATCCAGGGCTAGCAAGCTAGTGTCCTCTCACAGTCCGTGACCGTGGCAGGGTCATGACAGGGAAAGAAAGGGGGAGAAATGGCGTTTTGTCGACTGTCCTTCTTTCATAGGGGAGAGTTGCCTACATCCGTGGTAAAAGCAGTTTAGTCCGGGTGTGACTATCCACCAAAGGGAGGGGGAAGAAAGGTCTTGGCCAGCGTGGATTTTTTTTTCAGGCCTTCTGGAGATGCGCACGCAAACGGCTCACTCAACTATTCACTTGGTGGGAGTAGGGAGCAAGAGTGGATGTGTTCCCATTCATCACACTCATCGGCATGACTGGAAAGAGTGCAGTCTTCAGGTACGCTAGTGCATTTTTAAACTTAGTTTACCTGGAGTACCTGTGACGTAGCCTGCTGAATCAATCAAAAAACAGGCGGCGCTGTTGAGCAACACCCATTGTGGGTGGGGGGGGGGTACTTACCAGGACATCAAGTCCATATGTATATATATATAAAAAATGTGGTGTACATGTGGTGTACATGCCCCCAAATCCAAATAATAAATTAAAAAGACTTCTGTCACTAAATCAGCAACAACAGGTGAAATCCTGGCAGCTAATAGCATCATGCTAATTAAACTCATCTGTTCTTTGTGTCAATGCTATTAACATGCTAATGCTCTGCAGCTGTTCATCCCACAGATATGTTATGACATCACAGACTAAATGTGTTATTGGTCCAGTTTGATGTATGAAGGCTAATGGTGGTTTTCAGCATCTGAGAGGAAATGATGTCAGAGAACTTGACGTTAACGTGGGACTTGGTGAAGCATGAGATATTCATCCATGTTTAAGCAAAACATTTCACAGACACCACAGGAATCCAGAAAGAAGGGAATGAACATTTGGATGGAATTCTCCCAAAGGTGAAGCAGTGAAGCTGACAATGTGAAACAGGAAACTGTGGCTGGTGTTTTGGTTTTTCCGCTGTTATTCCAAGTTGATACCATTTTTTTTGTATTTAAATATCCCATGTTAGACAACCAAAGTTATATGAGGTACATACACACTGATACCAAATAAACCAAATTGTTTTTGTTCTTTGGTTTATGTAAAAACTTTCCTCAGTGTCAGATATAATAAGGCCAGTTAACTGTTCAAGTCGTCTTCTCACACACGCACGCACACACACGCACACACACCTCGGGGGGGAACTTACATAACCAGTGTACAGATCAAGGAGGGGAAAGGCATTAAGGTAAAATGTACAAAAGACAAACAGTAGCTGCAGCTGAGATGTCATGAACTCTGTTGTTGGTCATACGTTTAAATGAGTCAGACACTGAATAAAACTAAACCATTTGTTTTGTGATGAAATTCCCCAGCTGTGGTGAGCAAATCACCATGTTGAATAGAGAGAATGTGTGTGATCTTAAAATCTCTAATCTCATGATTCAAATATTTAATGTATAACGTTTTTTGGTTTAGAGGAATCAATAGTTAATCATAAGAGCAGCAGATGCTTCTTCTGGTTCTTCAGGACCACAGACAGACACTCCTTGGTTTATCAACTGCTGTTGCTGTGAAAGCATCCTAAATCTTTCTTTGACTATATAGATGTCACTTTCCTCAGATGTGTTTTCATTTGATTGAACAAATGTTTAACTGTGTTCATGCAGAAAAAAAACTGATTCAATGACATGACTCATAATATAGCCCCCCAGACCACATTACATTAAGCTTACATTAAGTGTAGTGATTTGATTCAGACTCTTAATGTTTTATCCTGTTCTCCACAGATTTACAGATTATGGTGTAAAGGACATTTTCAACCCTTTTTTTGAATGTCTGTACACTCACTCGCCACTAAAAACACGAGAGGTGCCAGTAAAAACAGTCTGTTATTAATGTGTAAAGACGATGATGGCATGAGAATTATTAAAATTATCATGATTCACACTAGTAAACTAATATCTCCTTGTAAAAAAGTGCTGTTTTTTATCTCTTCTTCTTTCATCCATTCTCCATTTTCCCCCTGCTTCACCACATTAATCTCTCATTAGTTGCCCCCCTCCCTTCCTCCTTTTTCTCCTACCACCAGCCATTACGCATACAAGTACACATCGCCCAAAGGCCCATATTTTGTCAGCCGTGCATCGGAAGAATCCTCCGACAAATGAGGGGCACAGGCAGCCATTTAAAGGGCAGCACTGCAAAGCAGAAGAGCCTCTGAATGGAGCCATGGAGGGGGGAGATAATAGACTTAAACAGGGCTCAAACATGCTGCACTGCTGAATTATATGCGTGCCATTACACACATGCATACACACACACAGGCATGCACACACATATACACGCATACACACACATACAAGCATACACACATGGGAGAGCATTTTCCCACTTCAAGGACAGACAATGAAGGCATGTGTTCCTGTGTGAGCAGTAGAGAAAATGCTGCATGAGAGCCTTTAGAAGGCTGCTCGCTATCTGGATCTGGAAACCACAGCACCACGCTGAATATAAATGACTCGCTGCAGATTAATGTTAGAGAGTTCCAATGAAGGCGAATACACAGAGGTCAGACTAACCCCCAACATGCCGGCTAAAGCCTTAGTCAAGGTTAAAGAAACTCAGCAATGATCAGCTGGACTGCAAAGGACACACATGCACACACACATTTCATTTTGTTTCCTAATGATCATTGTTCAGTTATAAATTATTAAGTGATTTTAGTTATATATAATTTATAGTAAACAACTACAGTGATATTTGAGAAGTGAAATTAAGTTTATAGAATTTATAGAAATTGTGCAATAATGAATAAAACAAAGTAGACATTTGCATAACATAGGGAACCCTTGTTGTTCTATTCATTTGCATACTTTTAGCACTAAATATTTAAACAGAAGATTTGTTTGGTAAGCTCATTGACCCATGAGCTTCATACCCAGGTGAAGCAATAATGAGAAAGAGTATTTAAGATAGCCAACTGCAAGTTGTTCTCTTAACATCTTCTCTAAAGAGTGTCAACATGGGAGCCTCCCATGACCTGAAAAAAAAAGCGACTCAAGAGATTTTAGCTGTCAGTTACCACTATGAGGAACATAGGGACAAAATGGAAGACCTCAGGCACATTTATAGGTAAGGCCTGGAGTGGCAGGCCAAGAAAAATCTCCGGTAGGCAGGGGGAAGAATAGTATGAAGAATCATAGTCAACCCACATGCCAGCTCCAAACACCAACAACATGATCTGCTGCAGATAGTATCGCTCTGCACCGTGTTTTAACTATTCAGTACGCTTTGTAAAAGGGGATGATGTATAGGAGAGTAATGTGGAAATAGCTTTTTCTGCTCACATGCCACAAACAGAGTCGCTTGAAGTATGCTATCATGCTCATTTGGCTCCATCGCTCCCCAAAAAAGAAGTTAATTAAACAAAAAAGAGTCGCACCCTGGTATAACTCTGGTATGAACGAATATGGCGCTCCAGAAAACTGGAAGAAGCTTTACACGCATGGAAAGAGAGTCTCAGAATGTACAAGAAGGCCCTACGCAATGCCAGAGCTGCTTATTACTCCTCACTGATAGAAAAAAACAAAAACAAATCCAAGGTTCCTCTTTCGCACGTTAGCTTCACTGACTAAATGTAACTAAACTATTGATCCACGTATTCCTACAACCCTCAGCAGTGATGACTTCATGGACTTCTTTAACGACAAAATTCTGACAATTAGAGACAGAATTTATCACCTTGTCCCAACTATTAGCACTAATCTGCCCTCAAATGCAGTTATTGTAGAGACATATGAAATAGCTAATATTCACCTCGACACATTTACTTCAATCAACTTCGCTGAACTAGCTTCACTGAAGTCTTCATCTAAAACTTCAACCTGTCTTCTGGACCCTATTCCATCCGGATTGCTAAAAGATATTTTCCCTTTGAGTAGCCCTTCCTTACTAGAAATACTCAATACGTCTTTATTATCTGGCTATGTACCACTGTCCTTTAAAGTAGCTGTAATTAAACCTCTCCTTAAAAAACCTGTCCTTGACTCAAGCATTTTAGCCAACTATAGACCCATTTCCAATCTTCCCTTCCTCTTTAAGATTCTGGAAAAAGCAGTTGCTAAACAGCTGTGTTACTTTTTACACAACAATAACTTATATGAGGATTTACAGTCAGGTTTTAGAATGCATCACAGAACAGAGACGGCATTAGTTAAGGTTTCAAATGATATTCTCAATGCATCTGATAAAGGATTTATTTCCATCCTTTTTCTGTTAGATCTTAGCATGCATGCAAGCTTGCATTTCACACAGTCGGCCATCAAATCTTGATGGCCGACTAGAGCATCTAATTGGTATAAAAGGGACTGCACTAAACTGGTTTAAGTCCTATCTTTCAGATCGTTCCCAATTTGTCCATATCAATAATGTTTCTTCTATCCATACCAAAGTTAATCATGGGGTTCCACAAGGTCCTGTGCTTGGACCAATACTTTTTACTATGTATATGCTCTCATTGGGTAAAATCATTAGGAAACTCTCTATTAACCAATCAGCTAGCTAAACTTTGAGCGTGTCTTAAGGATATAAAATCCTGGATGACCTGCAATTTTCTTCTACTAAATTCAGACAAAACAGAAATCATTGTACTCAGGTCCGAAATCCTGAGGAACTCAATATCCAGTGATATAGCTATCCTGGATGACATCTTCTTGGCCTCTAGCTTCACTGTGAAATACCTAGTAGTCGTTTTCGACCAAGATTTGTCATTCTCTGCCACATTAAACATATTTCTAGGACTGCCTTCATTCACCTACTCAACATAGCAAAAATCAGACACTTCCTATCTCTGAAAGATGCGGAAAAACGTATCCATGCATTTGTTACTTCCAGGCTTGACTATTGCAATTCTTTACTGTCCGGTTGCACCAAAAGGTCTCTAGGGACTCTCCAGCTGATTCAGAATGCAGCTGCACGTTTATTAACTGGCACTAGAAGAAGGGAGCATATCTCACCTGTATTAGATGCTCTACACTGGCTTCCTATGAAATCTCTAGTAGAATTCAAAATCCTGCTCCTCACCTATACGCTCAACGACCTTAGGGATCTCGTAGTCCCATACCACCCATCGAGAGGATTACGTTCCCAATATGCAGGTTTATTGGAGGTTCCCAGAATTTCTAAAATTAAAACGGGAGGCAGAGCCTTCAACTTCCAGGTTCCTCTCCTGCAGAATCGTCTTCCAGTCTCAGTCCGGGGGGCAGACACCCTTCCTATATTTCAGAATAGGTTAAAAACTTTCCTGTTCGAAGAAGCATACAGTTAGGGCTGGCCCTGGCTGGCCTAGTCACAGTTATGCTGCGATAGGTTAGTCTGCTGAGTCCTCATGAGATGCTCTGAGCTTCTTTTTCTTCTTCCACACATCATCTATTGCACGCCTGTCCATCCTGGAAGAGGGATCCCTCCTCTGTTACTCTTCCTGAGGGTTCTTACGTTTTTCTTTTTTTTTCTTTTTTTTTCTTTTTTTTCCCCGTTAAAGGGTTTTTTAGGGAGTTGTAGGATGTGAGGGTCTAAGGACAGGGGATGTTGTGTTGCTTTTGTAAAAACTGTAAAGCCCATTGGGGAAAATCTGTGATTTGTAAATCTGGGCTATACAAATAAATTGAATTGAATTTAATTGAATTAAACATTTTAATATGACTGTAATAAAAACTGAGTCTTCCTGCTAACACTAACTTACTCTGAATAGGATGGCCCACTCATTCTGTGGTGGTCTGACCTCCTGTAGTGTTGTAGCCAGTTGGAAATGTCTCTGGTTGTGAACAACAGAAGTGGATGTTAATAACAACCCCCTCCTTCCTCCAGCACATGTAATTATTCTCTTGAATCCAGACATTTCAAAAGGAAAATGAAGCTCTAGAAAATATTAAAGTGAAGAAGTGAAATGCTGCCACAAAATCACACAATAAATAAATCTAATGCAGCTGGAATAAGAGTGAATGTCAGAATCCACTTCTAGACAGAAATGAATGGCTAAGATCAGCAGCTGCTCCATACCACACTCAGAGATATGTATATATCTTTAACTAATATATTTTATATCTTTTCACTTTCAGCTCCATACCCTCCAATCCGTGCTCTGCTGCATGTTTATTCGGATCTGAAGAGAACCTGACAAACATCCCACATTCACTGCTGTTGAACCATTTATTCCAATCTGTCACTATGTAATGCTGCACAAGTGCTGGCAGATACTAAATACAACAACTAGACAAGAAGCTGAGTCCTCAACTAACACATGGGGTTTCCTTAGTAAATACTGTCTGTAGAGCAGATAAGCAGAACTTGAACATAACTCTTTCTTTACAGATAACATTATGAATAATGAAAAATAAGCTAGAGATGGAGATACAAGAAGGAAGTAACTGTACACACTCAGAAGTAGCTGAGTTTAGCATTTCATAGTGACGTTAAAGTAAAATGTCAGTGTGAACCCTGTAAATAATATTTATTTATCAAATAATTAGATTATTCTTATGGTAGAAAGGCTCACACACTGTTGATTATGAGGAACATGACCAGCTCTTGCTGAGGTCCAGGACTGATTGTTTAGAAACAAACATTCCTCTTTATGAGAGAAATGTTTCACTGCAGTCTGAACTACCCCTTTTCTTCCTTTCAGCTATTTCCTTCATGTAAGGGCTGCTCATCATTTTTATTCTACTTCAACTGAGTTAATTATATGAGGAAAAAAGTATTTTTTCAACCGTGTCAGCAATACTGTGCAGGTAATAGAATATCGCAACCCTCGAACTTTACACTCATAGCATACAACCAGACTGATGCCACTCTATTGTCTCTATGGTTTTCATCTGCTGCTGTTATCACAAACACCTTACTGATCCAAAACACTCACCCTTTCTTATGAGTGACAATGCAGCAAGTAGGTAGATAGGTAGGGAGGTACGTAGGTAAGTATAGATAGGAAGGTAGGTAGGTATGTAGGTAGGTAGATACTGTAGGTAGGTATATTTAGGTACACAACACCAATTGGGACACATTCGTGAAATAGAACACAATTTACATTTACAAAAAAAAAAATTTAAATAAAAAAAATGGAAAAATGTGGTGCATTATTATTTGGCCCTCCTGACTTAATACTTTGTAGAACCACCCCTTGCTGCAATTACCACAGTCTTTTGCGCTATGTCAGTTTTGCACATCTAGAGAGAGTTTTTCCTCATAAAACAACTAGCGTTCAGTAAGGTTAGATGGAGAGCATTGGTTAATAGCAGTTTTCAGATAATTCCAGATTATTATTTGGTCTGGATTTTGACCTGGCTTTCTAACATCTGGGTGTGTTTAGAATCTAACCATTTCATTGTAGATTTTGTTTTATGTATAGGATTATTGTCTTGTTGAACGGTAAACCTCCGTCCCAGTCTTGTGTCATTTGCAGGTTTTCTTCCAAAATGGCCTTGTATTTGGCTCCATCATCTTTCAGGATTTCAAATATCTTCTCTGTCCTGTCTGAAGAAAAGCAGCTCCAGGCCATGAGGCTGCCACCACCATGTTTGACAGTGGGGATGGTATGTTTAGGTGATGTGCAATGTTACCTTTACTACATAACATTTGCATTTTGCTCCAAAAGTTTAATTTTCTGTTTATCTGACCAGAGAACCTTTTTCCACATTTCAATGTTTGGTATCACTCAGTTGGCTTATGGCAAACGTTACACAGGCATTTTTATGGATTTCTTTCGAAAAAAATTGCTTTCTTTTTGCCACTCTTCTATGAAAGCCGGATTTATGCAGTGTGTTACTAATATTGTCCCATGGACCGATTATCCCACCTCAGCTGTGGATCTCTGCAGTTCATCCGGGTTATAATGGGCCTCTTGGCTGCATCTCTGATCAGTCTCTTCTTGTTTGGACTTAAAGTTTAGAGGGACGGGCAGATCTTGGTAGGTTTGCAGTGGTCTGATGCGTTTTCCATTTTAATATGATTCCTTGAACAGTGCTATGTGAAACTGACTAACTAAACTAAACTAAACAACAAGATCTTCGACCTTCGTGATGTGTTCCTTGGTCTTCATAATGCTGTTTGTGTTTTAAACCTCTGAAACTATCACACAGCAGGTGCATTTATACTGAGACTTGATTCCACACAAGTGGACTCTATTTATCATCATCAGTCATTTAGGTCAACATTGGATCATTCAAAAAACCTCAGGGAACTTCTGGAGTGAATTGGCTGCACAGACAGTAAAGGGGCTGAGTAATATTGCACACCTCACTTTTCAGCTTTATATTTCTAAAAAAAAAGTTTAAAATATCGTATAAATTTCATTCCAAGTCATGACTGTGTCTTACTTAGGTTTGATTCGTCACAGATTAATACTTTGGTGCATGCTGTAGTGGATTAATGACAGGTTCTTGTAGATTTCTTTTAAATGTTTTTCCAAGTAAAGCACAATACATCTTTCTAGGGCTACAATAACTCAGTTCACTAATTAGATGATCACAGATTAATGAGATGCTATTATGGATATAAAATAGTCCTTTTATTTATTTTTAAGAAAATTTTAAAAAGCTCATTTGATTTCAGGTGTTAGCGGTTATGTGTTAGGGTGACTAACAGGTATTTAAAGACTTTGAACTTTGAGAATTCTAACACATATTTTACTATTTTATAAAAAAAGAAAAAAGAAAGAAAAGAATCTGAACTGCAGATAAAATACGAAGGGTTGACTTTGATCTGTTTTAAGAAGTCACAGGGCATGAAGGTTGGATTGGAAGCGTGTGATAATTTGAAATGAGCAGGACAGGGTTTGTGTGATTAACTCAAAACAAACTACAGAATTTGTCGCTGTTTTTGTTACATTTCTTAGTTTGCCATACTAACTATAGACATCAGACTGTGATGAGTATATATTAATATGGCTCAGGACACATCTAAACTTTCTTCTTTATTAAAATCCTTATTAGCCTCCACAACACTATCACAACACGATCTAAATCCACATATCCATTATATGTGACCAATCACGTATAATCAGCACTCATATGGTGCTCTAACACATGAAGAGAATCATATTTTGGACTCTTTCCTTTTGTGACAGACAAACATTCCCAGAAGTCAATGATGTGTTGGCGGGAGCCCAGCTCCCCACAGAGCTGTCAGTCTGGAACCACTGAACAAACCCCTTCAGCTGAAGCTGATTACAGCAAGATGTCACTGTTAGCTTCAAGTGATGCAGTGCTGCTCTGTGAACTCAGGTTTTTGATAGATGTGACATAAAAACAGACACCTTGCCCTCAGCAGTAGCCTGCTGTGAATTCTACTGATATTCACATGGAGCGCAGTGCTGGCCCCACAGAAGGATCATCAATGACGACGGGAACATATACCAACATTAGTCCTCACACCAATTATCCCGCCAGCCTTCCTGACAGCAAGCCGATGGACGGGCTAATCCCTCTTCACAAATGAGCTCTGTCTCATCTCTGCTTTGCCGAATGTACGCAATGTCCTTAAACGTCACATGCCGACCATTCATAGTCCTTATCTCAGGGTGAGAAGCAGAAGAGGACAAAGACAAACCAGCAAATGTAAAAACCAGGGGTGAAAAAAAGAGACGAGGGTCGATTTCAGATCCCCCGCCGGCCCTGAGCTATCAGAGCCATTGATTGGCTCATGTAATTCTGCTCTGATTTGGCTCGGCCAATCAATGGGCTACAGACTCACATCCTGTGGCTGTGGAACCATTAGACTAGAGGAGAAAATATCCCATATTTCTTCCTCTATTCATGGAAACATGCTGTTTACAAGACCTGGAACTGCTGCTCTGATCATCATGGTCACTGTGACACCCTGTCTGCTGCCTCACTTCAGTTCTCTATTGATTCCAAACACTGCCTTTTTCTAAGAAGGTGTCACCCTGCAACACTGCTGTCTCCTGTGCAGATTACTGACACTAACCTGACAACCAACACAAATATTTTTAATTTTTATTTGTATTTTAATATTTACTTATTATTATTACTTTTTTATTTTACTCCATTTGTTTATATTGTTTGTTTTTTATATTTACAGACTTATATTTAATCTTTTATATTTTTTTGCTTGTTGTAATATTGTTTATTTAGTTTTTTTAGAACCTTATGTGGGTTTTATCTCACCTTTTTTGTTGTTCTTTTGTTGTTGGATCCAGTAACAATGATTATATACAGATTTCATGCAAAAAAATAGGTGTGTTCTACATCTAAATAGGTATTATATATATATATATATATATATATATATATATATATATATATATATATATATATATATATATATATATATATATATTTTTTTTTTTTTTTATTTTTAAAAGCCACACATGCTTTGTCCTGCAATCCTACACATAGCTCATCTTATATTTTCTCCTTGTGCTCATAACATACTTTTCCATTGTTTCATGCACTCAAAACTCATCTTCACATAGATCAATACAGCTTCAGCTAATGTAATCTCATCTTGGAAGGTTGTTAATAGGTTTTAGTTAAAGGGGATTTGAGCTGAAAGCAGACGTCAGCCTGGTTTCAGGTTACCCCCTCAGAGAAATGCAGAAATAAGTTATCTGCTGTGACGGTGCACAGTAGATCTGAGCACAGTTATAGGATAAAACTGAGATGTTCTACATTTTCCTTTTTCAGGATGATCTGCTGTTTTGTCCCTGAGCAGTTTGGTCACATATGTTTGTTGTTTTCAGTCTCTAGAGAGTAGTTCTGTGTTAAGAAGACAGACACCACTGAGCATGTGCAGGAACACGGTTCTGATTTCAGAGCTAACTGACAACATTATACAGAATGTGATATGTAGCACAACAAAATACTGAAGCTCAGAAACAGAGCTGCTCTCTGGAGAGGGGAAACATGATCTCTGCTGTTGGTGTCTACTCACACAATACCTTTATCAGATTGGATAACTGTTAAATGTTTTCTGTGGAAAATTAAAGTAAAGTGATGTGGTGACTGAGAGGGGGTTTCTGGGGGTCTGTGAAGGCGTCTTAGAGTAAGATGCTGCAGTGCTGCAAGAACCAGAGAATGGTTCTCCCCTGAAGGAATAAAAGACCCAGCACTCAATAACTTTTCATATTAAGTTTGTACTGAGTTCTGTGCTGTTCTGGCCTTGGCTATGGCCACAATAGCTTGTGTTAGTGAGGAATAAAGAAGAAGCGAAACCCGCTAACAGCTTAGTAGAGAGACGTTACACTACTGTTTACCTCCAGGGATGCAGATTTTTTTTTCTTTTTTTTTTGGCGGGGCGTTAGGATTTCACTCACACACACATACACACACACACACAGACACACAAATACACAAACATCCACCACAATTACTCAACAAACATTACAGCACTTCATTCTCTGCTTAATTTTGCCATTGATTTTTTTCACCAGATCGCACCATAGATAGTAGAAGACATCAGACCACAGTGTTTTATGGTCTCTGCAGAAACCCCCACCTCCTGCACACACACACACACAGCACACACACACACACACACACACACACACAAAATATCACTCACAAGCAGAGTGAAAAGGAGGAATGAGAGAGGTGGTCTCCATAGGATTGTCACTAAAACAATCACTGACTACTTCTGTTAGGAAATCTATTCTTCTGCCTGTGTGTGTATGTGTGTGTGCATGTGTGTGTGTGTGTGTGTGTGTGTGTGTGTGTGTGTGTGTGTTTGTGTGTTTGTGTGTGTGCGTGTGTATAAATGTGCTAGAAAGTGCTGTGCACATTTTATTTAGATTTTATTGTCTAAAAGGGAACTCACTGAATGTAAAGGAGCCTCCTTGAACCCCTTGAACTTTTTGACCTTTTTATACATGTCAGGCTTCAAACATATGACATTTGATTTTTTTGCGGAGAATTAGGACACAATCATGAAGTGGAATGACATTTATATGCTATATTAAACTTTTTTGTTAGAAATCAAAACCTGAAAAGTAGATTGTCAAAAATTCAGTCCCCCTCATTTTATACTTTGTAAACCACCTTTTACTGCGATGACAGCTGCAAGTCTTTTGAAGTATATCTCTATCAGTTTTGCACATCCAGAGTCCTGATATTTTCCCCAATCTTCTTTGGGAACAGCTTGCGCTCAGTAAGGTTAGATGAAGAGTATTTATGAAGAGCAGTTTTCAGGTTTTTTCACAGATTCTCAATTGGATTCAGGTCTGGACTTGGACTTGTATTTGACCTAGATATGTTTAATTTTGAACCATTCCGTTGTAGATGGAGTTTCATCCAATCTCAGGTCTTTTACAGAAAAGAACAGGTCCAAAATCTTCCTGTATTTCGCTCAATCATCTTCAATCGGTTTTAACCATATTCTCTGTCCCTGCTGAAGAAAGCAGCTTTTTTATTTTAATATTTTAAACTTTCTTTAGAAATAAACTAAAAAGTGGTGTTTGCGATATTATTTGACTTTTTTCTGTCAGTGCAGCCAACTCACATTAGATGTTGTCTGATTTCTGAATGATCCAATGTTGCTAAATGATAGATGTTGATAAATAGAGTCCACCTGTGTGGGAATTTTCAAACAGCATCATGAAGACCACACTAGGCAGATCTGAGATACTATTAGTGACAATTTTAAAGCAGGATTAGGATTAAAAAAATGACAAAAGACCTGGCCGTCCCTCCAAACTTTCAGTCTAAACAAGGACAAAATTGAACTTTCTAGGCATAATGCAAAATGTTGAACACACCATCCCTCTGTCAAACATGATGGTGGCAGCATCATGGTCTGAAGCTGCCTTTCTTCAGTGGCGATGATTAAAATTGGTGGAAGATGGATAGTGGAAAATACAGGGCCATTTTGAAAGAAAACCTGTTGCAGTCTGTAAAAGACCTGCGAGTAGGATGAATGTTTACCTTTGAACAAGACAATAATCCTAAACATAAACCAAAATCTACGATTGAATGGTTCAAAACTTAAGACCAGACCTGAATCCAATAGAGAATCTGGAAATAAATCTGGATCAGAGACTGCTGTTCACAAATGTTCTTTTGTAAAAGCTCTTTTGTAAAACCAATAGAGACATACCCCAAAAGACTTGCAGCTGTCATCACAGCAAGGTGGTTCTACAAAGTATTAACTAATTAACTACGTAATTAACTTGTAAATAATTTTGCACGCCCCACTCTTCATTTTTTTTTTTATTTTAAAGAAAAATATAAAGTCCTTTCCACTTCATGATTCACTGATGATTTATTTGGTGTGGATTCTTAGCAAAAAATCAAATTTTATATTTATATTTATATGAAGCCTGAAATGTGGAAATAGGTCCAAAAAGTTCAAGGAGATTAAATACTGTGCTAAGGCACTGTGAATATGGTCCGCATCACTGAGCTTCTCAACTACACCCACTCATCAGGAATGGAGACAGACTTACAGGCATTGGTGACAGCAAAGCTGTTGGCCGTCTCAATGTTGTCCACGTGAGGCACCAGGTTGAACAGGGCTTCGGAGGCATTGGGGCTGGTGTTGTGCAGGAAGATGGCTAATCGGAAGGCGGTGTACTCCTGATCTGTGTTTCTGATGAACAGGCCACCTGAACACAAGAAGAAATATGTCAGAGAGTCACATGACTCTGTCCTGCCGCCATGTTTGATATGGCATATATACATGATGATGCGACTTCACTTTATCTGCTCATGTTGAGTATTTTATATGAATCTCAAAGTTCTGAGTGAGCTTTAGACTCATATTTAACCAGAGCAAGGCTCCCGTTTATTGACACATGTCCACATCTGCACCAGAAGCTGATAGTAGCAGGAATAAAGTCTATTACCATAATAAGTCTACATTTTTTGTGGAGGAACCTAAATTAAAGCGTTCCCCCCTTCTGTTTGATCTATCGAGGAACAGGAGTGGAAAAATAACAGGTTTGTGGGTATCGTTTTGAAGCTTCCAGCTTGTCATTTTAGCCAGTGCCATCTTGTTGATTTGAAGTCAGGTAACAACAACTTTTGATACAGCCAAGTATCCCAAAATGCAGTTTACACCAGCCTGTCAATATATCACTTTATTAACCTTCAATACACTTTCAACATGTAGATTCCCAATGTGTGGTCTGTTTATCGCAATATTTGACTTTTTGAAGTAAACAAACATGTAAAATTAAGCTGCATGTTTTTGCTGTACAGATCACCATATTTAGACTATACACAATTAAAACAAACCGAAAAATCTTGACTGCATAAGGTATCACTCCTGCTTTACACAAGGGATTTTTGGTAATGAGCATGTTCATTGATACTGATCTTGATGTCTTTATTTGACTCATTAATAACCCAAGTCTTTATTTTTTCTTCTTTTATTGGTAGAAAAGTGAGAAATCCTGGTATTAGTAGTTTTAATTTTTGTTTTATATGCTGATCAGTGGATGAGGTTTTAACCCGAGTCTATGAAGTTTAGGTGCGTTAACATGGCAACGTTGTTGATTTGGTTTAATGGTGCTTGTTCCATGTCCCTGTTAGTGTGACGGTTAGAATGTAACTTAAAGGCATAGTTCAACATTTTTGAAAATTCCCCAATCGTCACAGCAACAGCTGCTTCATCTTTTTTTTGTGGATTCCAGGTTTCCAGACCAGAATCCACCTGTTTCCAGACAAATGGAGCTGCTCAGCTGCTACTATACAGCTAATGGGATTTGTTGGTGTCCCTCCCCTGAGTTGTGACCTGAACATTCACCACAATATGTAAGTAAGTAGCCGTTGGGAAGAGGGATACACATTCAAATTCATCGACCTAAGGTAAATACCACATGTTGCTAGCATGTTGCTAGTGAAAAAGGGGACTCAGCTGATCATTCTCCACACATCACACACGTCTCATCTGACTCAGCTTCCAGCTGAGCGGTACGACCAGTACGCCCACATGTGCAGAACAGCTGATCAGTGGCTTACTTTCCAACTCTGCTACAGCCAGTACCAGACTGTCACGTCACAGAAAGTTACACACACAGACACACACACACACACACACACACACACACACACATACACACCACTGGTTTTATTATCATTGCTTGTGACCTGTATTTGGTAGTTAGTAGTCGTAGTGTATAATAGGATCTGATAGACAGGAGTGATATTTATTGATTGTAAATTGATTTAGCTGAAAATAGGGAATTGTTTTATATTTTAAAGAAAAGTTGTCCTGGTGTTTATGTTTGCACATTGTTTCAACAAATATTGGTGTTTATAAGTGAACACCCCTTTTGAGACTTAATCCCCTAACTGGTCATTAGTCCAGATTCTCTGGTTTTGCCCCATTTCTTATTCATTTTTATTCACAAATTAAATAACTTCAACATGATCAATAATCATCTTTGATAATTACTAAATATTAGTGATAACCAAATTTAGCTCCTGCATTCTAATACCATACTTGTTCTGATGACAGAAGTAGCTAAATCAAATGTGTGCTTGTAACATCAGTCTGCCAAGCAGCTGTGTCTGGAGTATGAGGTCTGACTTTACATGTACCTTGAAAACAGTCATGTCTCCTAATGTTCTGTTAGTTTCTCATGTAGTGGTGATTGTTCAGTTCACAACTTGTCCACCACAGCATTTCAGAGCTGCAGGATTGTTTATTCGCTGAGTTTGATGAGGGAAACCAACAATGACCATTATCTGTGTAGTAGCTTTCTACCACAGCAAACATAATGCAGATATAAAGCTCATAAGACAGCTGGTGTGACCACTAAACACAACACAAAATCAACTAAAATAGAACAAACACAACACTTGCAGATTGCTTCAGTTTGCTGTAAAATGGAGGAGGTGGACATGCCGGAAGACCAGTAATAAATTGAAGATATATTGTAATTGAACTGGTGCTAGTGACAAACACATGACTTACACGTGAGACACACACAATTCTTTCACACTGAATGGTTAATTATTCTATTCTGATTTTTTTTACAAAAATGTCTAATGTTGTAACTGAAGAAGGATGTATAGTAAATATATGTATGTAATGTATATAAAAATATTTAATCCACCTATAATATAAAACCCGTTGATAGCATGTGTTTTAATTCTTTTATAAAAAACCTTTTTAAAAGTTACATTATCTGGTACCAAGTTTTTAGGGTTACACAACTTGTCATTTTACATTACCAAGAATACCAAAAAAAACCATCAAAATTGCACATGAACACACACTTTCATCATAATTCCCACTAGAAAGAAAGCTTGAAGATTTTTATGATACAGTAGATGATGAGATAACCTTTAACCTTTTAACATGGCAGAGTGCATTGAAAGTGTTGTGAATGGTAAACTTTAGATTCTGCTGGTTTTAGTTGGTCAGCTGTTTAGAGTGTAGTCTACATGATGCTGTTTTTATTAATGTCAACATTTACTCTTATTGTCCTTATGGATCCAGCATTGTTTCACTTTAGAACAACAAAAGCACTTGAATACAACACACATCTCCATCTCACAGTGTATTGGATCATGTTTCCCACACCATGTGAAAGCAGCATTAATACATAAAGAAATATTCACTGACTGGCAACAGGTAAGGGATGAGACACAAAATCAAAGAAGAGGGACAGACAAGAAGAAACTATTACAAAATAAAATAGGAAACAGATGCAGAAGGAAATGGAAAAAACAACGAAAACACCAGAACCCTAGACAAGACAGAGACAGAGTTTTACCTCCCAGAGCCACTAGAGGGACAGGTAAAAGACACATTACAACAGACAGGTAACAATGTTTTTTCTTCCAATGATCAACTTAAAAAGGCTGTTTTATCAGGGTTATCTGAGATTAACACAACTCTTTGACCAATATAAAACATGAAAATTATAATGATATTTTAATGACTCTTGGTTTTAATTCTACAGTACAAACATGTTTAATTCTACAGTACAAACGTGTTGTTCAGGCTCAGTCCAACATAAAAAATGTGTGTTTGATGTTAATATTCACCAAGAAGCAGCCTTATCCTCCTTTATGTAGAAAGGTCAGCCGAGCTTCAGTTTCATGTAAAAACTGTTCAACATTTGAGAGTCTAACTCCAGGCTGTGTTTCTTGTATTTCTTGGATTAAATCGTGATGTAAATGTCCTTTAAAATGCCAGTGTGTTCTTTTTATAGCTGACCTCTTTTTAACAGTAAACTCTGGAATATTATGATTTCCTTGTGAGGCTCGGTAGTGAAAATCCCTTCAGATATTCCACTGTGATGGCTTCATGTGTCTTTGACTCACACTTGCTGCCAAATGCTCCCAGGAGGGGTTAGCCGCTGAATGAAGGAAGAACAAAATGGTAAGAACAATCAGCAGGAAATCTCTTTACACGTTTCACACTGGAAACATGTCTTCACTGATGAGAAGAGAAGCAAATGAACTATTTCACTTGCTCAGCTTCGTTTTCTCCACTGGAAGTGACATGAAATGAGGTTCAGGACAAAACTCTGCAGACTTTGAAGTATCAGGACACCATATGGCTCAGTACAAACAAGACTCTGGTGGCTCCAAGAATCCTGTTTGATTCTGATCCCTTTTCAAAATCCAAAGGGTGATATTTAATGACAGAACCATATTCTCGAGCTGATTTTATCTCATTTTTAACTCTATCCACTTATCACTGAAATTAATACATATATATATATATATAATGTAAAAGAAGAGCTGTCACAATGTTGTGTGCTGGAAATGACCTTTACTGTGGATAAAGACCCCTGAGGAGGAAAGGTTCATATGTCTGCCTTAAAGAAGGTCGAATTTAGGGCTGACTGATTTTAAGAAAGAATTTATTGTGATTTTACTGGCAGATATTTTGCGATTTAGATTTCATTCACAAATTTCTTCAAATCAAGCTTTAGTGCACAATAACATTTACAAGCACCACAGGAATCACACCAATAAAACAATAAATGCCATAACTCTGATGCAAGAATGAAAACTAAAGTCAAGAATTGATGTCAAATGTCTTCCTATTTATTAACCTGAAACATGCTATACATAGACTACACTACAGTTATTACAACTGAAGAACTAAAAGAGAATCTATGCCTGAACTGAGCAAAACAAGGCTTTCAATTTAAAGTTGAGCAAACAAGTCTTTAACATCAAGTGGAACAAAAAGTCTTTAACTTAAAGTAGAGCAAAGAAGTCTTTAACTTAAAGTAGAGCAAAAAAGTATTTGAGCTGCATACATGTGGAAAATCTTACATGATCTTAATCTTATCATGCTACCTGAAAACGTGTTAACGACAGATGGTTCAGAGTCAGGCCTGCTCTCTATGTTCTATAAATACTGTCACATGTTTCAGCCACTATTCAGAAACTGAGCCTTAAAAGAACTTCAGTGAAGTTGTGATGTTACAACTATACAGTGACCCCCCTGCCCACCCTTTCTAATCAGCCAATCAGAGAGGCGTCTTGATATTAATGAGACATATACAAACTGTAGTTCAGAGCTGCAGGGTGAAGATTCAAACAAAACCCACAAATGTGTCTCCTTCTTCTTAATGACATCACATAACTTCACATAAAACTTGAGAAGTATAAATATGAAGCTGATGCCACTTCCCAAACACACCTGAATACACTGATTGGTGTGTTACTTTGTACAGGTGTCATAGTATCAGGTGGTGAAGTCTGCTTTCAGTTCACATACACACAAACACACACACACACACACACACACACACAGGCTTAAGGCTGTGTGGTGGCAGCAGCTCCAGGATCCTTCAGAAACGTTTGAATGGTCCAGAGCTATGGAGCAGATTCAGAGTCTTCTGCCTGGAGCTCTGAGGAGGAACTGAGGCCAGTTTGGGTCATTTTATGATGATGTTTTATGATGCCACCCCCCCACCCTTCAGCTCTCCATGCAATGCATGCTGGGACATGCTGCAGCTCCATTCTGCTTATTTCAACAGAAATAATCTGTCCCTGCTCCTGTGCTCACACGTGTCCTGTTGCCGGAGACGTGTTTGACATTTGTCCTCCCACAGCCGACAGAGACAAACTATGTGAATAAAGTGTGTGTGTGTGTGTGTGTGTGTGTGTGTGTGTGTGTGTGTGTGTTGGGATGGGGGGGGGGTGATGAGCAGCTGAGACCAGGAACACGACGGCACAGCTGTGACATCAGCGGCGGGAACAACACTTGCCAAAAACACTTCAACGTGAAGACGTTAGAACGTGAAAAATATCAGGACAGATGTAGTTTTTAATCAACTCCCCCTGAATGCTCTGTAACAAACCCAGACCTCTGACCCCTGGAGGGTTGGAGGGGTTATCACGTTGATACAAAAGGACAGGGAGAGTCATTTTACATCAGCTGATTGCTGCTGACCTGCAGCTTGAACACAAAACCATGAAGCTGTGAGCGGTAAAATCCTAAATGAGAGCTGCTCCCAGCCAATCTGATCATTGATTGGCTGTGAGGGTTCTGATGATCAACAACTGGAGGTCACGGTCTGCCCTTCTTCCTATTGGCTGCCTTAAATCAGCCGTCAATCTGCCCACTAGTGAAAATGAAGTCCATCAATCCATCGTGTTTATTTCCTCCTCCTGACAAACACTGAAGTTCTTGGAATGGAAACATGCACATTTTTTGATTTAAAGAGTTGCTGGGGGCAGCCTGTGAGGGGGGGGCGCAGAGGTTACAGCAGGTTTACAGCAGCTCTCAGAGAGTGTTAACAGCAGTCAATGCACACACACGCACACACACACACACACACAGCCACACACACACACACCACTGCTGTGATCTGCTGCAGTGGTGGAGTGCGCTGGGATACACACTGCAGATACAAAGCGCACATTACGTGTGTATGTGTTGCGCGTGCACGGCACCAAAAGAGCACGGAAGCATGTCTAGAACAGTGAGAATAGCAGTAAAAGGCGGCTCACCGATCTGGACGCTGCTGGGGAACGCTCCCATCACCAGCCCCCACAGGCGAACGCAGAGAATCAGCAGGAACCCGCCGCGAGAAGAAATCCTCATTTTGTTTGGGGTTAGAAACTAATGAGAGACATCGAGCAGGTTTCATGAACAGCTCCGTTAAATGTCCATGGTGTCCGCTCTGGCTCTTCTCCCGCAGTGCCGCCGCCGCCGACGCGCTTTGTGCCGTCAAACTGCGTCCGTCCGTCCGGCTCTGGCAGATTTTGCGCACAACAGCACCAAGAAGAGGTAGAGGAGGGAGGGGAGTGAGGGGAGGGGGAGGGGGAGGGGAGCCAGAGGCGGCCAGTGCGTCTGGATGCGGCTTAGAGCAGAAAATACACATCCACTCATGTACATTAAATATTATCCTCGTCATTTTATTATTCAGAACAAAAAGTCAGTAGCTGACTTTAGACAAATTTACAGGATTAAAATGTTTTTACTGATATTAACATAATTGGTGTTGTCTATTCCATGTCTTTCATCAATAATCCTTTTGCATATGAGGGCTAATGTGGTGTGGCCCTACAAATTTGGTACCAGGCAGTTTAACTCTAAAAAGGTTTAAAAAAAAATGTAAAACCATACTCAGTAAACTATCAACTACTTTTTGCTTTAATTCTAGGTGAATTAAAAATGAATAATGTATCTTTCTTTTTTCGGGTTACACCATTTTACATTTTGTGTCAGAAAAGCACTTAAAATCATGATATTTGTGAACAAAAATGATACAAGTTAACTTTTAAATTACAAGGAACCAACAAGAACAGAAAATGAACATTTTGAGAGACCTGACAAATGCTTCTTAAAAATGTACTGTAAAAAGGCTTTCTCAATCATTATTTGACACTACATATATATACATATATATATATATATATATATATATATATATATATATATATATATATATATATATATATATATATATATATATACTATGAGCATCTTTTCTGTGTAAATACTGACTTATATTGACTGATAGTTTAACTCTAAAAATTGGATTAAATATATAATATGTAAGCATGTCAATCATTATTTTTGGTTACACCACTTCCTGTCAAAAATAACACAGGTGCTCTGCAGGTTCTCCAGCTTCCTTTCACAGTCCAAAAACATGCTGAGGATAATTGGAGGCACTACATTATTTATAGGCTGGTACCTGTCTGGGTATATTCCTGCTCTCACCTGTAAAGAGTTGTGATTGGCTCCAGCAGACCCTCATGACTCTAGCCACTACCTCCTCCAGTTTCTGTCAAGTTAGCGACAAACCAATGTTTTCATGAACAATTGTTTGCAGGGTGTGTGTGTAGAGAAAAATGACGAGTGGAGGAAAAGTGACTACAGTAATAAATGGAAACACAATTTTTGTGAAAACTAACGTGATTTTATCAATATACTCGACCAATAACATTTTACTCTAATATTTTTTATATGGTCCCTTTTGTTTAATTTTATTTTCATTTTAAATGAATTTATTCATTCAGCTTTTTGTCTTGTGTAATTTTCTTTCTTTTCAGAAAGTAAATGCTTCTGTTATGGGATGGGAAAGGTGATCATAAACATAGTTGTACTTGTAAATCTTCATTTTGATTGTGCAAGAAAATAATAAATATATTGTTAAAACCAAATGTAAGAAAATGAATATAGCAGCTAAACAAAGAACTCTAAGAACATTCAACATTTCTCTCCATCACAATTGTTGTTGTAATAGTAAGAAAAAGCTTTCATCAAGTACATATAAAGCATCATGACTATTAGATGAGACTCAAGATTCAAACTAAACCTTTCATGTATGTGGAAGACAGAATGACGACAAGCTGTTAAAATTCAGTCAGCAGCAGGTTTTGTTCTAAACCTCTTTACCTGATCAGAGTCAGCGGACTAGTCCAGCAACAAAGAGACAGAACATGGTTATGCAAATCATTTTATTTTCATTTGCAGAAGATTTCTCATCTTTTAGTCCCTGTCCCTGCCTCCATCTCTACTATGTACTATACTTTAAGGGCAAAAAGCCAACTGAATGCTGGTTTACCTACCAGTGATTACAATTACTTCAAAACTTAAAGTACAGCAAAAAAAGTAATGATTGACGTTTGATGTATTCTTCATGGGATATTCATGAAATATTTGCAAAGGCTGCAGAGTTTGCATCAGTGGTATTCAGGTTAAACAAATACAGTTCAGCTAATTGTTAACTAGTTTTCCTGATGTGCTGTGATCAGGTAAAGAGGTTTGGAACATACCTGACAGCTCATTGTCATTCTGTCTTCCACATTCATGAAAGGTTTGGTATGAATGCTGAGTCTCATCAAACAAATATGATGCTTTATACACACTTGATGACAGGCTCTTTTTTCTTTAAAGCACATTTTTTGTGAAAGATGCCAAATATTAGGATTCGATACTTTTACTATAATTTTTTACTATATAATTCAATTCATTTCAATTTATTTGTATAGTCCAGAATCACAAATCACAGATTTGCCCCAATGGGCTTTACAGTTTGTACAAAAGCAATACAACTTCCCCTGTCCTGTCTCACCTGTATTAGCCGCTCTACACTGGCTTCCTGTAAAATCTCGTATAGAATTTAAAATCCTGCTCCTCACCTATAAAGCACTCAACGGTCAGGCTCCATCCTACCTTACGGAACTCTTAGTCCCATATCGCCCATCAAGAACATTACGCTCCCAATATGCAGGCTTATTGGAGGTTCCCAGAATTTCTAAAATTAAAACAGGAGGCAGAGCCTTCAACTTCCAGGCTCCTCTCCTGTGGAACCGTCTTCCAGTCTCAGTCCGGGGGGCAGACACCCTTCCTATATTTAAGAATAGGTTAAAAACTTTCCTGTTCGATGAAGCATATAGTTAGGACCGGCCCTGGCTGGCCTAGTTATAGTTATGCTGCGATAGGATAGTCTGCCGGGTCCTCATGAGATGCCCTGGGCTTCTTTTTCTTCTTCTATCTGTGATACTGTTGTACCACTACTGTACTTTTAAATCTGCTGTGGTTCCGGAGTCCTGCCCTGTGTTTTCTCTTTCACAGAGCATGCTGCAGTACAGCCACTGAGGGATCTACGGATGTTGGAGGGTCTGAGGCTGCCTTGGTGAAACCTGAAAGCTATGATGGATCCTGCTCCTCATCCTCCACTTCTACCAACATTCATTACATTTCTGTTTGTTTGTAATATTCAAATTTCTCTGTAATGTTCTCCACCTGCACACATCATCTACTGCACGCCTGTCCGTCCTGGAAGAGGGATTCCTCCTCTGTTACTCTTCCTGAGGGTTCTTCCGTTTTTTCTCCCTGTTAAAGGGGTTTTTTAGGGAGTTTTACCTTGTACGATGTGAGGGTCTAAGGACAGGGGATGTTGTGTTGCTTTTGTACACAATGTAAAGCCCTTTGGGGCAAATCTGATTTGTGATTCTGGGCTATACAAATAAATTGAATTGAATTGAATTGAATTGTCCTAAGACCCTCACATTGTACAAGGTAAAGCTCCCTAAAAAAACCTTAAATGGGGAAAAAAGGGAAGAACCCTCAGGAAGAGTAACAGAGGAGGGATCCCTCTTCCAGGTCGGACAGGTGTGCAATAGATGATGTGTGCAGGTGGAAACAATACAGGGAAAATTGGATATTACAAACAGAAAAACAGAAATGTAATGAATTTTCATGTAAGTGAGTGATGAGGTGCAGGATCCATCACAGCTTCCAGTTGAACCAGGACAGCATCAGACCCTCCAACATCCGTAGATCCCTCAGTGGCTGCACTGCAGCATTCTCTGTGAATGAGAAAACAGAGGGCAGGACTCCATAACACAGCAATAGTGGATCATCAGTATTGCAGATGGAAGAAGCAAAAGAAGCTCAGAGCATCTCATTAGGACCCAGCAGGCTAGCCAGAGCCGGTCCTAACTATACGCTTCTTAGAACAGGAACGTTTTTAACCTATTCTTAAATATAGGAAGGGTGTCTGCCCCCCGGACTGAAAAAGGAAGACGATTTCACAGGAGAGGAGCCTGAAAGTTGAAGGCTCTGCCACCTGTTTTAATTTTAGAAATTCTGGGAACCTCCAATAAGCCTGCATATTGGGAACGTAATGTTCTTGATGGGCGATATGGGACTATGGGATCCCTAAGGTAGGATGGCGCCTGACCGTTGAGCACTTTATAGGTGAGGAGCAGGATTTTGAATTCTATACAAGATTTCACAGGAAGCCAGTGTGTAAGAGGCTAATACAGGTGAGATATGCTCCCTTCTTATAGTGCCAGTTAATATACGTGCAGCTGCATTCTAGATCAGCTGGAGAGTCCTTAGAGACTTTTTGGTGCAACCCGACAGTAAAAAATGACTCCCAGGTATTTCAAGGTGAAGCTAGAGGGAAGGGAGATGTCATCCAGGATAGCTATATGACTGGATAATGGGTTCCTCAGGATTTCGGGCCTGATTGCAATGATTTCTGTTTTGTCTGAATTTAGTAGCAGAAAATTGCAGGTCATGCAGGATTTTGTATCCTTAAGACACGCTCAAAGTTTAGCTAGCTGGTTGGTTTTATTTGGCTTTATTGATAGATATAGTTGTATATCATCTGTATAAAAGAGTGTTTCCTAAAGATTTTGCCCAATGGGAGCACATAAAGAGTGAAAAGTATTGGTCCAAGCACAGAACCTTGTGGAACCCCATGATTAACTTTTGTATGGACAGAAGCAACATTATTGACAAATTGGGAACGATCGGACAGATAGGACTTAAATCAGTTTAGTGCAGTCCCTTTAATACCAATAAGATGCTCTAGTCTCTTTAATAAGATTTGATGCTGGTTGGTGTCATTCAGCGCTAATATCTAACGGAACAAGGATGGAAGGATGGACGTTAAGAATGTCATTTGAAACCTTAACGAGAGCCGTCTCTGCTGTGATGCATTCTAAATCCTGACTGGAAATCCTTGTATAAGTTATTGTTGTGTAAAAAGTCACACAGCTGTTTAGCAACTGCTTTTTCCAGAATCTTAAAGAGGTAGGGAAGGTTGGAAATGGGTCTATAGTTGACTAAATTACTTGAGTCGAGGGCAGGTTTTTTAAGGAGAGGTTTAATTACCGCTACTTTAAAGGACTGTGCTATTTATCCGGATAATAAAGACATATTGAGCATTTTTAGTAAGGAAGGGCTAATTAAAGAAATTAGAAATCCAGATAGAATAGGGTCCAAAAGACAGGTTGAAATTTTAGAGGAAAGGGGAGCTAGTTCAGTCAAGATGATTAAAGTAAATGTGTCGAGGTGAATATTAGCTAATTCATCTGTCTCTACAATTGCTGCATTTGAGGGCAGATTAGTGCTAGTGGATGGGACAAGGTGATCAATTCTGTCTCTAACTGTCAGAATTTTGTCATTAAAGAAGCCAATGAAGTCCTTACTGCTGAGGGTTGTAGGAATATGTGGATCAATAGAGTAGTTACATTAAGTACACTTTTACTATTAAGTACAGTCACATCTGTCATATCAGTAATATCTCATCCTGTGCCACTTTAATAAACTAAAACAGTAACATAATATTCTCACATTCACTAGTGATTAGTATAATACACTAAAATTAAGATAGCACATCTGCATCATTTTGCAGAGTATTTTTACTTTAGTACTTTACGTAACTGTTGCTGGTGATACTGGTGACACTTTTACTAAAGTAACATTTTACATTCAGGACTTTTATTTGTTCTTCAGTGTTTCCACTTTTGCTCAGGAAAGTTCTTCCACCTCTATAAATATTGATAAACCTACTGAATTATTATGTGAAATAAGGCAGTCATTTTCTCTTTTGTAAATCACTTATCAGATATATTCTTCATTCATCAGTGTACTTGCTTGTTGGTTAAACCAGCTCCTGTACATATGACATCAGGTGTAAAGGTTAGACCAGCTCCTGTATATATGACATTAGGAGCAAATGTTCAACCTGTGTATGAAATTGGATGTACAGGTCAAACAAGTTGTACATACTGTATGCAATAATGTGTACAGGTCAAACCAGCTCCTGTACATATGACATTAGTTGTACAGTTCACCCCAGCTTTTGCATGTATGACATTTGATGTACAGATTACACCAACTCCTGTACATATGATATTAGAGGTACAGGTCAAACCAGCTCCTGTACATGTGACTTTAGGTATAAGGTCAAACCAGCTCCTATAAATATGACTTTAGGTGTAAAGGCCAAGCCAGCTCCCGTGTATATGACATTAGATGTATAGGTTAAATCAGCTCCTGTACATATGCCATTAGGTGTAAAGGTCAACCAGCTCCTATTTATAAGGCATTAGGTGTAAAGGTTAAACCAGCTGCTGTACATATGACATTAGGTGTACAGGTTAAACCAGCTCATGTACACATTACATTGGGTGTAAAGGTTTAACTGGGTCTTAAATATGAAATTACATGTACAGGTTAAACCTATTCCTGTACACAGGACATTAGATATCGCGTCAAACCAGCTGCTGTACATATGACATTAGGTGTAAAGGTTAGACCAGCTCCTGTAAATATGACATTAGGTGTACAGGTCAAACCATCTTTTTGCACATATGACATTAGTTGTAAAGGTTAGACCAGCTCCTCAAAGTCAAAGTCAATTTTATTGTCAATTTCTTCACATGTACTTGACATACAAAGGAATCGAAATTTCGTTTCTCACTATCCTATGCGTTTTACATGTACATGTGACATTAGGTGTAATGGTCAAACCAGCTCTTATACATGTGTGTGGGCAACCGACGTGGCCTCCCAACAAAAAGGGATCAGGGCAACCAGAAGAAGTGGAGACAGAACGTGATGGAACTCAGTTTTAGTTAGAACATGGCGGTTTACTAACAGTGGTACATAAAATCCCAACAACAGCACAAGCTTACGCTAGCAGGAAAAATCCACCAGGTGGACCAAACAGCCAGTCCCACACGTCGCGTTACCTGTCCCGCATGCAAACATGTCCGGGGAAAAACTCTTCCACTGCCATTCAGTTCCCCCCTTATAAACAGGTGAGAAGGGGAGGGGTCATCGCCTTCTCACATTTCCCTCCCCTTCTGCAAAAGTCCACGACAGTGGTCTGTGTCCGTCCCGGGGCCCGCTCGACCACTCCCCGTCTCCGGTCGTAGCCCCGCCATTGTCCTGCTGCATCCCGCCGGCCATCTCCGCCGGCCATCTCCGCTGGCCATCTCCGCCTGCCATCTCCGCCCGCCACTTCCGCCGACACTTCCCTAGACACTTCCGCCGACACTCTGCCAACATTCCCATCGACACTCCGCCGCCGTCTTTGCACTCGTGTACCACCATCTGTCCGCTATTTCCTCCTCCTTTCTCCAGCTTCTCAGGTGGCGCCACCGATCCCACCGCTGCCACCAAATGTGGGGCGATCGACGTGGTCTCCCAACAAAAGGGGATCCATTCAATTTCCCCTTATAAACAGGTGAGAAGGGGAGGGGTCATCACCTTCTCACAATGTGATATTAGGTGTAAAGGTCAAACCAGCTCCTGTACATATAAGATTAGATGAACAGGTTAAACCAGCTCCTGTACATATGACATTAGGTGTAAATGTCAAACCAGCTCTGATACATATGACATTGGGTGAAGAGGTCAAACCAGCTCTTGTACATATGACATTAGATGTACAGGTTTAACCAGCTCATGTACATTTTACATCAGGTTTAAAGGTTTAACTGGGTCTTAAATATGAAATTACATGTACAGGTTAAACCTATTCCTGTACACAGGATATTAGATATCGCGTCAAACCAGCTGCTTTACATATGATGTTAGGTGTAAAGGTTAGACCAGCTCCTGTACATATGACATTATGTGTTAGGGTCAAACCAGCTCCTGTATATCTGACATTAAGTGTACAGATTACACCAGCCCCTGCTCCTATTTATAAGACATTGGGTGTAAAGATTAGACCAGCTCCTGAACATATGACATTAGGTGTACAGGTCAAACCAGCTCTTATACATATGTCATTAGGTGTAAAGGTCAAACCAGCTCCTGTACATATAACATTAGATGTACAGGTTAAACAAGCTCCTGTACATATCACATTAGGTGTAAAGGTCAAACCAGCTCCTGTATATCTGACATTAAGTGTACAGATTTCACCAGCCCCTGCTCCTATTTATAAGACATTGGGTGTAAAGATTAGACCAGCTCCTCAACATATGGCATTAGGTGTACAGGTCAAACCAGCTCTTATACATATGGCATTAGGTGTACAGGTCAACCTAGCCTTTTTGCACATATGACATTAGTTGTAAAGGTTGGACCAGCTCCTGTACATATGACATTAGGTGGGCAGGTCAAAATAGCTTTTCACACATATGACATTAGGTGGACAGGTCAAACTAGCTTTTTGCACATATGACATTAGGTGTATTGGTCAAACCAGCTCTTATACATACGACATTAGGTGTAAAGTTCAAACCAGCACTGGGTAAAAAGGCCCTGTTTCCGGGGATATTTGTAGTTGTACATTTCCGGATATTTACAGTATACGGAGTGTAGTGGCTAAAGTTCCTTTCTTCTAATCAATAAGTGTTTCTTAACATATTCATGTACTTAACCACTCCGGACGGAAAGAACGAGTCTCTACGCGTGTTTAAGGGTTAACGACGGTAGAAAACAGTGTGTTCGCTCCGTCCTTTACTGAACTCTCACACAAAAAATGATACAAACACAGTGTTTACTTTCTATAACGCGCGAGCAGAATACGTCATAGCTCAGCGCCTGCTTCTATCTCATATGCATCTCTGGCACATTCTAATCAGAGCAATGTACATTAAAATGTACTAAACTTAAATGCAAACTATTAAACAGTATTGCAAGCTAATAATGCAGTCATAATATGACCATAATAATGCCATGATAAGCAATCACTAATATGAATCAAAATAATCATGTCTAAATCTGAACCTAAACTATAACATAGAAAATGGCACCAATATTTCCGGCCCCTAATTGCTCATCATAGGGATGACAATTACATAACTTAACTAAAGAGTCATTTTCTATATTCAAATTTCCAGTAGTCTTACTATGTCTAAACCAACATAAACAAATCTAATAGAGGCCTACAAGATGAACAGCTGTAGAAAATAATAAATTCCCTAAATAATCATTGTCCATGAGGTTCTTCCATCTCGAGCAGAAGACAGAGCTTGTCTATGGGCCTCTCAAGGGTGTTGGTCTTCGTCTTGACGAGGACCCGACGGACGAACCCTAAGGCATCGGGGATTGTCTTCTCCACTTTTCCCATCAACCAGGACCCTCGTGGAGCCCTCTCATCTACAATGAGCACGACATCTCCCTCTTTCACATTTCTCTTCTTTTCCAGCCATTTCTGCCTTTCTTGTAGGAGGGGCAAGTACTCTCTGGACCAGCGTTTCCAGAAGATGTCAGAGATATACTGCACCTGCCTCCATCTTCGCTTTGAGTACAAATCCTCTTTCTGAAACATGCCGGGAGGGAGTGCTGGTTTTCCCTTAAGAAGGAGAAGATGATTCGGCGTCAGTGGCTCGAGGTCATCCACATCCTCAGATGACTTGGTAAGAGGTCTACTGTTGATCACTGCTTCAACTTCGCACATCACTGTGTGCAGACATTCATCGTCAAGAGTTTGAAGCTTTAGAACACCAGCGAGTGTCTTCCGTACTGTTCTTATTTGGCGCTCCCAGATCCCACCGTGGTGCGAACCGGCAGGCGGGTTGAAGATCCAGGTAACTCCTCTTTGCAGTAGAGCCTCAGAGATCTGGGACTGGTTCCATTCTCTCATCGCCTGGCGGATCTCGTGGTCTGCAGCTACCAGGTTGGTTCCGTTATCGGATCTCATAACTTCCACTTGTCCTCTTCTGGCTATGAAACGTCTCAGTGCGTTTATACATGAGTCAGTGTCGAGGGAGTATGCAATTTCAATGTGGATGGCTCTGACTGTAAGGCAAGTAAACAAGACGCCGTAACGCTTGACTAATGCGCGCCCGCGCTTTGCTTCAAAGGGGCCAAAATAGTCTACACCGACGTTAGTGAACGGTGGATGGTCAGGCAGAAGGCGATCAGGTGGTAGATTCGCCATCTTCTGTTCACTCACGGCAGCTTGACTCTTCCGGCATTTCACACACTTTGAAAGCACTTCTCACCGCTGCATTTCCTTTGCATATCCAGACTCTTTGTCTTAGCCGAGCAAGGGTGTGGTTCCTCCCTCCATGACCGATTTCCTCATGAGCATTCCTGATGATCAGGGTTGTGACGTGATGGCCTTTGGCCAGGATAGCCGGATGCCTTGTGTGTTCTGGCAAGGCTGCCTGGTGCAATCTGCCACCAACCCGGAGAACCCCATCTTGAAGGAAGGGATCCAACTTCACGACAGAACTGCTTCTCTTGATCTTTTCACCTTTCTGCAGTGCACAAAGCTCCTCATGGAAGGTTTCACTTTGGCTGAACTGAATGATAACAGTTTCGGCTCTTCTGACGTCCTTGACAGTCAGATGGGATCCTTTCAGAGTAGATCTCCATTTCTGCATGTGGTTCTCAACTGTCTTGAATTTTACATCTTGACTGTCTGAAAACTGGGCTTGAGACTCAAACAACTTTCTTTTTTCATGCAAACTTCTAAGCAGCTCCCTCAGCCTCAACATCCAGGCGACAGCCTTCCTCAGGCTGTGCCAGTCGGAATAGTGATGAATCAGCTTGAAGAGAGGGTCGGTGCTTGAGTCAACGGCCTTGATGATGTTCATGCTGGTCACACGCTTCACCTCAGCATCATCTTCACTCAATTCTCTTGAGAACTCTGATAGGACCGGCCAGTGAGACTCATTCTTGACTAAGAAGTCAGGACCTTCAATCCAACTTTGACACCTTATGAAGTGCTCTGCCTTCATTCCTCGTGATGCGTGGTCAGCTGGATTAGAAGCTGTGTTACGTATCTCCACTGTGTTGGCCTCGTGTTCTCTCTGATGGTCGACACTGTTCGCTACAAACATTTTAAAGCGAGCGCCGTCGTTGTCGATATATCGGAGGACAGTGGTGCTATCTGTCCATAGCACGGACTCTTTGAGGTCCATCCGAAGCTCTAGCTTCATGAGCTTGTCCATTTTCACCGCAACGGTGGCCGCTGTAAGCTCGAGGCGTGGCACAGTGACTGGTTTAAGCGGTGTCACTCTGGATTTTCCAAGAAGAAACGAGCAATGGACTTGACCTTGGCTGTTCTCGATGCGGAGGTAAGTAACAACGCCGTAGCCCTTTTCGCTAGCGTCAGAGAAATGGTGCAGCTGTGCTGACATTACTGGACCAAATCCCTCAGGCTTGATGCACCTCCTGACAGAAAAACTGGCGAACCGGCTCAGGTCTGACAGCCAGGCGAACCATCTCTTTGCCATATCTTCTGGAATTTCCTCATCCCAGGTAAGTTTCATTCGACAGAGATTCTGGACGATGGTCTTGGCAAGAAGAATGAATGGCGACAGGAACCCAAGGGGGTCGTAAATTGAGCTTACGACTGAGAGGATACCCCGTCTGGTGATAGGCATGTTCTTCACGAGGATACGGAACTTGAAGGAATCCGACTCTATGCACCAGTCCACTCCAAGGGCCCTTTCCATGGGTAGTTCGTCCCTGTCCAGATCTAAATTCTTGATCTCCTTCGCTCTTTCGTGTTCAGGAAGTGATGACAGCACTTCACGGCTGTTGCTACACCACTTAGTCAAGTTGAATCCTCCACTCTTGCAGAGTGCAATGAGGTCCTTGGTCAAGGAGATAGCTTTCTTCTCATCAGACGTCGAGACTAGGCAGTCATCGACATAGAAATGCTCTAGGACTGTGGTCACTGCCTCAGGTGATGACCTGTCTTTTCCATCCTCTGCAGTCCGTCTTAAGGCGTAGTTGGCACAGCTCGGGCTCGACTTGGCCCCGAACAAGTGGACCACCATCTTATATTCACGCAGAGGCTGGCTCAGGTCCCCCTGTGGCCACCAGAGGAATCGTAGAAGATCGGAGTCTTCATCTGGGATTCTCACTTGCTGGTACATCGCTTCAATATCGGAGATGAGTGCGATGCGCTCGTGGCGAAACCTCGTCAGGACTCCAACCAGGCCATTAGTGAGGTCCGGCCCCTGTAACAATTCCTCGTTCAGTGACTTCCCTTGAAACGAAGCAGCGCAATCGAAAACAACCCTCAGCTTTACCTTTTGTGGATGGGTCACGCCATGATGGGGAATGTACCATACTCGGCCATCATTGCGGTCGCGCTCGTCTTCAGGGACTTCCACAGCGTAACCTTTGTTCAGCAGGTCTGAAATGAAGGTCTTGTAGTCATCGTGGAAGCTGGAGTTCTTGGCGAGTTTCCTTTTCAGGTTTGATGCACGTTGCTTGGCGACACACTTGTTGTTTGGCATCATCACATTTTTGTTTCTAAGAGGCATGCCGATGCAGTAGTGCCCATTGACTTTCTTGACTGATTCAGTCACAGAATTCATGAACTGAATGTCTTCTCGTGACATTTCTGACTTCTCTTCGCAGGCTTGCTCTGGAAAGTCGTGATTGTATTGCTGCAACAGCATGCTGTTCACACCACTGACGGAGATTCTGTTAACTGAAGCACGTTGATTGCAGTGGCTTGACTGGACTCGTCTTGACTTGTGGTGGTCATCACCTTTCATGAGAGGGCCATTAACTACCCAACCAAGGGTCGTCTTTATCGCGTAAGGCCCGTCGTCTTGGCTATGGATTACCTTCCACGGCTCCATCGCAGTGTGAGCATTCATTCCGATTAACATCTCAACATCTGCGTCAATCTGTGGTAGCCGTACTTCTTTCCGCAGATACGGCCATCTTTCCAAGTCTTTCTCCACAGGAACGTTGTCCTTCGTTACAGGAATGTCTGTGTGAGTGTAGACGTCTGGCAGGCTTATGTACTTGTTCTCTGTCAGACCGCACACTTCTAAATCAGAGAGCACGAAGCAGGACACAGGCTTCTCCTGGCCCATAGTACGGAGTAGTACTTGAGTCTTCTTGCCATGGACACCAAGCCGTCTCATCAACCTTTCTGAGCAAAACGTAGCGGAACTTCCTGAGTCCATGAACGCATACGTTTCTATTGTTGTATTGCTCTTCTTAGATTTGATGCGCACAGGCACAATAGAAAGGATACAGTCGTTGCCTCCGGCCCCGGTGACTGCTGAGACTTCACTCTTTGCTGACACATCTTCTTGTGGAGTTGAGGCGCTGGTAGGGCCTTGACTGTTCTCAGGCTTGACATTCACTTGGTCTGTACTCTCATCTTTCTTGCTGTGAAGCAGAGTTGGATGCTTCTTGCCACAGATTTCACACGTGGCTTTCTTTTTACAATCTTTGCCCAGGTGCCCTTGGGTCAGACACCCGAAACAAAGTCCTTTGCCTTTGAGGAATTCAATTCGCTGCTTGTTTGTCAGACTTCTTATTTTGTTACACACACTCAGGGTGTGTCTGTTGTTGCAGTACAGACATGGCTCTTGAAACGCGTTGGTTGTCTGTTTGTTCTTTGTGGATTCTGAGGCATCTCCATCGTCTGGCTTAACACTTGTAGCACAGCCGGTGGTTCTTTTCAGTCCACCTCCTTTGGCAGATCTAGTATTTGAATTGGTCTTTACTTTCACCTCTGAGGAGTCCTTGACATCACCGAACAGTGGGTCTGAAGCAATCTTAGCTTGTCTGTTGATGTACATCACAAGATCGGAAAACTTTGCTCTTCTTCCTTCCCTTTCTTGTATGTCAAAGGCTATGACTCTCCATCTTTCACGAAGTCTGAAGGGCAACTTGTAGACGACGATCCGAAGGTTGCTTGGGCTGTTCATCTCCTCAAGGTAATCCATGTCCTTCATGACATTGTTACATCCAGTGAGAAATATAGAGAAACTGTGAAGTGACTTAGCATCTTCTGCTTTGATTGGAGGCCACTTGACAGCCTTGTCCACATAGGCCGCAGCTATTTTCTGCTCATTGCCATAGTGATATGTCAAGAGCCTTCTTGCTTCACTGTAGCCTTGTTGTGAGCTCATGTGTTGGCAACTCCTCACCAGTTCTCTTGGTTCACCATTGGTGAATTGCTCTAGATAATACAAGCGGTCTTCATCATTGTCCGTACGACTGTGGATGATGTGCTCAAAAGCCCTCAGGAATGGCAGGAACTCGAGAGGATCACCACTGAATTCAGGGACTTTTCGTTGAGGTAGGTTGGCTAGTCTCTGTTGAGTGACTAACATCTCTGTGATGTCCTTCTGTTTCAATATCACTTCGCCGAGTTCAACTTGCCTTCCATTGGAACCTGTGCTTGCATTATCGTCGTTTTCTTTCTTTATTTGCACATAAGAGGTGTGTCTAGTTGGACCATGAGGGGCACTGTTGTCAAGACAGCTGGTCAATTTTGGTTTGACATCTGGAGCATGATGTTGAATGGGTGCTGAGGTCAGCATGTTCTTGTTGAGGTAGGAATTCATACCGTCATCCATGTTTTCCGTGTTATCGTATTCCTCCAGAACTTGGATCTTTGCTGTGGACTCAGCGATAGCAGTTTCAACATCTAGCACCTCCATTTGAGCCTTCAAATGAACCTTCTTGGCCTTCAGCTGCGCTTCCATTTGAGCCTCTTCCAACTGCAGTGCCTGTTTCTTCTTAAGTGCGGCTGCACGTGCGAGTAAGGCTGCACGGTGAGCTTCCTCCTTTCTGAGCAGCGACGAAGCATGAGATGACGCGTTGGAGTGCCTACTGCATACACTACGTGCTGAACCATATTTTTCTTGTACAACGGATGCACTTTCTCCTGGATCCACATTTTCAGCGCCAGACTCACCTGGCTGTACCATTGCAGCATCCATCGGAGTCGCATGTTCAGTAGCAGCCTGTTCAGTAGCAGTCTTAGCTTGTCGTTTTGCTTTTATCATCCACTGCTCCAACTTAGTCAAAAAGTGCTCATACTTCGTAAGATTTGGCTCACTCCAATACTGCTGGTCAGCTTTCCTTTCATCTTCTGATAACAGTTCACTAATTACATTGTTCACTTCAATAAACTCATTCAGTAATTTTGAATAGTCACAAAGATGATCCTTTTCCACTATAAGTGCATTGGAATCATTTTTCATGAGCCTTTCTATTTCCTCTGCTTTGGAGGCAAGGCGTGCTAATGCACGTTTCCTGAGATTCATCTGTTTATCAAGCTTCTCTTCTAAGGCCTTTGGGGTCAACTTGATTCTTCTTTTCATGTCTGGCTCAACATTGCCCTCCATATTGCTTTCATCCGCAGACATTTCGACTGGCTATTAATGTTAGATAAGTCTCTTATTTTAGCAAGCTCTTGCAAACTTCTGAAATCCAGATAAGCAATCCTTCAGCTTTTAATCTCAAAGCATGTAGCCTTCTAGAGGTGAGATTTAGGGCTGTCTATATTTCCAGAGGCAAACTCGAGCTTCTTCTGTGCTGATATGACTGACTAACGATAGCACTTTTCTCAAAACGTCCTGTTTGGCTACTAGCTAGCAGCCTAGCAACTCTTGAAATTACTAATAATTTGACTTAGCCACGTTACTTGGCTGCGCTGATTACAATGACAAAGTCGTCCTCATTTCGCCATTACTTGCAAGGTCTGAGGCTATAACTTGTTCGTTCATTGAAATATATTCTTTGTTTACTCATCCATCATCGTTGAAGTCGTCTGGAAATCCGTTGGTGTGCACACCGCGCTCAGTCTTCCATAAGCTGGCTAGCTTTTTCCATCCACTTGTGCCCAGCGCAGTGCAACGTCCCTCGGTTTCCGATGATCTTCTCTCGCCCTCGGCGACTGTTTTCTACTTAATGTAGTGGCTAAAGTTCCTTTCTTCTAATCAATAAGTGTTTCTTAACATATTCATGTACTTAACCACTCCGGACGGAAAGAACGAGTCTCTACGCGTGTTTAAGGGTTAACGACGGTAGAAAACAGTGTGTTCGCTCCGTCCTTTACTGAACTCTCACACAAAAAATGATACAAACACAGTGTTTACTTTCTATAACGCGCAAGCAGAATACGTCATAGCTCAGCGCCTGCTCCTATCTCATATGCATCTCTGGCACATTCTAATCAGAGCAATGTACATTAAAATGTACTAAACTTAAATGCAAACTATTAAAACAGTATTGCAAGCTAATAATGCAGTCATAATATGACCATAATAATGCCATGATAAGCAATCACTAATATGAATCAAAATAATCATGTCTAAATCTGAACCTAAACTATAACATAGAAAATGGCACCAATACGGAGATATATTGAAAGGATAGCTCCGGATACATCAGTCCCAATCTTCGTATACGGAGAGTATCAGGACTCCGGAATGACACAGTATCGGCACGGGCCATATCCGGACATCGTATACTCACCTGATATGAGACGTGTTTCACATGTTGGCTACAGATACGTCCCCGGATACCTCTCGTTCTTGAGGTCATATATCTTCGGATTTGTCAGACACGAAACGAGCCATAGGCTACCATGGCTCAAGCTATTTTTAGGCATTTATTTACATGCCTTTATTCGTGTTTTACATTAATATTTTTATTGGGCTCATTACAACCTACGTTTTGCCCACTGACATTTAACATACTTTACATCTACAATTCATACGGCAGACAATAAAGTTTGTTACGTTCTCTTTATTATTTTCACATTTTTGCAGTTCACATTTCAACATCAACATAATTTGGCTTGTTGGCCGGGGGTTCACGACGGGAGAACTGCCCGGTGAGCCGCTGCCTCAGACAGGCGGGCTTACGGCCGACTCTTCCATTGCTTTCAAGCGTCTTCTGGCATCTATGTAGTACTCGCGTCAATCTCGCATTTCTCCACCTCGGCTGCAGCACGCTAAATGAGCTCTTGTCCTCCTCTCCGCTTTCTTCGTCAGACATAAGGCTGGCGTCTGCTCCTTTCAGATACTCCAGGTCGCTCTCGTCCAGTATGTCCCTGGCCACCAACAATCTCTGCTTGAAAAGCTACAAGAGAAGAGAGCAAAATTAAAACAACGTATTCCAGACGGCTGTAGGCCTACGGTTGAATGCTTACACCCATCAGAGTTCATGACAAAATCGTACGAGACGAAGTTCGCACGCAAAAGGCTGCGGTTACTAATGGGATCAGTGAATGAAAATGTGAAATAAAAAAAAAAAGAAAAACACTGTGCACCAAACTCATTTTAGATCAGGAACGCACATCCTGTATAAACCTAGTGGTGGAAACAAACAATAAGGCTAAACAATTAACAGTGAACATTTTGGGATGCACTGCTTTTGTTAGGCACACCCATAGCATTGTTTTCAAAGCCATAAAGCAATTTACCCTAGTACAATTGAAATGCATTATTCCATGGGATGGAGGAAGTTGATGTCTCAATGTGTTAAGTAATATATAAAAATCATAGACTTTCAGAAAATATGCAGTTTAAGCTGTTTAACCTGTGTATGTACTCTTAGTTCATTCTTGATTGAAAATGTTTGTTAAATCACATACTGGTATACAAGGTTGTTTAACCTGTTTACCTTAAGGGTATAGGGCAAACATTTAGACTGGTCCCTAACTTCCTCCATCCCATGGACTGTCCATCGCTTTCTAGTGTACTGTATTTCAACGGAACTAAATGGCTTTGGAAACAATGAGTTTCAATGGGGCATGGCTGAAACAGACCTAGTGAATTCCAAAATGTTCTCTGTTAACATTCAAATTCACATTCAGCATGGCCAGAGCTTGTAAAATACTGCAAAAAACCCTATGGGCACTGGCCTCAAATATGTCTGCATGCTTAATCTTATCAATTAGATACCACGTTTTTTTTTTCCTAAATGCTGAGCCCCTCTAGATCATTGGTTCTAAAACTGAGGGCACATTGCCAAGGGGTCCGTGAAAGAAATTGCTACGAAGTATAAGCTTGTCTTATGCAGAGATAAATACTAAAGATAATAACAATAATGCAGTGGTTCCCAACCTGTTTTGGCCTGTGACCCCATTTTGACATCACAAATTTCTGGCGACCCCATAGACATTTTCGGCTTTTCTTTGTTGCGTTCAATGATGCTAGCTAGCCATGTTGAAGGAAATTTTCATCATATTTTCTCTATCTTTGGTGTCTGTTTCTATAGTTCTGTCTTTACAGCGTTTATAATTGAATGTGGGGTGGTGTTAGTTATTTTACTTATTTCAGGGGACCCCATTTGGGGTCCTGACCCCAAGGTTGAAAAACACTGCAATAATGCAATATAATAACATGCCTATCTAAACTTTTGTGCTATTAGCAGAAATGTTTAGGAAGAACAAATGACTTAAGTCTTGTATTGCTTCATTTTTGTTGCGATTGAAAATTCTGCTCAATAAGGGGTCGTCCCCAGCCCAAGAAAGTTTGAGAACCCCTGCTCTAGATGATTTAACATGCAGACACATGCCCCAACTGTTGGCAGGTATGAGAACAACAGAATATGGTGCAATATAGACCAACTAGTAAAAGGAAGTCAACAGTAACTGATGAGGGCAATAAAGTTTTGTTTCCTTTAAATACCATTTCCCGCATCTGTTAGCATAAGCTGCCAATTTGCAAATACGGTCTACATTGTACCAAATGCTGTCGTACTAATACCTACCGACTGCCCTTGGCGGCCTCAAAGAAGATGGATATTGACTGATTGATTACTGCTTGACCCTATAGGAAAAATCCAGTCAAAGTAAGAAATGGCAGTTTTGAGGTGTAATGGGGTTGTTAGTTTTGTTTTACCTACCCGCTCACGTCTGCTGTTAAGTTTTTTACGAATCTTCACATCGTCAGTCCTTCCCGCAAGTTCCAATCGCCTCTGGCTTTTCAAATTTTCAAAGAATCTATTGCAGGCTTCTGTGAGACAGTAAGAAGTTGAGTTAACAGTCTTGTGAGTGGATCATCTTCACATGAATGTCAGATGAATAATCTTAAATCTTACTTCTTAGCAAGCTCTCTGGTCCCCAGCTCTCCCCAGAGTCCTTGATTGCCTGGACGATAGTCCTGTTGACCTCCTCATTATGAGGTGACCTAAAGCTGAACAGAAAACATACAACATTGGACACAAGTTTTTAATACTTTTCATTTCATTAAAACACAAGTTTGCTTTATAACACTTAAGTCTTGTTTTCACATTGTTTATGATGAAATACAATGGCTAAGGTTGAAATTTTTTAAATGCCTCTGCTCCGAGAATTTTTTTTTGTTGCTGTAGCCTCCCTCCTACACCCCACCTCCAGAATAGCTGTACAGGTGCACTGGACCAGAGAGTTTCACATCTATACAAATGAATATTCAATGCCTTTTAGGAACGGTTGTTTCACTGCACCTATCCAGCTTTTCTGGAGATGGGGGTGGGTGCAAGGTTTTCGGAGCAGAGGCACTTACTAAATCTCAATCTCATTGGATTTCATCATGAACGATCAGAAAACAAGGCTTTCAGTGTAAAAAAGTAGCCTGGCTAACACCAGCCTAAATCTCAATTGAGATTTAGTCTGGGGACCACCTATACACTTTCTCATAGGGGACATCAGGTTGCGTTTGTCCAATAGTTTGCGCATTGTCTTGCCATCTTGTCCCAGCCATACCTGTCATTTGGTCCCAGCCCCCACTGTAGTTCTTCCCCAAGCCCACGATATACGCGCCTCACCCGTGCCTGATGAAGAAAAATTAATAATATATTTGTATAGTTATGCCAGGAAATACCGTTAGAAACAGTAAGAGAGTTGTTTTTCAAAAGTCAGCCTGCTTATGTGAGTCTCAAGGAAATTTAAATGGGCAAAATGCAAACTAGAAAAGCACTCCAAGAGCTAAGACTTCCGCCAAGACGATATTGGTCATTGACCCAATACATATTCCAGACGGTGTGACCGATCACCACCAAAATGTTATCATCTGCTCTTTGTCCCAATACCAAAATTGTCCCGAAAACTTCATCCAAATATGTGCAGTTCTTTTTGAGTTATCTTGCTAAAAGACAAACTAACTCGACCGAAAAGATAACCTCCTTGGTGGAGGTAATTACTACATAAGCAGTCCAGTTCATGTTCTTTTCCTTAAAACACACTAATACATTACCGACAGCTCCAGAGGAACCTTCTGCAGCTCCTGGGTGTTGGTGGAGGGTTGCTGCTGGATGGCAGCCACTGTTTCCTGGAGCGTCCTCAAGTCTCTTTTCATTTCCTCCATGGAGCTCTGAATGTCACCCATTGCCCTGCACACGTTAAACACACGTTAGAGCGCTCATTAGCCCTAGATATCCTGGTGTCCTTCCCAAAACGTTAGTTCTAAGATGATCTTAACATAATTATGCCATTTACTATACCTTAAGATCCACTTATCACTAAGAACGTTTTGGGAAACGCAACCCTGCTATATAGCTAAGTAGCAAGGTTAGCCATAGTGATGCAGGATATATCGGCCAACCGATATATATCGGCCGATATGTCACGTTTTTTAACTTATCGGTATCGGTCCGATATCAACAAATTCTGGCCGATATGTCAACAATGTGCAGAGTTAAACCGCTACAGTTAGTTGGGTCACTGTCTGCGTGTCTCTCGGCGACGCGCTAAGCTAAGCTAGCTGGTCCTAGCGGGCTCCTCCGTCACATCGCATCGCCCGAAAAGACAAAAAAAAATGCGCGGAACGTTGCTCCGGGTGTCGGACGCCGTCCTGCCGCCTTCTCGTCGGCGGCCGCGGCGGAGGCGGAGGCGGCCGCTGTCTTTTCGGGCGATGCGATGTGACGGAGGAGCCCGCTAGGACCAGCTAGCTTAGCTTAGCGCTTTGCCGAGAGACACGCAGACAGTGACCCAACTAACTGTAGCGGTTTCTCCTAGCGGCTCCTCCGTCACATCGCATCGCCCGAAAAGACGAAAAAATGCGCAGAGCGTTGCACCGGGGTGTCGGACACCGTCCTGCCGCCTTCTCATCGCCGGCCGCCCCCTCCTCCGCCGCGGCCGCCGACGTCGCCACCTTCGCGGAGCTCCAGCGGGTCCGCTCCGCCGTACTTCCTCTAACCACATGACAGAGTTTTACAGTGAGCCTTCCTTTAAATAAAGAGCACTGTTGTGCTTTTCAAATGTACAGTGTTTTTTCTGGTCTGTACTAAATTTGTGACACTACAGAAAACTTTTTCTCTATATATATCGATATCGGCAAATATCGGTATCGGCAGTGACTGCCGATATGTATATCGGATATCGATATCGGCCGAAAAAATCGGTGCATCCCTAGTTAGCCAATTTTACAGAAGCAGGATTTTGCAATCGGTACCCTGCACATATCATGATCATACATCAGTGTCAGTAAAATGTTAAGACATTCAAATGACTGATAATGCATTATGTCACAACCATAATATCCACCAGTTTGGTCTTGTTATCCCAAGACATCAACTGGTGGCAGGCTATCTATGTAGCTAACGGTAACGCCCGGCCGCCAGATAAAAAATCCCGCCCGCGCCAGGACAGGACAGGCTACCTGGAGCTAAGTTAGCATTCCGTCAAGTTCAGTGTAACTGCTAACGCTAACATAGCTGGTTAGCAATAGCTATAGCGAACAACAGTCCAGGTTTTTTTTTCCAAGAATGGAAAAGTTAAATGCTACCATTTTGCATGCTTTAATTTCCATCTACATTGAGACAAAATATTGCATCTTATTTCAACTTACCTCAGAACGTCTCTCAGACTTGGGTCTTCTTCACTATCAAACCTCCTGGAACTTGCTCGCCAAGCGCTGGCAATTTCCGCTTGGGACCTTCTTGGAGTTACCATTTAAACAACGTTGAAGTGTTGAAATATTAAAAATATTAAAAATATTAAAAATATTACAATTTCCAATCACAATTTGCAATGTACATCCAGAGCCAGCCACCCACAGTACTGAACGAAAACTTAAACCCAGATTTGAAATATACATACAGGCCAGATGAGAGCCAATCATTCTTAGGAATTACAACGTTCTATTCAATGCGATTGGACAGCAGATTTTGGCGGGATGATGCGACCGGCAAGGAAGAACTGATCTCTGATCGGTGGATGTAATCTGAGATCTGCATCTAATATTAACATATTTTTAGCATTGCATTAATTACAAAACAACGCGAAACGGCGCCCTCCAATGTCAACACAGGGCAAGCACTACTGACCTGGTTTCAAGATCCACCTTATACAGGCACCGTAGAGCTGTTGCAGAAGGGGTAAGTTTCCAATCAGAATATTGCTGATGTCCTTTGGTGAGATATAGGTGTGTGGATCAGTGATACAGCTAGAATTGTTGGGCCCTATGCCAGAATAATTTTGGGGCCTCTAAGCATAGCTTTTAATATTGAAATGTTCTGTGGGGGCCCTGTCAGTGTCAGGCCCCTAAAATCATTTAATCCCTACCCACCCCCTCCCCCGCCCCGCCACAGCACACACACAACTTCAATGTTAGTTCTAATAGTTAGTTCACCAAATAGGGTTAGAGGGTTCAGATTAATCAATGCTTGCAAGACAATAAAATGCAGTACAATAAACAATGAAAATTCTTAAAAACTTTTTTTTATTGACAAAGTATGCATGACCTCATAACATTTTCTCTCATGAACAGTTAACCACAAGGCAGACAGTTTGCACAGAGACAAATGGCAATATATCTCAGGTGAGTCAACTGAGAAAGGCACAATATCAGCATGTAAATCAATATTATACCTGTAAAAACATTGTGTTAAATGGTTTCTCACCAATAGGCCAGTAACTTGCAGACAGAACAAGATGAGCACAGGACTGAGGATGAATGGGTGAGCCTATAAGCAGTCTGTATGAAATATAGGAATATTTGCTGCATACAAATTCCTCAATGCCAATGTACAACAATCTTCTACAGGGGGACACAAGTATGGAGGGGGACACAAGTATGGATGGAGACCAGGGTAGTGACCGTGAAGGCAGCATGGAGGAAGAAGAGGTGAAAAACATTTAAAGTGTTCAGTCCATTCAAAACAACAGTATTGAAAGGGCCTGTGTGTGTTACAAATCAAACTTCACTTTTTAAACAGGCTTTTGTGGTAATTTGGCTGCATTCTGTTACTCAGGTGAGCAGTTTGCCTTCAGACTCTGATTCCTTGGATGAGCAGGTAAATATTTAAAATCCTACCAAAGCAGTCTCCTTCTGTAATGTCAATAATGGTATGTAAATCCAGTCAAACATGCAAAATTACATTTACACCAAATACAAGGGTGGCCAAACTAAGGGTTGGGGTCCAACTGTGGCCCTCTGCTCGTGTTCATGCAGCCTACCATGAAGTCAAAAATAAGATGTAATATGCCCATCGTTAGAGGATAATTGGCGCATCACTCCCCTCCCCTCCTACACCACCCACCTCACCCGCAAAGCGCTCACAATTGTGAGTGATGCAAGCTACCCTGCACACAACCTATTCAACCTCTTGCCTTCTGGTAAGAGGTACAGGAGCCTGCTGAACTCTCTCCCCTCCCCATCCTCAGCCCCTGCCAACAGAGGCACCAGACTGGCTGGTGTCTAGAATCTGCCCCCACCCCCACACACAAAAAGGAATCACTCTGGATCCTGACCTACAGAAATGACATTGCACTATGCAAACTGCACATATCTTCTGCCACAATTATTATTACAAGGAGTTTTTTTGTCACATGCATATACTGTAGTTACTGCTGTAAAAAATGCAGTGAAATTGTGAAGTTCCTTCGCCAGTAGTGCATAAAAAGAGGGGGATTATTATTTATTATTGCTGCTAAATTGTTATTACTGACTCCACCCTACCTCACAGTACACTACTCTCCTTATCTTGCATTTTTAGTACTAGTAAAAGTATAAACCTTTTTGCACTTTATTTATTATTGTCTTAAAATAGTATGTTCTGTTGTGCCTGTGCACTTTATTGTTTGTCCTGCCCTGTATGCAGCCTGCAAACAAAAAAGTTTGGTCACCCAACTTTATAACTTTCATTCACTTTACAATCTGTATTACTTATTCTACAGTCTTTAACTGAGGATCCAGAAGTTGTCACTGATGAAGAGGGAGACTGGCTTGAAGAAACACAGAGTGGCCCCATGGAGGTTTCAAGCACACAAAATGCTGTTATCTTGTTCATCTTAACTTTGCTTTCCAAATGGAAGTGTTTTTTTACAGTTTCAGATAGGGCATTTGTGTCACTTTTAGGGCTACTAAAAGTCTTTCTGCAAGCAATAGGCACTCTTCTACATGTTGACTCCATCAGACGCCTGGTCACACACTTTCCAACATCTATGCACCTCTTCAGAAAACACCTAGGCTTCAATAAAGACGACTTTCTTAAGTATATAGTCTGTCCGAAGTGTAACTCTGTCTACAGTTTAGATGAGGCAGTTAAGACAGTGTGTGATACACAAGGCAAGGTAATTAGGAGGGTGGCCAACACATGTTACCACGTAGCCTTTCCAAACCACCCTCAGAAAAAGTTCAGGCAGAAGTGTGGCACTGTGCTAATGAGGTCGGTTGTGGGAAAGGGGGGTAGAGAATACCTGTGTCCAAAGAAGGTCTACTGCTACCGAAGCCTCATACAGTCGATTAGGGATTTAGTGATGAGGCCTGGATTCTCTGACAACTGTGAGAAGTGGAGGCATCGTATGGTCTCAGAGGGGACTTATGCAGATGTGTACGATGGGCAGGTCTGGAAGGATTTTGGTACAGTTGCCGGTCAGCCATTTTTAGAGGTACCTGGTAATCTTGGTCTCATGCTCAATGTGGATTGGTTTCAGCCATATAAAAACATTCAGGATTCTGTGGGGGTCATCTATCTAACAGTTATGAATCTGCCAAGGGAGGAGAGATACAAGTATAGTAACATCATCGTTGTGGGGATCATCCCAGGTCCAAATAAGCCTACACAGCACATTAACGGCTTTTTAGAGCCTCTGGTTGCTGACCTCCAAGTGCTGTGGGGTGGGGTCAACTGTACAGATAAAGATGGCAGACAGCATCCAATTCGTGCAGCTCTGATGTGCATTGCCAGTGACATACCTGCAGCAAGAAAGGTGGCTGGATTTCTTGGGCATTTTGCCACAAAGGCTTGCAGCAAGTGCACAAAGTCATTTCCTAGAACAGAGGATAACAAGGCAGATTTCTCTGGTTTTGAAGACGATTGGCCATTACGAAATAACACAGAGCACTGCAGGTTTGCCAAGAGAGCCAAGATGGCTAAAAACAAAGCAGAGAGAGCTCGTATTGAGAGTACGTACGGGGCTAGGTACAGTTGTCTGCATGACCTACCCTATTTTGATGTTGTTCGCATGCATATCATTGATCCTATGCACAACCTCTTAGAGGGCACGGCTAAAAGGGTGATGCAAGCTTGGAAGGAGCTAGGGGTCCTGTCGAAAGACAACTTTGAAGTCCTTCAGGAAAGGGTCAATTCTTTGAAGCTGCCAAGCAGTACTGACTCAGGGCTACCCTCGAAGGTTGTTGCCGGTTTTGATGGCTTTACTGCAGCACAGTGGAAATTGTGGGTCTGTGTGTATTCTACCTATGCTCTTAAAGGCATCATACCAGAGAATGATTACATAATCTGGAGAATGTTCTTTTCAGCTGCCCAACTCTTGTGTTGCCGTGTAATCTCTCAGACTGACCTTGAGGATGCACACAGATGCCTTAAGATGTTCTGCACCTCATTTCAGTCGCGATATGGCAAATCATGGTGTACTATGAACATGCATCTTCATTTACACCTAAAAGCATGCATTCAGGATTATGGACCAGTTCATGGCTTTTGGTGCTTTTCTTTTGAAAGAGCTAATGGCACGCTAGGACAGTACCACACCAATAACCTTGACACTGAGCTAAATATAATGCGAAAGTGGCTCACTGAATGGCAGATTGCTGGTAGACACCTGACAGACACGTTTTCTGAGACATCTGATCTTGAGGTTCAGGGTGTTTTCAGCAATGTCAGCAACAATATAGTTGTGACATCTGAGCACTTTAATCGTTTACACTGCCTTGCACATGACCTGATGCCTAGTAACTGGTATGAGTATGACAAAGCCCTGGAGATAATGCTTCCTCCTATCAAACAAAGCACAATGTCTATTGCTCAAAACTCTGCACTCACATCCATGTTTAAAGAGCTGTATCCAACTGAAACAATTTTGAGAGTGTCTCTACACTATACCTACTGCAAACGATTCAGTTTAGATGGGGATATCTTTTCAACTTCAGGATATCGAACTGGGTCCTCTGCAATGATATGTGCTAAGTGGTTAAGCTGTGATGAACTAACAGGTGATCCCATCATCGATCTAGCTGCACCAACACGCCCAGGACAAATACAGCATATTTGGAAGGTACTGGTCTACATTATGAGGGATGGTTCTGTCTCAGTAGCTGAACATGTTGTTGCTGAGGTAAACTGGTTTGAGGAACATGCTGACAAGTGGCACTATGGTAACAACAGTACCTGTACTGTCTGGGGAACACAGTATGTCCCATGGTCAAATGCCTCTTACATTCCTTTCAAAAGAGTTCTTGGCCAGTGCGCTTCATGCTGCTACAAATTAACCTTTTCACCAATAAGAGAAGAACGAGTTAATGTCCTAGTAAAAATTCCATCTGCAAGATGTATTTAACTGTAATGTTTTGTAGGGTGGTTGTGTGTCATTTTGTTTTTGTCTTATCCTGTTTCAATCAGCCGAGTCAGTAGGCTATCTGTTGGCATTTCGCTCTCCTCCTGGTTGTACTGTTAAATTTGTCAATTTGTAAATGTTGTTATTGAAATGATCACTTGCCCTTGTGTGCTTTGATTACAGCACAAAACAGAAAGTTATAGCCGTGAGCAATAAACAGTTTGTGTAAAACTGCACCTTCCTCTCTTGTTTTTTACATTAATGGCCAACAGCAGTCATACAGATTCAGGTCTATTCAACTATCTTTGGTAAGCCCCAGTCAAGTCAACAGATATAGAAGCAAGATTGTGTTGTCCATTTTCTCAACCTCCTCCTGCAGGCAGTCGACCAGTCTTTCAGCGTCCTCCTGTAGGCTGTTAGTGGTAGTGGCTGTCCTAGAGAATTTGGTGGGCAGTAGGAAAGGGCTGAGGGAAAAGGGAAGACAGCATTAACACATTATTGGAACAACAGTACAGTTATGCTAGTACAGACATGCTGCAGACTGAAGTAAAGAATTCAGGAGGTGGTGATTTTGTGGCATGTCATTGAAAGACTACGGCAATCTAACTTATGGTATATTCCACTATGTAACCTAGTAGGTCACATATAATTTAAAAACATTTGTGATCAATGTCAGAGTTGCCCGACAAGCCATCTTTCCGCTAGCGTGCATCTAGATTTCTAGGCTACTGTCAGGCCGATCAATTTGCAGAAATCAAGGTCACTTAATAGAAAAGACAGCATTAATTGAGTGTTTTTAAATCCTGTTGGGAGATATCTGGTGCCATGTCACTCTTCAAGCAACACGCCACCATTTGTGGAAATATGTTAATTTTCCATCTCCCCCTCGAGTTAATTAATTGAGCCATACCTTTCTCCTGTTCATCCAGTCCTTCTCTGGCTATACCTAAGCTCCAAGCTAACATTTATCATTGAAGCGGATTAGACCAGGCTATGTAACATAAGTCTTATTGATTGAATGTAGCCTCTGAGCTACATTCTATGGGTTCGGCCTATCTAGAGGCTCGTGTCAAGGCCGGCTAGGCGACAGCAACAGTAACTTGTCACGCAGTCTACAGAACACAGTGCGGCAACATCAAAGCAGTAACTTACTCCAGTGTCATGAAGTTTCGAAGGTTTATAAAACTTATGCTAGCCAGTTATAAATTCACAAACCAGGCGGTAATGGACAAGCTAGCCAAACAGTAGCCTGGGCTAAAGGGACAAAATCTCGAATAAAACGGCAGCCAATTAATTGGCCATACTTTATTGCGAAGGCGATTTCATGATAGGCATTAGGCTACTGTAGATCAGTCGTCAAGAATAAGTCTACACTTACCATGCCTGAAATACTGTCAGTGCTCCAATGCCGTCTTCTTCTTCAATTCACCGCAAAAAAAAATCTTCTTAAACCCCGCGAAAATAGCTGGGTTAGCCTTCTCCTTGAATTTAAGATGTGACATCATCCGTTACGCAGATCAGCGTCAGTGGAGTGGATAGAAAAAAAAAGTTAAGTTGAGACCTTGTAACGACTTGGCAACTTCAATTATGTATTTGACAACCTAGGCAATGTGCCGAAGGTGGTATCCAAATAAAACAAACCTCATAGACTACTATAAAAAAATCCATCGCATCCGTCTGCACACGCCACTCTAAACCAAATTAGTCAGTCTCAGTCAGGACTGACTAAATTAAAATGAACCCCGATCAGTAACCATACCAAATTAACGTCAATCACCGCCCTGTCACCTCCTTAAACCCATAAAAGATTGACACATTCTATATGATACAGGAGTGTTCGAGCACACTTATAGGCCCAGAACACTAGGGCATAGGGAAATATCCATAAGGCAGACTTGGCGCTACAATACAGATGCCAATATTTGTGCGGATTTTTAACAATTTAGGATATGACCAAAGTATGCTCCGGATATGCTGCATGTAAAACAAATATACAGTTCAGATATCTCCGGATTCTTATATTTTTACCCAGTGCAAATCCAGAGTCAAAATACGTCAATATTTTCACGGATTCTCAAAAAATCAGGATATGGTGAAAACCAGGTCCGGATATGCAGCGTGTCATGGAAAATATCCAGTCAAAGTATCTCCGGATTCAAGCCTGTTTTGCCCAGTGCAGCTCCTGTACATATCACATTAGGTGTAAAGGTCAAACCAGCTCCTGTATATATCACATTAGGTGAAAAGGTCAAACCAGCCCCTGTACATATCACATTAGGTGTAAAGGTCAAACCAGCTCCTGTGTATCTGACATTAAGTGTACAGATTACACCAGCCCCTGCTCCTATTCATAAAACATTGGTTGTAAAGGTCAAACCAGGTCCTGTGCATATGACATTAGGTGTACAGATTACACCAGCCCCTGCTCCTTTTTATTAGACATTGGGATGTAAAGGTTAGACCAGCTCCTGAACATATGACATTAGGTGTACAGGTCAAACCAGCTCTTATACATATGGCATTAGGTGTAAAGGTCAAAACAGGTCCTGTACATATGACATTAGGTGTACAGGTCAAACCAGCTCTTATACATAAGACATTAGATGTACAGGTCAAACCAGCTTTTTGTACATATGACATTAGTTGTAAAGTTTAGACCAGCTCCTGAACATATGACATTAGTTGTACAGGTCAAAACATGTCCTGTACATATGACATTATGTGTACAGGTCAAACCAGCTCTTATACATATGACATTAGATGTACAGGTTAAACCAGCTCATGTACATATTACATCATGTGTGAAGGTTTAACCGGTTCTTATATATGAAATTACATGTACAGGTTAAACCTATTCCTGTATACAGGACATTAGAGATCGTGTCAAACCAGCTGCTCTACATATGACATTAGTTGTACAGGTTAAACCAGCTCATGTACTGTAGATCAATGAACCATCACCACTCCCTCAGGGAATGGGTCAGAAGTGAAAAAGCTTTAATTTACCATATAAAAAAATGCTAACTGTTAAATAATTGTTTGTTTTCTGAGACTTGTTCTCTGCTCTCAGACTCAGTGAGGTTTCTTCTGGGTTTTCTCATGTACTTATTACAAAGTTCAGGAGATAGACATGAACACAGGACAGAAGAACACTGGTTATCTGTAATAATAAAGTACTACATTATTCTTAAATACAGATGTGACAGGTGATATGATTTATTCAGTATATTGTTGCACATTATATATTTAAATATTTATATTCCATAAAATATATCAGGATACACATATAAATTTGCTTCCCCTGTCAGGAAGTCTGATAACTGAGTCTGATAAATGATCAAATTATTCAACACAAATATGTTTTGGAGGTTACACATTAATCATTAAGAAAGTTCAGAGAAATATTCCTGAAAGAAGAAATGTGCTCCAGGATCTGAGTATTTGCTGCACCTAATGGTGAGAATTTAACTAACAATAATTCCACAGAGAAACTTTCATTGCCAACTCACGGCTGCTTATCTTGAGGATTTGTTGCTGAAACTGTAGCAGCAGGATTCTACCGGTTCATCTCCCGGGGATTGGGATGTTTTTATTACTATTTTATTGCTGTGATTTATAGATTTTATTGTCTCGAGGCTCTGACCATGTAACTATTAAATGAAGCACCATTCGCTTTATTTGGATGAAATTTCAGAAAAGTCAAGTAGCAAATGGCCGTGCTCCACTGGCAGAGATTTAAATATTTAAAATATAGAAATCTGCTGTAAATCTGTGAGTGCTGCTGCTCCTCTGGGCTAAAATTAGGAAATGTAATTATGCTACTAACTACAAACAGAAGTGACCATGTGTTTTTTTTCCTTCATTTCAGCCTCAAATCAATAGAAATGATCATATGTGTAGACTCAACTGACAGCACCTGTCCATGGATCTGAAGAAGCTCTAAACCTCCTTCATTGAAGGAAAACGATTAATAGACACATATAAAATGCTTCTTTACAAGTCAAATTCCTGCAGGAAAAATTATAAAGCACATAAGTATAATAAGCAAAATGTTAGTTTTAGTATTTAGTTTTAGTTTAGTATAGGATAGTGAGAAACGCAATTTTGATCCCTTTGTATGTCAAGTACATGTGAAGAAATTGTCAATAAAATTGACTTTGACTTTGACTTTGTATTACTCATTAGATTGTTAAATATGCAGGGTGTTACTGTTGGAGCTGCTAGAACTAGTTTATATACACTTAGTTGTTGGTTAGTTGTAGTTGCTCTTTTTATAGCGATGTGTGACACATTTAAACATCACCACACTTCTGCACCAACATTTCCTTCTATTAAAGGAGCAATGGTCCTCTGTCTGAGCCTTAAAACCAGCCAACCAGCCAACCAGCCAACCAGGAATCTGAAGTTGTAATGCCATAATGATACAGTCACTCATTAAGCACACACACTCTAACAACCTAGAGCTTAGAGAGACGCTTGAGATATTATGTTAAATTAAACAGAGATTAAAACTAGGTGACCAGACATCCTCTTTTCCGTGGACATGTCCTACTTTTGGGACCTAAAAAATGTCCGGGGGATTTCCAAAAGCGTGCGCCTGTCTCAAACATAATCTGCATTGCCAATAGAATTCCACTCTCTGTATCATTCTCAAACCAGTCACTTTGCTTTGTGTGTGAGTTGGTAGACTTGAATCGCATGTGTTCAGTGTTCACAAGCGAAAAGTACATGTGCGTCTGCTGCAACAATGCCTAAACGCAAGTGCTCCTTCACGGGTAAAAAAATATATATTTAATAACATAATGATGAGTCTACTACAAAAAATAAACAGAAAGATTAGTTTGTAAACTTTATTAGATGTCAGTGTTTTAAAAATTGTTTCCCCGCATGAATAAACTGTTCTTTCATGTATAAACTGTTCGAGGCCAAAGGAGGTTAATTTCTCCAATATTTCTCAAAAAGCAGAAAGATTAAAGAATCATTTTAAAAAACATTAGTAAAAATGTATGCAGCAGAACTGCTCTCTCTCTCCTTATTGTCTTCTGGGGTTTCACTCTGAACTCATCCTTTTCAGTCAAAACTCACAGTGGTCCTTTCTCTGTGTGGACAGTGTGTATATGAGAGTGGTAATAGACATTGAAAATGAGTTGCTCAATGGCAATATCTAGTGTGTCTGCAGCATGGTGAACACAATTGTTCAGAATATGTGCTGGACAGCCAACACCAATAAGAGCTGTGTTCTGCAGGGACTTCTTTAAACGTGCAAAAACATTGTTTCCCTCCTCATTACGCCTAATTCCTCCAAACATTTTATTGCTTATTATCATTTTTATTGCAGTTATCATTTTATTGCAGTTATCACTTTATTGCAGTTATCAGTAAATACAATGCATTTGGAAAAGAATCCCTTTAACAGAGTAATGGTACAAAAGAGGTGTTCTCTTTTTCAACTACCCAAATCTGGTCACCCTATTAAAACACTATATATAGTATTTTTTTGTTAGAGACCTCACATCTTCATATAATACCCGGAATATAATGTATATATAATAAGTATATTGTCAACCATGTCTCTCTTTAAGAATGAAATTGAGCTCATGTTAGATTTCTGCTGTTATCTCTCCCGCTGCTAGCTCTGCTTCTGCTAACAATGCTTCTGCAGCTAACACTGATTCTGCTGCTAACTCTGCTGTACTAACTCTGCTGCTGCTGCTGCTGCTGCTGCCGCTACTGCTGACACTTATGCTGCTAACACTGCTGCTGCGGACACTTCTGTTGGGTCAAAAGTGTCAAAAATCCTAGTTTATATGTAATTTTAGTACTTTTGAGTTCCAAAGGAACAAAGTTTACTAATTTTATCTCTTGGGGCAATAACAGCTCTAGAGAGGAAGCTTTATGGTTATACTCATAAAGCTGGAACTTTATGAGTATAACCACTAATACAGACCAGCTGAATGTAGACAGTGTTAACAAATACATTTTTTTTAAATGATGATTTGTGTCCCCTGTTCTGCCCTGTTCTGTCATTTTGTGACTGGACTCACCCGTTGACTCTGATATGATATGATTAGGTGGAGGTTTAAAACTGACTTTGTTTTGATAGATTGTGGTTGGTCTGCCTTCCACATTCATGAAAGGTTTGGTATGAATGTTTGAGTCTTATGTGCATGTGTTATAAGGTCACCCCGTCAGGGAAATGTTACAGTGTAGTGATAATTCCACAGTTCCACAGATCCTATCTGTCAAATATTATAGCCGAAAAAAAAGTTTTAGAACATTTATCTCAAATCTTCTGCACACTTTGAACCCTTGAGTCACGTCACTCTAAAGCCTTGTGACTGATCAAAGATGCAGCTCTTAGTCATGAACCAATCATCTATTGTACAAATCTGCCTTGCAAAAAGGTGTAAGGTTATAAAGGCATCAGCTGACTCGAGATGACCGAGCATTGGAGGCCAGGTGAACCTTAAATTTTAGTTGGTCATCAATCATGACACCAAGGTCTGGGCAGACTTAGTGGGCTTCAGATGGTTGATTGGAGCTGTGTATTGATCTGTGTTCTGTAGAGCCTGGCTAGGTGACTCACAAAATCAGTCACAAGAAATAGATACGTTTGTGTCCATAGAGTAAGTCTCAAAAATCTTATTGTCACTAAGGGGTCCCAAACATTTCCTCTCAGCTGCATTGTTTCAGCCAGAACAGAACAGTTTTAAACTGTCAGAAATAAACTGACTTTCCTGATCTTAAACAAATGTTTTAGCTACCTCACCCTTCGCATGAAAATGTGACAAACCAAGGTAAATATGCAACATTAAATGTATTCATTTGTCCTATGATCATCACAATATCCAGTCTGTGGTAGTGCTGTCCACATTCAGAGTGGGACGAACCATTGGTCCAATCAGCTTCACATTAAATGCTGTTAGGGGTCCCCTGGGTCCTCAGCAACTCATCTCACATGTGACAAGATGATTAGATAACTCAAGATATGCAAAAAACATTCACACTTGAAGTCAAGTCAGTTTTACCTGCATAGTCCAAAATTGCATATTGTCTTTCGGGGTCAACTCAAAAACAGCTATGAATGAAACACATACAAAGCAATTTGATATCAAACCAGACCACTAAAAATACATGTATAATGTAACAACAATTGTGACTTGTTTCCCTCTTTTCATGTAAAGAAATAGATTATGAATATATGAATATTTACACAACTAACTGACCAATTTACAAAACTTGGACAGACAAAATAAGAAAAAAAGTGATATTTCAGTTATTCCATATTCATGTATTTTAAACAATATATATATATTAATATATCAAAATCTCTATCTATCTCTCTTTCTCTCTGTCTCTCTATATATATATATCAAAAAAAAATTTCACACCTATTTACTTAATCAAAAATACTTACTTTTTTAAGGTAAAGTTAGAGTTAAGGTAATCTCCTGTCTTAAAACCATATCAAATCAAAACTGTGAATATTTAATGCCTTGGGTTCTGACAGATTCTTACTGACTTTCTTTTACAAATAATAACGGCAACATTGTTTGCCTCACTTTGTACCGTCATCATGGCTGGATTCGACCCATGACTGGGCCGGTTCCGGCCCCCAGGCTATGTGGTTCAAAAGCCTGCCTTAGACCCTCATATCACACAAGGAAAAACTCCATGAAACTTTTAACTGGAAGAAATAAAAGAAGAAACCGTAGGAAGAGTAACAGAGGAGGACTCCAGAACATGTATGCAGAGATCTGATGATACTGCTGACTCACTCATATTCAACAAAAATGCAGCAAAAGAGCAGCATGGGAGAAGGCAGGTCAAACATGATAGTGCCCTCTGCAGTGGCCCAATGTGCAAGAAAACGTGATAAAATTTCCTTGGGCTGCTGTCTTCCAGTGGACAAGATATGGTGCTGTCTCACCAGGCATCACATCTTTCTCCCACACAGCTGATACTACAAAAACAGGCTGAGTCCATCTCTGGGGGATTAAATAAACGTTTTTAAGACATGTGAAATATAAGAGAGACAGACAGCAGAGACACAGACACAGACATACAGACGAATGCCTTGCTTTATATTGAGTAAAAATTAGGCATTACTACTCTCCCAAAAGCTGTCATCATCATTGTGAAGCATGCTGCTTTGTGTTAATATAATAAAATAATTCTGCGTCTGCTCCATAAAACAAAAATCCTCACACATGGAGCATGTACAGCCTGACACCATCCCCCTGTTGAGTCATGCCACATCATAAAATGACCATATCAAACCAATAGGGACAACATAACTGCGAGGCCCCATCTAAATTGTCAATTGCCTCAGTTTGTATATAAAGTGGATGCATGTGACTAGTCATGCAAGATATTAGTCATGCAACCTGAAATGAAGCTCTAAACTACAGCTCATGCAGTGACTCAGTGGCATCACCAATCGCTGTAACCAGGGTCCTGTGGGCATTACAACACGCCGTTTGAAGGAAACTTACATAAACACGATTCACTATTACAAGAGCAAAGAGGGGACATAGAGGGCAGGGGAGAGCAAAGAAGAATTCATTTGGATCTCCTCCACATAAATAACCAATGACTGGGTCACACGTCGAATTAACTGGCTGAGGACTGGCTAAAGCTCGTTATTGACTTTCACAGGCAGGCGGGGAAATGAGTAAAGACTTAAAGACATACTAGAGGGTGATTTGACAGCGCTAATCTGAGACAATAAGCAGCCAAAGCACCAGAGCAGGCAAGACGGAGGGAGGAGAAAAAAAACAGGGTGGAGAAAATGAAGGAAATGGAAAGCGACAAGAAAAGACAGAAGGGAAAGGAGGCACTGCGGCAACACGGAGAAAAGGTTCACTGAGGCGAGGTCTGACTCACTAGATAAAAGAAATTTCTACTTCAGTGTTTCCTCCCTTATCTGGTCCATCCCAGATTTCCACAGATCCGTGTCACACAGCAGATTACATGGAAGACAACAGCCAGCTGCTTAATGCTGATCAACCCACAAATTACAGATCACTGCAGTCAGCTTTGAGCTTTGGAAACAAGCTGGGAACCAGGTGTTCATGCAGCATATGACCCTAATGAGACACTGATCCTGACTGTAAAGGAATCCAGCAGCGGATTTACGTTGTGCACTCTGCCACACCACCATGACTGTGGTGGGTGTGTTTCTAACATTTACATTCAGTCCTCAATACACAAGTTGGTATTATAAAATTAGCCACAAAAGCAAAATTTACTGAAGTCAGCACAAGCGGGGTAACACTAGAAGTAGCAGCTAATGCTAATTCTATTTAACACCTACAACCTGGTTATTGCAGAACTTTTACTGAAAAGAAATTGTTAAATAAATAAGTATTACACCACCTACATCTCTCCCCTTATAGTGTATCGCATGGTCAACTACAAGCGGTCCTTGTTCCCATGGACGGTAATAATCACACTCATCAATCTAAGGAAGGCAATACTAAATTGTTTATATTTGATTAAGTCAATGACATTTTCTGATGACCTTAAATCAAGTCAAGTTAGTTAGTATATACTCAGCCCAAAAACCACAAATCACAGACTCACATGAATTGATTTTAGAGTTTGTACAAAAGCAACACAACATCCCCTGCCCTTAGAGCCTTGCATTAGACACAGACTAAAAGACTTTAAAAGGAAAAAAGGAAGAAACATCAGGAAGAGAAACAGAGGAGGATCAGGACAGGATGGAAAAAATATATTAGAACAGGAAAAGTTGAATATGACACTGAATAGAATAACAGAAATATATTGAATTGTGGTGTATGTGGAGGATGAGGTGAAAGGATCATCACAGTTTCCAGGTGAACCAGGACAGCATCAGACCCTCCAACAACAGAAGATCCTTCTGTGAATGAGAAAACACAGAAAACACAGGGCAGGACTCTGGGAACACAACAGAAACCCTAATTTAACCAGATTAAGGTCACAATCTGAGTCAGCAATAATCAAATTCAGATTTGTAGAGTATTCCAGTTTTATTCACATTACTGTGGACACCTTATTTGCACTACAATATCTTATCAGTTTTTCAGCATTTTGCAACAAAAAATGTATGGCACTGTTCTTCAAACCATCAACCAAACTAGATATATAAAAAAGTCCCATACATACAAAAACAAACACTTGGTTGGGGGGTTACATGAATATGGTGGTTTGACCTAAAAAGAATGTAATGTTGTCACCATGGCTAAGGGAAAAAAACAACATTTTGATTTTAAAAAAATGCACATTTAGGGATTAAAATGTGTGTAAACATGGCCGGTAAAGACATCTAAGTTAAACACAGCTGGCAATGACCCTCTCCTGATTAAGGCAGTCCAGGAGTGTGGAAATTACCCAACACTTAAAACATAAGTTTAGAAATCTCACATTGACAAAATGTTAACAAAAATTGTCTAAATGTGAACCTTATGTGTGAAATAGCACAATTAAACACAATTTCCCATAAAACCCAACCTATGGTGTTCTGTTTAACAAAGCGGATGGAAAGCAGTTTTTGTGTTTGGCTGCTTTCTTTATTCCTCCTAGTAATTTCTACAATATGAGTTGAATATATTAACATAAAAGGTCAAGGAATAGAACATTTCCTCCAGGGATATTTACAAAGATAATACTACACAGACTCCAACCATCATAGTTTGAGGCAGAGGCAGCTTCAGTCAGTAAAACCATCTTCTCATTGACATCTATTGTTTTCTAATGTGGTTATTATGCAGCTCACATCAGGAAAGTAACTGGGGAAAAGTCTTTAGTCTTAATATATTTTTGTTACTTTGCAGTAAAAGATTTCTGGCTGGAAACAAGAGTATGTTTAAATGATGATTAGGGGATAATTATGTAACAATATTGTCATGTAGAGATATCTGACAAAAATCAATCTATTGTTGATGGAGGGTCTGTTACTGTCCTGATTCACCTGGAAGCTGTGATGGATCTTGTCACACCATTCTCCACATCCATCACATTCATCCATTCACACTTAAGTCACATCAACAGTGAACTTAAAACTCAAGGAGAAGGGTTTTCATGTTTTTGAGATGAATTGGAAGGGTGCAAGCTGCAGCTGCAATGATGGAGAAATACTGCCTCCTAAACACTAATGTGAATGTGGTAAAGATTTGAAATTTGATATGAAGATTAAATATACCACATACTATATAGTTTTGGTATTAAAACTGATTAAATAAATGCTGTTGCTTTTGAAAAATAATAGCTCCCCAAAACAAAATTGTACTAGTTCATATTCAGAACTATGAGCAAACTAGTTCATTTTAAAATTTGTGAACTGATCTAGTTCATATAGAAAATAATCTTCCCAACACTTCAAAAAAACCTTATATCTGGATATGTTTCAATTCAGTGTCAATTTGAGAACTTGGCACAAAGCCACATGGATTATCTGAACCTGAATAATATAATATAGGAATCCTTAAATTCAATTTTAAAAAATCTGATTACTTTCATTATGCTCTAGCAGGTTCTCAGCTCTGACTTTAATAAATGTTGTGGGTGTTTGCACATTGAATTCTCTCAAAACTCCAATAGAGACTCACTCTTCTCTTCCCTTTGTAGCTGTGTTACATTCTGCATTGTCGCCTGCTGTGCAACAAATGCACAATGAAATACAGTTTGAAACAAGTCTGTTATGCCTGGAATAACCATGAATAGGTGTTGTGGTTCTCAACTAAAGATGAAGCAGTCAAACTCTTGTTCAGTCGTTCTCAAATAGAGGGACGCGATGCTCCGTCAAGGGGGGTGCGTCAGACTTCGGGTAACATGCTTTTTTATTTTATTTTTTTTTATTTTTTATTTTTTTATACAGTCCGAGAATAAAGTTCAATTGCACCTCCATCATATTATGGGGAGTAGCGCTCTCATCGGCAGAGTGTGCGCAGGGAACATACGCTCGGTGGTGTAGATGTATGTGTATGAAGTGTAGACACTAAGTGTAGCAGACCCTCAATGACCATGAAAACATATTTAACAGGGATGAGAAGACAGTTGGAGAGAGAAGGAGATAAAGAGACAAAAGTCTCCCAAAGCTAAGACAAGGAAATATGACGAAGCGTATGTAGCTCTTGGTTCACTGTGAAAGAACGGAGTGTTACTGTGTTTAAAATGTTGGCAGCGGACAGCATGAATGATAAATTAAAGACATCACACCAAAATGATGCAGATAAGCCGATTTTATGTAGTTTCATTTTTCAGTATTATATGGTTTGACATGGTCAGTCAAAAAATGTTTAATTAAGGATATAATTTTATTTTTCAATTTCAGATGCACTTTAAATCTTTTCTGTTACAGTTAATAAAGCTATTCTTTGTTGTAAGTTGGTCCATATTTCTTTTTTTTTATTCTCTTATACATTAATAAGGATACAGTGGTATGCAGAGGTACTATAACAATCTTATAGACAAATTATACTATTATAGTTGCGTGGGGGGGCAAGAGATGTTTTCTTCTTCTATAGGGGTGGCGTGACAGAAAATAATTGAGCTCTAGTTCCTCTCCATTTACTCACAGCAGGTTCAGATCTGGAATCACAATCAGCAAATGAAAACATGAATGCATGTTTTCTTTAGGGTGTATTGATAAAACAAACAGCCAAAAGCCCAGAACTCTGACTTCTTTATTCAAGACTCCCAAGCTTTCCATTGATCTACTTGTTTATTGATCTGTAGCTTGGTCTAGGGCTGATTGCTTCATTTTTGTATGGTAACCGGAGGCTGTGTGAAGCACGAAGAGGAGGCGGCCAGCCTTCTTTCTTTCATTTAATCTTTTTTCACCTCTTTTACAGTCTTTATTTAATTTCTAGAATGTAAAATATGGAATCCCTGCAATGCACTACAGGCTGCTGCTGCTGCAGAAAATCTGAACCATCGATAAGAATCCAGAGCTCTGAACTTTGGATTCTGTAAACTCACAGAGGTACACTCCAGAGAATGAAAACCACATCAATAGCTGTTGGCTGTGACTCAGAAGGAGTAACTTTGCTCTGTAGAATCTGGCCTATGAGATCTAGTGAGTAGATAAACAGGTTAAACTGTTTCTATAGAAGTTAGCCTGTTATCCTCTGGTACTTGTCCTCCTCACCCACCATCCAACACTTTCACATCATCTAGTTGTCACCAGCCATCGGTTCAGCTCCATCTTGTTGGTAACAACAGTTTATCTGCAGAGCATTAGGGATCAGGCCCCCTAAGCTTTCATGAATTCACATTTCCTAATAAATATTGTGCAGTTAAACGTGATTTCCAATTTCACTACCTTTCCTAATTAATGTGTGCGTGTTGGATAAGAATGGTTGACTCTACTTTTGACTACTTTTATTTGACCTTAGTGTTCTTTGGCTGCTGGTTCACTCATTTTTGTTGCAATGAAGTAATAGTTTTACTGTTGATTTTGTCTCAGCTTTCATATGAGATGCTGTTTGTCTATGTACTGTGACATTTTTAGACAGATAGCAATGGAAATGTGGAGGGTGGGTTGACTTTCTGACGCTATTCAGATTTTGATTTCTGATGAAATGACTGATATGTGCTGCAGCATTGTATGTCTTTTGTTGCACTAAGCTCCAGGGTCCTCTGATGGTAACTTTAACAGGTTCAACAGCCACAGTGATTTAAACTTCAATAGAAATTTGCAGTTTTAATTACTGAGATATAAAAGGATCAGGAGGTAAAGGGACGGAAAGGAACGTCCAGCTGTGCTTGAGTAAGATACTGATGCTCCTGAGTGAAAGCCCCTTCTCAGCTGAATGTGTGTAAATGGTAGCCCTGAGATGTTGACCTGCATCCATCAGTATCTTCCAACTGGATGTTATTCCCTTAGCTGCTAAGACAATGAGACAAATCATCTTCTCATGGGTGTCTGTAAAGACTGCATTCGCTGTGATATTTAACACATCGACACTCACATTCCAGCTGCTGTCATTGAGTTTCTATCAAATCCATCTCTGCTTCTCAAACCCGGCTCGTTTTTGATTTGTGTACCAGGACACATGGAGGTATAATTTACCTAATTTACTTTATTTTTTTAAGCTTAGACCGCTTTTTGTGTTGTATGAAAGCTCTTGTCTCTTATCTGTTAAAAACAGACCCTCAGAACAAGTAAAATTCACTCATACAGAGAAAACATACTAAGACATCATCAGACTCCTTTCTAGTCTTGTACAGTGCCAATAAGTACCGGTGTATCTGGACCAATAATCAATTTCTTTTGAGTCTCAAAAGAAGGTGGTCACTTAGAAACACACATATTTGTGGAAATATTGATATTTCTAGAGTGAGCATTGAAGGAGGAGATCAACCCTGTCAACCAGGTTAGTGTCACAGTATAAAAGCATAAAATACCAGGACAACTACTCTTTAAGATATAATAGGATTCATTGTCTTTAACAAAATAATTCAATATTAAAATCACTTCTGACTAAATTACACACTACAACTACTAACTACCAAATACAGGTTACAGAAAATGATAATAAAACAAACAGTATAAGGGGTTGTATGCATGTATGTTTTTGTGCGCATGCGTGTACACATGCATGTATGTTTGTGTGTGTGAGTGTGTGTGTGTGGGAGGTCTTCAGATGGTAGCTACACCAGGGGAAAAAAAAGTATGACTCCTAGCAATCAGCTGGGATAACATACTCCAGGATACTGGTTTGTGAAACAAGATGGCACCTTGTCTACAACACATGATCCGAAACAAAGAAAGCACAGGAAACATGCATCATGTGAGTGTTGTGTGTGTATATATGAGTCAATATAGGTATAAGTGCAAGTGTTTGTGGCAAGTTTTAAGGAGAGAGAGAGAGACAGAGAGAATGAGGGAGCGAGTTAGCAGTCTTTGCGCTCAAATCAGCTGTTGTTGTAACTATGTTAATATATGTAAGGAACAGGTGATCCATACAAAAGAAATGTAAACAGTAAACAAACAATAATTCAAACAAGTCAAACAATAGCAGGTGAAACAACTAACAAAACACAACTAACATTCACTGCCCAGAATATAACCTCTTATGGTTATGTGGGGTGGAGTTGTAAGGATTCAGAGTTGGCTGATCCGGGTTCGGGTTTCAGCTTTGGTCTGGAGCTGCAGCACATCCTTTGCTGGAGGTCCTTGGCTAGTGGCAAGTAAAAGCAGCTTGATCCGCAGTGTGACCGTTGACCAAATGGAGGTAAAAGAAATGTCTTGGCTGGTGAGGATTTCTTCTTTCAGGCCTTTTGGAGATGCATACGTTGTACATTTGTCTCGGTGTCTACTTGGTGGAGCAGGCGGGTAGAACAAGGGTGGCTTCAGATTCTCCAGGTAATGCTGGTGCATTTATAAGCTAAGTGTCGTAGCCTGTTAGATCAATCAGAAAGTCCAGTTTGTCTGGAGTCCTGTGGTGAAGGACTTTCTATTGTCTTAGATGACTGTGTACTCAAGCACTCATAGTCTGGCTTCAGGCTTCACAGTAGACCCGAAACTCAGTCTTATGATGGCGACGCACAACAACAATAATATTAACATGATAATAATAATAATAAGTTAATTTAGAAAGGGGGGGGGCACGAGGGTTCGTCAAGGGGGACGCATTTGACCTTGGGGAACATGCTTTTTTATTTTTTTATTTAGTTTTTTTTTTACTGTCCTAGAATAAAATGCAATTGCACCTCTAGTACATTAGGTGACAATAGCGCTCTCATTGGCAGAGTGTGCGCAGGGAGCATACAGCGCAAAGTATGAAGTGTAAATACAAAGTATAGCAGACCCTCAAGTGACACCATTAAAACATATTTACAGGGATGAGAAGACAGGCAGAGACGGAGATAAAGAGACAAAGGAAAGTCTCCCAAAGCTAAGACGAGGAAATATGACGAAGCGTATGTAGCGCTTGGTTCACTGTGAAAGACTGGTGTGTTACTCTGTCTAAAATGTTGGCAGTGGACAGCATGAAGACCAATAAATTAAAGGCATTACACCCCAATCACGCTGATAAGCCGATTTTATGTAATTTTATTTTTCAGTATGGTTTGACATGGTCAGTCAAAAAATGTTCAATTAAGGATTTAATTTTATTTTTGAATTTCAGATGCACTTTAAATCTTTTCTGTTACAGTTTATAAAGCTATTCTTTGTTGTAAGTTGGTCCATATTTCTTTCTTTTTTACTCTCCTATACATTAATAAGAATACAGTGTTATGCAGAGGTACTCTTGTTGTTTGTCCAAAATAAATTAACCTCCTGATAACTAGGATAAGCTTAACATAGGCTTCATACTTGTGTGATCAAGCTCTCTGCTACAGTGCCATCTATTGGCTGAATAGCACCAAATGTGTCCTGGCCAGTCAGACGTTATAACTACATGTTCACCAAATGTGGATCCAAGGATGCAGATCAAGGATGTTGCTGGTATACTTCACTGTGATCAGATGGAGGCTGCAGCTATTGGCTGAAGACAGCCAGGCTGAGTTTATGCAGTTGCTGCCATAAATAGAAACATGCCACCCCCTGCAGGCTGAAGTCACCCCCACTCATTACATTCAGACCTAATCCCTGAGTTGAGCTGAGGGTTGACAGCACTGGAATCACTGGAAGGCGAAGGCTAAGGTCCTCAACAACACCAGCAACCAAACAGAGCGTGTGATGTGTGGCGTACAGCCACCATCGCTGCTTCCTACCTACCATCTCTTGTGGTTTCAGGTCTGTCCGGCTCTGAGTCTCAACAGATTGGTGTCCTCTAACATGCCTTCATATTGTTACATTAGCAAATAAACTACTTTTGTCTGTGTGTAAAACACTGTTTAACCCAGAAGATTAATCGGTACAGATGCAGCAATCATTTGCCCCAATCCACTGGTAAGCACAGCTGGAGGTTGCAAATTTCAATGTAAACTTTGAACAATAGGGTTGCTATAAAAGCGTTGCTATACAAGAGTTGATATACAAGCGTTGCAAACGCTTGTGAATTATTTGCCACAGTTTCACAGACAAAGCAGACATTTGCCTCCCAGCCAGAACTTAATGGTCCTTAACATCCTATCATCAGAGGAGAGTTACAGAGCTTTAAATAAGTGGTGAACAAATCCAGGTGGTGGCTACACACGTGTCTCTGCATTTATAATAAATAAAGAAGCCACTAGTGGTTCCAGGCTAACACAGAAGAAGATGTTTGGTTTGAAGCTTTCTCGCTTTGACCTCGGGAACATGCTCTTTTATTTTTTTTATTTTTATTTTATTTTTACTGCCCTAGGATAAGTGCTACTGCACTCTCATTGGCAGAGTGTGTGCAGGGAGAATACAGCACAGAGTATGAGTATGAAGTGTAGACACGAAGTGTAGCAGACCATGACAAAAAATTAAACTGGGATGAGAAGACAGGCAGAAAAAGATGGAGATAAAGAGACAAACGAAAGTCTCCCAGAAGCTAAGACGAGAATATACAAAGCGAGATATGATGAAGCGTATGTAGTGCTTGGCTTCACTGTGAAAGACAGGTGTGTCATCTTTGAAAAGAGGAGGTATTTTGCATATATATCTGCTACATACCATCCTGCCTTAAGATCTCAACCCATTTCTCTGGATCATGTAACCACAACTACATTTATTCCACTTCACACCTTGAAGTGTGACTTATGCAACCATTGTTATGGAATGAGGGTGTGGTCTACAGCTCCACCCTCTGTGATCCAGAGGTATATCTCCTGGTTTCCATCATCAGACCAGAACTTAAGAAGCCTTATGAAGGGGTCACTTAAAGACATTACACCTCAATCATGCTGATAAGCCGATTTTATACATTTTATTTTTTAGTATAATATGTTTTGACATTGTCAGTCAAAATGTTTATAGTTTTATTAAGATTTAATTTTATTTATGAATTTGAGATGCTGTTGTGTTACAGTTAATAAAACTATTCTTTGTTGTAAGTTGGTCCATATTTCTTTCTTTTGTATTCCCTTATACATTAATAAGGATACAGTTTTATGCAGAGGTGTACTTTTATAGACAAATTATATTATTTATAGTCGCGAGGGGGGCACAAGATGTTTTCTTGTGCCCCCCTTGGGTGCTTGACAGAAAATAATTGAGAAGCACTGATCTAATCCATGTCACAGTAATACGTTTTGTCGCAATCAGGCTGTAACAATACTCCTCTGATCACCCCAGGTTGGTTGGTCAGGCAAGACTGGCTTTTTATGGAGAAACAGAAGACTCAGACACCAAAGTAAAATTCACCTCTGCAGAGTAAAACGTCAGCACACAACAGGCTATTAAATTATTGTTAAAGTATAATTTGGGGATAGGGTGAGGAGCTCGGTCACACGGGAGGAGCTCGGAGTAGAGCCGCTGCTCCTACACATTGAGAGGAACCAGCTGAGGTGGCTCGGGCATCTGCTCAGGATGCCTCCTGGACGCCTCCCTAGGGAGGTGTTCTGGGCATGTCCCACCGGGAGGAGGCCCCGGGGAAGACCCAGGACACGCTGGAGGGACTATGTCTCTCGGCTGGCCTGGGAACGCCTTGGGGTCCCACCGGAGGAGCTGGAGGACGTGTCCGGGGTGAGGGAAGTCTGGGAGTCCCTGCTTAGACTGCTGCCCCCGCGACCCGGCCCCGGATAAAGCGGAAGACAATGGATGGATGGATGGAGTATAATTTGTAAAAGTTAGTCTAAATTACTATACAACATTACAGCCTAAAGCATTTATCACTCACGAAAAAACCCCAAAATGACAAAGGCTGTTGTTTTAATAGGGCAATGAGTGTAGTGAGATGCAGTCCACATTTAAATTCAATTCATATTTATATATACCTGTATATATCTGTATATATCTGTATATTGTGTTTTTTAATTTAATTTTTTTAATTTTTCTTTTCCTTTTTAAATTTTTAAAAAACATTCTTGTAACTTTCTAACTGCTGCTGTAGCACTTTAAATTTCCCCACTGTGGGACAATAAAGGAGCTATCTATCTATCTATCTATCTATCTAAAAGCCCTTCATAGAGAGTGTATGGTGTGTGTCGCCTGCAGCATTGTGATTATAATGTGTTTGACCGACAAAAACTCATGTCTGGTAAGAATAGAACAATATGATGAACAATCATGTCTTTGCTGGTCAGAAAACAAATATTTTTCTTCTTCTTTATTTCTAAAAAAAAGGCTGATTTAACAATTATTAAATACTTCATGTTAATGGGATTTTCATGGGGAGTTAATTAAATGAATGCAGTCTAATTATTTGAGTAAAAAAAAAAACAATTACAGTGACAGCAAATGAACAGCTCTGTTCACCATGGTAGTGTTTAATTAGCAATGGCACAAATATGTAATGTGTGCGTGTGTGTGGCAGTGTTCAGGTGTCACATTCAGATTAAAGGTGTCCTTGCCTTTTTCAAAGAGGACAGACTGGATAGTGTCCATTAAGATGCTGTCGGTGTACCAAGCAGAAAAACAGCTGATTCACCATGACCTGATCACAATGACTTCAATGTTATATGTGACTGTGTCTGTTGATAATGTTTATCACATAACTGGGTAAAAGTAGCCAGTGGTGGAAGAAGGATTAATGTACAAGTAAAAGGCCTGATTAAAAGAATCTACTTGATTAAAAGCACCTCAGTAGTATATGCTGATGAAGTTAAAGTACTACAGTAACAGTACAGTATTGTGGGACCATGTAGTTAAAGTATCAGTAAAGTATAAGTATTAGGAATCAATGCAATTAAAGTATTGCAATAAAGTACATAAGTAATATGAGCTGATAAAAGCTGGTAAAATACTGCAGTAAGTGCTGGTGTGGTCTTTGACTGGCATATTATTCTCTTTAAATCGTTAGATTATCAATATGAATCATTAGATGTTCTCCACCTGCACACATCATCTACTGCACGCCTGTCCGTCCTGGAAGAGGGATTCCTCCTTTGTTACTCTTCCTGAGGGTTCTTCCATTTTTCTCCCTGTTAAAGGTTTTTTTAGGGTGTTTTACCTTGTACGATGTGAGGGTCTAAGGACAAGGGGTGTTGTGTTGCTTTTGTACACAATGTAAAGCCCTTTGGGGCAAATCTGATTTGTGATTCTGGGCTATACAAATAAATTGAATTGAATTGAAATTAATTGAATAGATTAACAATATGAATTGAGCAGCATATTGCTGTTGCAGCTGCTGCGGCCAGTTTACCTCCTTTCTCTTTTTATGCACTTATCTGGTTTAGTCTGGTGGTTGCCAACTGGGGGTCAGTGGATTCATGTAAGGGGCCATGAGATGATGGATGGGAAAGTAGAGAAGAACAAACTAAGGTCTTCGACAGAGTTTTGCTGCATGAAGTATGGTGACAGTAAACTAAATAAGATGAGGAGGCAGACGCTTCAGATTCCTGAAGTTCACCATGTCTTAAAAGTACAAAAAAAACAGAACCTTAAACTGAATATAAATCATTGATGCGCAAATAAAGTCTAATTCTATCTCAGCAATTGTCATTTTTTTGTATAATTTGGGGGATGTTATGGATCTAGAAACAAATTAGACCATGTTTACAGCCTCATGAAGAGTCAGGTTATAATTAATGTGCTCAGGGATGTGAGGAACAGGAACAGTTTCTAATTCAGATATAAAAGTGGAGGTCAGGACAAAGCATCTTCACATTCCTCCTTTTACCACTTACGATTTTAAGCAAATCAATCAAGCAAAGAATAGAAATGATGTGAAGGCTTTTGCTAGAAATATCAGATTTGTGATGTCACCCTGTAACTAATCAGTTGCTTGTTGTGATCGGAGGAGAATGAAACAGAAACAGAGAGACACATGAGATACATAAGCTAATTACCCATAATGGCATAGAGCACCCTGTCTTAGCTCTTTGAGCAGAGATCCCTGCTAGTGGAACACTCAATTGCACATTTGTTCTGTTTAACAAGTTATATGTCATTGTGTGTAAGTATCAATGATGATCTGTATCAATGACTCTTTGTAGCTGTTCAGCTGTCTGTATAGATTAGAACCATAATGCGAAAAAATGTCTATCCTGATTAAAATATCTGGTTTGTCCTTATTTTATTGTTTTATTATACGTTTATCGATGAAATTGAACTGAACCACTTCAGTCAATATTAGATCTGGAGATCTTGATTACAGTATATCCTCATCCAATAGTTTGTATTATCTGTTATAAAAAGTTGTATTTAATTATTATTGTATAATCCTAGTGCCCCACGATTGGCTGGCGACCATCTGGGGTGTATCCCTGCCTCTCGCCTTAACGCGCTGGGATAGGCTCCAGCAGACCCCTGCGACCCCGAAAGGGAATAAGCGGGATAGACAATGGATGGATGGATGGATGTATAATCCTACAAATGTCCAGCAACACAAGTGATCAGTGCACCATAAGACATTCCTGTTAATATTTAATATTCAGAATTAAAATGTGTTTTCATTACATTTCTAGAGAAACATATGCATGTAGTGAATGTAGGAAGGACTCTAGTTCAGCATATGGCATCGTGTTCATAAAAAGGCTTTTTTGTTTGAAATGTCCAGACAGAGAGAAGCAGTTCTGTAAACAAAGCCAAGTCCTCCAAGGCAGAGTCAGGAATGTGGGTCAGTAGGAACACAGAATCATGTCCAGGACACTGGCCTCACACTGGTTCCTAATGTCCTGAGGCGTTTCTTTGCAGCTCCGTCATTAGCTCTCTCATTTTTATTCTGGTCAGGAAATGATGGCTCCAGGCTCATAGCCACTCACTTAAAGTCCATCAGGCTTGTGTTGAGAAACTTTTGCGACTTTCCATGAATGAAAGCGGAAGAACAGAAGCGTCTCTGGGTGATAAAGTGATAAAAGGTAATGGAATAATGTACTAGCTCCGCTAGTGACAGCCAATCAGAGCAGGAGGCCGCTCCTTTAGCAGCTCCTTAAAATGTTGTAAAATATTGTTGTTTCTGGTCAATTGTGCCCAACCTTTCCAAAACTCCCCAGAGAGTTGCTCCTTGGAAGCTTTTACATTACATTATTTTACCCTTCCCCTTTGAAAAAACACAGCGTCCATCAGTCCGTCAGCATCCATCATCGTCTATCAGTCCTTCAGCATCCATCAGTCCATCAGCATCCATCAGTTCATCACCATCCATCTGTCAATTGCTGTCCATCATCACCGTCCAACAACCTGTCACTGACCATCAGTCCATCACCGTCCATCAGTTCCAGTTCATCACCATCTGTCAGTCCATTAGCGTCTAGCAGTCCATCACCGTGCCTCAGTAAATCACAGCCCATCACCATCTTTTACCATCCATTATAATCCATCAGTCAATCATCGTCCTTCGGCCCATCACTGTCCATCAATCCATCCCGTCCATCAGTCCATCCCGTCAATCTTGTCTAATAGTCCATCACCATCTATTAGTTAATTGTTGTCCATAAGTCCATCATTGTCCATCAGTCCATCACTATCCATCTGCTTGTTGCTGTCTATCAGCCTATCATTGCCCATCTGTCAATCCCTTCTATCAGTCCTTCACCATCAATCAGTCCATTTCATCCATCCTGTTTAACATTTAAATATTTTCCATCAGCCCAACACTGTCCATCAGTCCATCACAGTCTATCAATCCATCACCATCCATCAGCCCATCACAGTCCACAGTCCATCAACATCCATCTGTCCATTGCTGTTCATCAGCCCATCACCGTCCATCAGCCCATCAGCCAATCACCATCCATCAGCCCATCACAGTCAACAGTTCATCTGTCCATCACTATCCATCTGTCCATTACTGTCCATCCCATCTATCAGCCCATCAGTCCATCTATTGCTGTCTATCAGTCTATCAGCCTATCATTGCCCATCTGTCTATCCTATCCATCAGTCCATCACCGTCAATCAGTCCAATTCAACCATCCTGTTTAATCATCTAATTACTGCCCATCAGCCCCACAATATCCATCATTCCATTGCCATCCATCAGCCGATCATTGCCACCACTCCATCATGTCCATCCCATCCATCAGTTCATCACCATCCTTCAAACCATCACCATCCATCAAACCATCACCATGTCATCATCCCATCATCATTCATCAGTCCATCACTGTCCATCCCATCCACATTGTCCATCAGTCCATTGCCGTGCATCAGCTGATCACTGCCACCAGTCCATCTCATCCATCAGTCCATCACCATCCATCGAACTATCACCATGTCATCAGCTCATCACTGTCATTGGTCCATCACTGTCCATCCTGTCCATCAATCTATCCCATCCATCAGTCCATCACCGTCCATCATTGTTAATCACTGTCCATCAATCCATCAGCCCATCACTGTCCATCAGTTCATCACCGTCCATCAGCCCATCCTGTTGCAGGCTGAAGCTCATGGTGCATATTTATAGGCCAACTTCGGCCTGAGTATTGATCCACGACCAGGGGAAACACAAGCTGCTGCATTAATAATCAGCGAGTGAAAAAGGCTAGAAATGTGTGTGTGTGTGTGTGTGTTTGTGTGTGTATGCACATTATTGACATCCAAACAATCTGTATGTCCCTCACTAAGGTCACAGTTTCTCCTTTCCCAACACATTCTCATCCCAGAGCATCAAATGTTGGCTTTTTGGTAAAATATCTCTAGGTTACAGTTAAAATTTCTCTATGTTCAGGTTAAAATAACTCTAGGTTACAGTTAAAATACCTCTAAGTTATGGTTAAATATCTCTATGTTACAGTTAAATGTCTCTATGTTACTGTAAGAATATCTCTATGTGATGGTTAAAGTATCTCTATGTTACAGTAAAAATATCTCTGTTACGGTTAAAGATATTTATGTTACAGTTAAAATATTTCTATGTTATGGTTAAGGTATCTCTATATTATGGTTAAATATATTTATATTACAGTTAAAACATCACTGTTATGTTAAAATTTGCTTAATTATTTAAGGGTGTGTTTTAGGCATTTTGAGTGCAGGAGCCATTTAACAGACCTTTACTTATTCAATTTTCAGACTTAAAGTTGTGTGTGACACAAACTCACATAGACAGCGATAATTGTTTCTTTGCAGCATAAAGATGTCTCTGTTCTTTTTGCAACAGAGAACAGTTAAGATTCTCCAGTTAATAAGAACACAATAGATAGCAGCCTGTGAGACAGAGCATCTTTGCTTTCACTCATTAGCTGCAAATATCCATCTCCTTTGATTCTGCTGGGATCAGCCCTTCCTTCTTCTTTCTTGGTGACGCAGAAAAACATGCTCTCAGAGGACAACACAGACGCAGCCTAATTAGCAGCTAATTATCTGAAACCACTGGACTGAAAATGTCAACAGCATGTTTAGGCAGCATGTTAGATTAGCTCCAAAAACAACAAAGTCAGAAAAAACTGTGATCTGCACGCTTCTTGGAAGTCACCTCTCTCCACCTGTTGGCAGAAATCATGCTCAGCTTATTTTATGAAGGGAAATTATAAATAATGTTTGCATATCAATCATTGATGGTGGTCGTCAGGCTGAAAACTACAGGCTGACCTCCACAGCAGGAATTATCGATCAGGTCTCTGCTGTTAACATGTTGCTGAGAGCTTCATATCTGAAAACCATTAATCAGAACAGGTAACGTACCTGATGTTAGTGGTTTTCCACAAATTAAGATTTCTAAGAATTCCTGTGCTTTCTTCTGCTATTGTTTTAGTGTTACACTCCTCTACAGAGGAATCCGCATGTCAATAGATGCTTCATCTGAGCTAATACCAACACACAAAGCATCTTTAACACCTCTTTACAGAGTACAGAGTGGCTTTAGATGTGTCACCACCCCTTTTAAAATCAAGAGGAAATCAAGCTTACATCCCCTTTCTGTGTCTGGACTGAATTTTAAAGCACAATTAAAAATGTATTTCTTCACATTAGCTTTTATTCACTTAGTCACTTTTTTGTTTTTTTCACATTTTTTTATTTGGTGTTTTTAATTGTTCCTTTTTATGTCTTTATATGTTACATGCTAATATTGCTGATGCTGTTATGATGCATATAATGATGTTTTATGACAAAGTGAAGTTCTAGTTCTTTTCTGTTCTTTTCTTAGTAAATAAAAATGGTAGCCAACCATAAACCATAAACTGGATGTAAGATAACAAATGTAATGCCTTAGTTCAGTTAAAGAAATACCAATCAAATATCTTTTCAATTAAAATTAAGTTAAAGTTGGAGAATTTGTTCTGTAAATTGTAATAAAACATGTTCAAAATGTTAATAATCATCAACTAATATATGGAAAATATAATAATAATAACTCAGAACGTCATAACTGTCATGTTTGTAGAGATGTTTTATATATTATAATATATTTTAATACCAAATAAAGAAAAAATAGTACAGACCAAAAACAGAGACGTTACCAGTAGGAAACACACAGACAATCAAAGACCAAAACCAAAAACAGGACTTAAATACAAAAAAGAATGAATCATTTGAGAGAGACAGGTAACATGTCCAAACCAAGGATGTAAAAGGCAACAAGAAACACAAGAAGAAACTTTTTAAAATTATATAATATATATTATATTAATATATATTCAATAATAGATACTATATGCAGAAGTAAATGGAAAAAACAAAACAAAACCAGAACCAAGAGACAGAGACAGATCATAATAAGAAGTGCATATAGGGACAAAAATACTCAAAATACATGACAAGTAGAAACCCAGAAACAAGCTGTTCACTTCAATATCCGTTGCAATGTCACAATGTAGAAGGATCTATAAACCCTCTGAACAAGACAAGGGTTAAAAGATAGAGCAGCTGCTGGTTCCAAAGATGATAAAGATAATTCTGAATATTCTAGTCAAGTCAATTTTTCAAAATTACAAATCATTGGTCAGATCACAGTTGGGCTTTACAATTTGTACAAAAGCAACATCCCCTGTCCTTAGACCTCCACATTGTACAAAGACTATCTCTATCTACTCAATATTATACTAATTGTAAAAAAAACAATGCTATTTTCGCTCTTATTTACCAATGTCAACTTTTGACATTGGTAAATCTCTATAAAATCACCTGAGTAACTCTTGAAAGTGAGAAGTGGAATTGTGTAGGGGGTGAAAACCTTTTCTCTCCTTACATGACGGGTCCAGTGACTCAGCGGCAAAATGCCAGCACAATAATTAGCTTCGAAGGAGCTGTGTGTTTAAGGATGATAAGCTTGGCTTTGGGTGAAGCGGAATCAGCGGATGAGAGTGGCTGCTTGTTATCTGCACAGAGCAGAGGAAAGAGCACTCTGTTGTAATAACAACAGACAGAGAAGAGTAGAGAAGGCATGAAACCATTGAGATCAACATTTGACACTCCGCTTTAATCTGAATCAGTACATCAGTAAAGACTTTAGAGACAGTTTATGGGAAAGATTGTTTCCTCTGTCGCCTCTTAGAGTCACTGTGCTGCTCATACAGTCAATAATTTCCATTATCTTCTGCGGTACCCAGAGACAACACAGACACAGGGCCAGAGTCAGGCACTAAGACATAGTCAAATACAGAGTCCAAGATAAGAGTCAGAGACAAAGGCAGAGTCAGTTACAGAGGCAGAGTCACAGTGAGATTCAAAGACAGGGTCAGAGACAGTGACAGACAGAGTCAGAAACATAGTCAGAGACAGAGAGAGACACAGAGTAAGAAACAGACACAGAGTCAGATACTGAGAGAGAGAGACAGATTCATACATAGACAGAGTCAGAGATAGATTTAGAAACAGAGATAGACACATGGTCACAGACAAAAGTCAGAGTCAAAAAGAGTTAGAGACAGACACAGAGGCAAAGAGTCAAAGACAGAGTCACAGACAAACATAGACAAAGACAGAGAAGAACAATGGTAGCAATGGCACCATGTAAAATCCTCCACTGGAGACCATCCATCCACTTTTTGTTTTGAGGTTTGTACAGGACCCTCCACTAGGCGTATCTGTCTAGTCTCTGGAACCAGAATTCGCGTAGAGTGCTTTTTGTCTGCTGCGTGTAGGGTCATCTTTTCCTTATTCATTGTTTGTAGAAGGGGGCCGGTCATCTCTTCTAGCCCCAGAGTTTCAGACTGGACCGGTGCTGCCATCAGGCTGTATGATGATCTGCTGCTGGCACCCAGTCTGGCTCAACAAATGGCTCAATGGTTCTCTCAACAACCAGTGTAGTCAAAGTCAATTTTATTGTCAAATTTATTGAATTATTTATTTCTTCACATGTACTGGAAATACAAAGGAATTGAAATTGCGTTTCTCACTATCCTATGCGTTTTGAACACTTGTTTGACGAACAAAACAACGCATTGTCGGGAGAGCGAGAGGCCGCTGCGTCTACACGCACCGCCATCCATTTCCGGTAGAGAGTCCGCAATGGGACATCTGTGTCTGTTAAAAAGAGCCCATGATTTAAAAACACCTTAAATGGAGGCAACCCATTTATCTTTCAAACTTTAGAATCAGTGAAGAACAGAACATCATCCAACCCCAAATAATCTGGGCACATCTCAGGATGCAGCTGACCACATGGGTCTCTACTAGATCTGCTGGATCTGCAAGATACATTTGGAAAAACTGGATTCTAAAAGTGGTGCTAGGACTAGGGCGCTAGTGGCTAGGTGAATAAGGCCCTTTCCCTTCTCCTCTCTGCAATACAGCACTCCTTGCGGAACCCAGTGCAGAGCCCCTTCCAAAAGAAATCCACAATTTTTTTGGATCTTTGCAAGTAGTCCGGAAGGGGCAATTTAGTTTATGAGTTCAGACTGACATCTAAGCCCATAGAACTAGACATGCCCAAAACATCCTGAATCAGGTAGACATTGTCCACCATAGACCTGCTGAGAACACAGTAGGTCTGGTCCCGTTGAATTTTTATAGCCTTCCCCAACCTAGAGACCAATACTTTGGACAGAATCTTGTAATCCACAAAGAGAAATGACACAGGACGCCTGTTTCAGATATCCAACAGGTCCTTCTTTGGTAGCAAGACACCTAAAAGTCCTCTGAAATGACATCCCAGCAAGTTCTTTAAAACTCAGTGCTGCAGGGGTGCCTCAAGCCAGATGCTCAGAATAAAAACTTGGTTCTGTGTCTGGCCTGGCTCTGTGAGTTTGTGGGCTGTGTCAGAGAGCATTGTGTGGATTACCTTCCTCTGTCTTACTCCAGGCTGAAGAGGAAGCTAGTTGGAGCATCCATTTCTCTGATGTTTTGGAACCAGAACCTAACCAGTGCACCCTGCACTTCTGTGTCTAACAGGTTGTCTTTTCAGTATAACCTTGATCTCTTGTGGATTCAGTTAACTGTTCTAGCTACACTATATCAGTCTCTACATCCTTCATAGATCTGGTGATGTCTCTGGTGATGTTGAGAGTGTGTTGCTGACACAGTAGCTGGATTTGAGTCTTATCTTGGTCCCACTAATGTCTAAAAGAGCCCAGAAATATAAAAAGGCCTCCCTGAAACTTTTATCTATTGTTAAACTGAATTAAAATGCCAATAAGCACTTTTGAGTAAAATGTTTTTTAATTAAACCATCATTAACATCAGTAAAAAATGCAGACCTAATAAAACACAGTTTGAACACATTAAAATCATGTTTACAATGTGATCTAACCTGACTGAGGAGACCCTGCTGTCTCTGAAGTGGTCCGGGTGAATCCTCCTTCCCACATCCACCAGGCCATTAGAGTGGACCAGCTTCCTTAAGACATGCTGAGAGGCTGAATGAGGTTCTGCATAGTTGCAATTTTAAAACTGCATCTTCCGTGCAGTTAAAATCTGTGACAGAGTCAGAGACAAAGACTCAGTCAAAGACAGAATTAGAGACAGAGTCAGAGTCAGACACAAAGACAGAGAGTGAGTCTGTCAGAAAGAGAGTCAGAGACAGAGTTAGAGTCGGAGACAAAGACAGATACAAAGTCAGGGAGAAGTCAGAGACAGATTCAAAAACAGAGTCAAAAACAGAGTCAGGGACAGACAGAGTTAGAGACAAAGAAAGAGTCAGACACAGTGAGTTGAAAACAAGTCCGACAGCAACAAAGACAGAAACAGATATATTGATAGTCACAGACAGAAATAGACTGAGATTGAGTCGGAGTCAGAAAGTGAGTCAGAAACAGAATCAGAAACAGTTAGAGCTCGAGACAGAGACAGATTCAAAGACAGAGTCAGACACAGACAGAGACTGAATCAGAGTCAGAGAGTGAGTCGGAGTCAGAGACAGAGTTAGAAACAGTTAGAGTTAGAGACAGAGACAGATTCAAAAACAGAGTCAAAGACAGAGTAAGAGTCAGACACAGACAGGGACTGAGTCTGAGTCAGAAAGAGAGTCAGAGACAGAGAAAGATACAGGGTCAGAGACAGACAGAGTCAAAGACTGACTCAAAGACAGAAACAAATCCAGAGACAGAGTCAGAGTCAGAGACAAAGACAGAGCCAGATACAATGATAGAGTAACAGAGAGAGACAGACTCAGAGACAAACTCAAACACAGAGTCAAACACAGAGACAGACAGACACAGCTCCGGCAGCAGTCAGCATCATCAATTCTACTTCATCATTATTCATGGTGCGTAGCTGTTGCAGCTCCTGCTGCAGTATGTCAGTAGTATCAGTGTGTGTCAGGGTGTGATGTCATTAAGCCTGCCCGCTGCGATCAGGAGTGCAGCACTGGCTGCTGGGAAACTATTAAGCAATGCAATGATTTTGGAAGATGTCGATCAGCAGGCTGATGGAGCTGCACCAGAGTCACTATTTCAGTTTATTCTTTTTCTTAATATCCCACAGTGTCACAGTCACTTGTCCTGTGATATATTTGACATATATATATATATATATATATATATATATATATATATTAGTGATGCACGATGCCAACCGATATATATCGGCCGATATGTCACGTTTTTTAACTTATCGGTATCGGTCCGATGTCAACAAATTCTGGCCGATTTGTCAACAATTGGCAGAGTCAAACCCCTACAGTTAGTTGGGTCACTGTCTGCGTGTCTCTCGGCGACGCGCTAAGCTAGCTGGTCCTAGCGGGCTCCTCCGTCACATCGCATCGCCCGAAAAGACAAAAAAAATGCCTTCTCGTTGGCGGCCGCGGCAGAGGCGGAGGAGGCCGCTGTCTTTTTGGGCGATGCGATGTGACGGAGGAGCCCGCTAGGACCAGCTAGCTTAGCGCGTCGCCGAGAGACACGCAGACAGTGACCCAACTAACTGTAGCAGTTTCTCCTAGCGGGCTCCTCAGTCACATCGCATCGCCCGAAAAGACAAAAAAAATGCGCGGAACGTTGCTCCGGGGTGTCGGACACCGTCCTGCCGCCTTCTCATCGCCGGCCGCCACCTTCTCCGCCGCGGCCGCCGACGTCGCCGCCTTCGTGGAGCTCCATCGGGTCCGCTCCGCCGTACTTCCTCTAACCACATGACAGTTTTACAGTGAGCCTTCCTTTAAATAAAGAGCACTGTTGTGCTTTTCAAATGTACAGTGTTTTTTCTGGTCTGTACAAAATTTGTGACACTACAGAAAACTTTTTTTCTCTACATATATCGATATCGGCAAATATCGATATCGGCAGTGACTGCCGATATGTATATCGGATATTGATATCGGCCAAAATGTTCACATCGGTGCATCCCTAATATATATACAGTCGAGACTGAGTAAGTAAGTATAGTAAGTATGCTTTTCCAGGTGAGTAATTTAATAGCAGGAATTCAAAAGTTATTAGATGATGGTCTGATAGGAGGGGGTTCTGTGAGAAGACAGATAAGTGTTCAACTCCAATGCCATATGTCAGAACAAGGTCAAGGGTGTGATTAAAGCAATGGGTGGGCACATTAACTCTCAAAAAGCCGATTGACTCCAGTAAAGAGAGAAAAGCACAGCCAAGGCTATCACCATCAACATCAACATGAATATTAAAGTCACCTGCCATGATTATTTTATCTGTCCTGACAACTAGACTTGAGAGATACTCTGAGAATTCATATAAAACTTCAGAATATGGGCCCAAAGGGTGGTACAGTGATAAATAAGACTGTTTGTAGTGATTTCCAAGTTGAGTGAGAGAAACTAAGAACAAGGCTTTCAAAGGATTTGTAACTACACTCATGTTTTTCTTTACCTCACTGTTAGTATTATGTCTATAATATCATATATAACTTGTGATGGTTGTTCTTAGGCTCTGACTCTGAAACAAAATCCACTATAAAGCAAGAAATGTTCATTAAAATTTAAGTGAAACCACATATTTTACAATAAAAAAAAAACATCTAGATCAGTAAAAACAGACACACGTAGTATTATTATTATTATTATTGTTATTATTAATATTATTATTGTTATTAGCACTATTGTCTCTGGCTCATTTTTAATTGCAATTTTATTGTTTCATGTAATTATGTTTTAACGTTATACAAGCCAATATTTTTAGAATTATTTATTATGTCTTTATCCAAAGTCTTTTTTCTTTTGCATATACCTAAACACAGGTTTCGGGATGCAAGCCTTGTATAGTGTTCTAAAGTTCTTTATTGCTGTGTAGAAGTTTCAGGTATAAGCCTGTTGAATACACTACAACAAACCAGAGGAAGGGAACCAGAAGGAGCACCAGAGCTGTGACTGATAACGTAATGATTGCTCTTTTCTATTTAAACCTCAACCTGAAGCAGCTGAAAGGGTTCATCCATCATTCATGTTGCTGTTGACACGTTCTTGTCTTAAATTATCACAGTCACATTCTAGACACTGGACTGAATAAATATTTTGAATACATCAATGACAGTGATGGCAATGTTCCAACCAGTGTTATTTGTAACGCCTGCCGCTTACTCCTCTTTTAGGAGGACTCGCCTGTGGAGCAAGTCTAGACATTTGACTTGAATCCTGTTCTTTGCAATTGTCACCTTGTCAGAGTTTAAGACAAATTTAGACACAGAAGTTGTCACACAGCAGGTCATATCACACAGATATTCTGCTCATTTGAAAAATGTTGGGCTGTCAGAATTTTAGGACTACATGTGAATCTCTACAGAATACTGACTTTCAATATATTCAATGAATTGTTTTTTTACAGATGCTGGTATTAGATCTGCATCGAGCTGCATGGTGGAACAGATGAGCCAGTTACAGAGGTGCTTTCACACAAAAGACATGATGAATTAATTCAACAGATGCTGGTATCACAGATTAAATATGTGATTTTAATATATTCTAATAATATATTTCCCACAACAGTTAGAGAGAGAATAAAGTGATTGTGGGCAAGCTGTGCAAGGTGAATATTTGATTTACATTTGGTGTAAACACAGCCTCAGGTACTGAAATGATGATGATCATGGCAGAGTGCTGACATCCTAAACCCACCTGTGTTTGGAGCAATAAATGTTCCTTGCAGTTCGCTGATGATGAAAGTAGAGTTAAGATGTGAGAAGCACCGGCCTGCACCACACACATACACACACACTATGGGTTCTTTTTGTATCAAGTTAATCAGAGATACATACATTAACAGGTGTCTGCATGCATGATTACTTTAATGAATTAGGTCATGTGTGTGTGTTTATTGTTATGTACAGTTGTCCTGTGTCAGGATCCTGTTCCAGGATCTCACAAAAGCTCAATTTGTTGTGTGATTACTGTGGTGCAGCATCACACATGAACACATACTTGAATGGGACCATTATAATTGAATTTTAAATTCAATGTGATTTGTATATAGCCCAGAATCACAAATTAGAGTTTTCCTTAATGGGCTTTAGAATTTGTACAAAAGCAATACAATATCCCCTGTCCTTAGACCCTCATTTTGTACAAGGTCCCTAAAACCCCCTTTAACAGAAAAAAAATTATAAGTCAACAGAGAATACACACATACCCACCTGTGAGATTATGGCACACTTGATTTTACAATAAACAGTGACTAGTACCGAAATTAATTCTGACCTCCCATCCCTGCATTAGCAACACACACATTTACATGTGAATGTTATAAAAATGACTTTATTTTCATGCTGGTACGTGCAGCAGAGATCTGTTGTGTCTTGCAGGCATGTTGGGGCTGGATGGGTAGTTGTGTTGTCATGAAGGGCTCTGAACTGGTGAAGGTGTCAGTTTTGATCCCCTCAGAGCTCTACAGACAGACAGCAGCCTCTTCAGAGGATTTTAAACCTTCATCTTTGAACAAGACTCTGGGTCTCACAGTATACACAGTATACAGGAAGTTAGACATGTTTCGTCACACTCTGTTCCAGACTGAAAAACTATGGAAGACAAGCACAGTGAGAAACAACAGAAGTAACAAAAGACCAACAAGAAGTAGCACAGGACCAGCAAGAAGTAGCACAGGACCTATGGGAATTAGCACAGGACCTATGGGAAGTAACATAAGACCTACGGGACAGGGGAAATAACATGTGCATTTTTAGTTTTTCCTATGTTTTCTGTATCTCCACTTTCAAATCAAGACACAAAAGTGTTCTGAAATGATCTTGAATGAATATATAATAAAATTGGAAATTCTGCTTCTCATAGGTACTTTGATACTTTCCAAGTAACAACATAAAATATAGGAAGTAGCACAGGATATACAAGAAGTAGCATAGGACCTACAAGAAACAGCACAGGAACTACAGAAAGTAGCACAGAATCTATAGGAGGAAACACAGGAATAATTGGAAGTAACACAGGACCTACAGGAATTAGCACAGAACCTATGGGAACTAACATACAGGACAGGGGAAATCACTACAGAATTTCAAACAGGAATGATTGGAAGTAACACAGGACCTACATCAAGTGGCACAGGGCCAACAGGAAGTAACACCCGTAGGTCGTGTGTTACATCCCGTAGGTACTTTTGTCTTTCCCTATGTTTCCTGTCTCTCCACTGTCCAATCAAGACACAAAAATGTTACAAAATGATCCTAAATAAATAGATAATAAAACTCTACTTCTAAATTCTACTTCTCATATGTACTTTGTTACTCCCTAAGTAACACAGGACCTTTAGGAAGTAGAACTGGACATACAAGAAGTAACAGGGGACCTATGGAAAATATCAATGGATATACAGGAAGTAACACAGGATCTACGTGAAGTAGACAGGACCTATAGGAATTTACACAGGACCTATGGGAAGTAACGCAGGATCTATGGAAGTAACAAGAGACCTAAAGGTAGTGACTCAGGACCTAAGTGAAGTAGCACAGGGCCTACAGAATGTATCACAAGATCTACGAAAATTAGACACAAAATGGACATACAAAAAAGAACGGGAAGTGGCACAGAACCTACTGAAAGTAACACGGGACCTATGGAAAGTACCACAGAACCTACTAGAAGTAACAAAGGACCTATGGTAACTAGCCCAGGACTACAGGAAGTAGCAGAGAACCTACAAGAAGTCGCAAAGGACCTACAGGAAGGAAATCAGGACATAAGGGAAGTAGGGCCTACAGAAAGGAACACAGGATCTTCGAGATGTAGCACAGGACCAGCAGGAAGTAACATAGGACCTGTGGAGAGTAACAGAATACCAACAAGTGATAAGTGATACAGGACATACACAAAGTAGCACAGGAACTACTGAGTAACACAGGACTTACAGGAAGTACCACAAGACGTATGGGAAGTAGCACAGGACCTACAGTAATTAACACAGTATCTACTAAAAGTAACACAGTACCTACAGAAAGTAGCATAGGATCTACAGGAATTACTACAGAAACTACCAGAGTAACCCAGGACCTACAGGAAGTAGAACATGACCTACAGTGAAGAAAACAAGTATTTGAACACCCTGCTATTTTGCTATTTCTCATGGAGAAACACGCAAATCATGGAGGGGTCTGAAATTTTCATCGTAGGTGCATGTCCACTGTGAGAGAGATAAACTAAAAAAAAAAATCCAGAAATCACAATGCATGATTTTGTAACGATTTATTTGAGTGATACAGCTGCAAATAAGTATTTGAACACCTGTGTGTCATCTAGAATTCTGACCCTGAAGGACCTGTTAGTCCGCCCATTAGAAGTCCACCTGCACTCCATGTATCATCCTTAATCAGATGCACCTGTTTGAAGTCGTTAGCTGCATAAAGACACCTGTCCACCCCATACAATCAGCAAGACTTTAACTTGTAACATGGCAAAGACCAAAGAGCTGTCCAACGACACAAGAGAGAAAATTGTACACCTCCACAAGGCTGGAAAGGGCTACGGAGCAATTGCCAAGCAGCTTGGTGAAAAAAGGTCCACTGTTGGAGCAATCATTAGAAAATGGAAGAAGCTAAACATGACGGTCAATCTCAATCGGAGTGGAGCCCCATGCAAGATATCACCTCGTGGGGTCTCAATGATTCTAAGAAAAGTGAGGAATCAGCCCGGAACTACCAGATAGGAGTTGGTCAATGACCTGAAAAGAACTGGGACCAACGTTTCCAAGGTTACTGTAGGTAATACACTAGGACGTCATGGCCTATATATATATATAGTCAAGGCCCGTCTTAAGTTTGCATATGACCATTTGGATGATACAGAGGAGTCATGGGAGAAAGTTTTGTGGTCAGATGAGACCAAAATAGAACTTTTTGGTCATAATTCCACTGAGCGTGTTTGGAGGAAGAAGAATGAAGAGTACAATCCGAAGAACACCATCCCTACTGTGAAGCATGGGGGTGGTAGCATCATGCTTTGGGGGTGTTTTTCTGCACATGGGACACTACGAGTGCACTGCATTAAAGAGAGGATGACTGGGGCCGTGTATTGTGAGATTTTGGGGAACAACCTCCTTCCCTCAGTCAGAGCATTGAAGATGGGTCGTGGCTGGATCTTCCAACACGACAACGACCCAAAGCACACAGCTAGGAAAACCAAGGACTGGCTCCAGATCAAGGTTCTAGCATGGCCCAGCCAGTCTCCAGACCTGAACCCAATCGAAAATCTTTGGAGGGAGCTCAAACTCCGTGTTTCTCAGCGACAGCCAAGAAACCTGACTGATCTAGAGAAGATCTGTGTGGAGGAGTGGGCCAGGATCCCTCCTGCAGTATGTGCAAACCTGGTGAAAAACTACAGGAAACGTTTGACCTCTGTAATAGCAAACAAAGGCTACTGTACCAAATATTAACATTCATTTTCTCAGGTGTTCAATTACTTATTTGCCGCTATATCACACAAATAAATCATTAAAAAATCATGCATTGTGATTTCTGGATTTTTCTTTTTAGTTTATCTCTCTCACAGTGGACATGCACCTACGATGAAAATTTCAGACCCCTCCATGATTTCTAAGTGGGAGAAATAGCAAAATAGCAGTTCCCCACTGTATGGGACAGGATTTAGGGAAATAGCCCTGGACCATGAAATAACACAGGAACTTTGGGAAATAGCACAGAACCAGGAAGTAACACAGCCCTTCAGGAAGTAGCGCAGGATCCGGAAGTAACACGGCCCTTCAGGAAATAGTACAGGACTAGGACCACGAGGTAACACTGGACTTCTAAGAAGTAGCACAGGACAAGGAAGTAACACAGGACCTTTGGGAAGTAGCGAGTGCTTAGAGAAGCATGGGATCTACAAAATATTTCACAGGACCGGCAGGAAGTAACATAGAACCTATGGGGAGTAACAGAAGACCTATAGAAAGTAACACAGGACAGACCGAAACAAATGGATGAATTGGTCTTTGGTTTAGTTTACAGTATATGGTTAGACATACCTATATTGAGGTACTAGTGCAGAGGTGATTGGTTCAACTAACCACAGCAGTGGTTGTTCTTTCTTTTCAGAGAGATGAATCATATTGCAATGAGGTTTTATTGATTTGCTCTCTTCAGTTACAGAAACCTTCAGCTGTTATTTATATATTTTTTTATGTATTATCATATATCATTTTTACATGTGTTTATCACCATATCATGTGGAATTTAACTATTTATTGGAGACTTTTGATTTAAATGCTACATATGATTCTAAATAAAACATGAGAAAAAACACACGTACAGCTATTTGACCCTATTCGACACACTCACCACCTGTCAGCCTGTGTTAGCTGCTCTATAATCACCAAATCAAATGTTAAAATTTTAAACATGACTGTGATAAACAGAACCTGTCACTATCTGTATCTCTTGTCTGGTTTTCTGGTGTTTTGCTGTTTCTTCATTTCCTTCTTGCTTTCCTGTTTTATTGAAATACTTTCTTCTGATGTTTCTTGTCTACTTCTACCTTCCTTAATTGTTTGATGTGTTGGACTGTGGAGTAAACCCATGCAGACATTAAGAGGACAGTATATGCAGTAAACCACATTGGAAAAAAGTTCCATTTCAAGTAAAGCATAACAAAAGAAAGTATAACATATGCAGCCAATATATTTTATATTTACTTTGGAGCAATACGTGAAATAAGATCACAATATCACTATATATACATTACATATACGTTATCCAAGATAGAGAGGAACTATTTTCAATTGGCAATCAACTACAACAAACCAGTTTACCTAACTTCGTCGATCCAGGGAGTTTATTGGAACTTTTGATCGGAGGAACAGCTGCTGTCTATGGGAGAAAGAAGCGCAGACGTGGAAAATGGGCTGGGGCGCTGGTGAGACTTCCCCACCGGATTCCGTACACCCCTTCCAGCCATGCACTTGGCGAACGTGCGTTCCCAACAAAATAGATGAGCTGCTTCTTCTGAATAAAATAAACAAGGACTTCGCCCGTTCTGCTGCCCTCTGCTTTACTGAAACATGGTTCAGTGAACTTATTCCAGACAATGGATTACATCTACCAGGGTTCGGCTTGTACGCGCCAATTGGCAGAAAGAGCTATCGGGAAAGACGAAGGGTGGTGGTATATGCTTCTACATTAACGAAGATTGGTGCACAGATCTCAGCAAACACTGCTTTGCTTTTGAACGGTAAACCCTTCTACTCACCGTAGGAGTTCTCATTCATTCTAGCCGGTGTTTACAAGAATGCATACCACTCTGTCACCCATGTGGCACTAGGCCACTTAAAACATTGCTTGGTTCATCTTATTCCTACCTACAAACAAAAGTTAAAAACAGCTAAACCTGTGATCAGGTCAACAAAGAAGTGGATGGCAAAGGAAGAACTACAGGACTGTTTTGACTGTACAGACTGGAGTGTCTTCAAGGAGGCCACAGGTGGACAAATTAAAATATACGTCACCTCATATATATTAGTTTCTGTGAGGAAGTTTGCGTGCCAACAAAAACTTTCCGCATAAAGTTCCAGACCATGGTTCACCCCAAATCTTCATCAGCTCCGCCAAGCCAAAGAGGAGGCCTACAGAAATGGAGATAAGCCTCTCCTTAAGTCACTAAGAAATTCACTCACAAAAGAGATTAGAGTAGCTAAAAGGAGCTAATCTGGAAAGCTAAAAAGCCAGGGCTTCAGGACATCACAAAGTACAAAAGACCACCCACCACTTCTTAGGGCCTGTGCCATCCAACTGGCACCAATTTTTACTCAGATCTTCAACAGATCAATGGAGCTATGCAAAGTTCCCTCATGCTTTAAAAGCTCTACCATCATCCCAGTCCCCAAGAAACCCTCCATCTCTGGACTAAATGACTACAGACCTGTGGCCCTGACCTCAGTTGTCATGAAGTCCACTTTTTGTTGTCCACCTCAAACAGATCACAGGCTCTCAGCTTGACCCCGTACAGTTTGCCTACAGGGCAACTAGGTCAGTGGACGATCCAGTGAATATGGGACTGCACTTCATCCTGCAACACCTTTACCGACCAGGGGCCTACGCCGGGATTCTGTTTGTGGAATATAGTTCAACATTCAACACCATTATCCCATATATCCTCACCACCAAACTCTCCCAGCTAACCGTGTCTCCTGCCATCTGTCAGTGGATCTCTAGCTTCCTGACCGACAGGAACCAGCATGTGTGGCTCGGAAGTGTCACATTGGGTACACGGACTATCAGCACTGGTGCTTCCCAAGGCTGTGTCCTCTTACCACTGCCCTTCTGTCTCTACACAAACAACTGCACCTCCAATGACCCAGCGGTCAAGCTCATTAAATTTGCAGACAATACCACTGTCATTGGACTGATCCAGGATGGTGATGAGTCTGCATACAGACAGGAGGTTGACAAGCTGGCGCTCTGGTGCAGCTGACACAATCTACAGCTAAACACACTGAAAACTGTCGAGATGGTTTTGGACTTCAGGAAGCACTCCTCACCACTGCACCCCCACACAATATCCCATAGCCCAGTATCAAATGTGGAATCTTTCAAGTTTCTGGGATCCATCATCTCTCAGGATCTGAAGTGGGAGTCCAACATCAACGCAATCCTCAAAAAGGCTCAGCAGAGGATGTACGTCCTACTCCAGCTGCGGAAGCATGGCCTACCACAAGAATTGTTGGTGACCTTCTACACAGCTTTCATAGAATCCATCCTCTGCTCGTCCATCACAGTCTGGTTTGGAGCAGCCACAAAACATGACAAACATAGACAACAGTGCACAATTCAGACTGCAGAAAAAACATTGGTGCCCCCTTGCCCTCCCTCCAGGACTTGGACACTGGAAGGACCAGGAAGAGGGCAGAGAACATAATCAAAGCCCCCTCTCACCCTGCACACACCCTCTTCGACCTCCTTCCCTCTGGTAGACGCTACAGATCCCTGCACACCAAAACTACCAGACACCCCCCCCAAAACTTTATGCCATATTGGTATATTGTCATACCAGTTTGTTTATCCAACTGTGACACCATGTGCCTACTTGTACATTGTTGCCTAAATTAGGTGCCTGTATGTATATTGTATGTATGTATATTGTTGCCACTACTGTGCAATACATGTACACATACTTGTTTACTCTATTGTATCTCTTTATATATATATATATATATATATATATATATATATATATATATATATATATATATATATATATATATATATATATATATATATAATCTGCCTAGGCTACCTACTGATCATCTGGAGATTTCTAAATTTAAGATAGTTGACAAACCATATATGATTCCTGTAACGCCTCTTAAGCAGTTTGTCAATTGGTGTCAATTCGGTGTGTGTGACTTATGATAAATGTCAGACGTGTTTTCAGCTTGTTGTGGATTCTTCTTCTCAAAAGTGACCCCAACAGCTGCTGCAGGTCATGCAGTAAGAGGCTGCATTCGTGAAATCTAAAGAACAACCCCACATCAAACTACTCTACAGGCATCATTATTCCTCCAAATGCTACCTGACCTTTAGGATGATTGCAACCGTGGTTCCTCATCACAAGTGGTCAGCATTGCATGTTGCTGGCATGTGAGATAGTAAACCTTTTAATCTCTGGCACCTGATTCAGTGGGGACAGAAAAAATCGATCAAACAGGAAGGAAATCAATATCCATTAAAAGTAGCTCAACGAAAAAAGTACAGCAGGCTGCAGGAGTTGTGTAGAGAAACCTGCACTGCTGCAGGTTTGCATTGTAGCAGGGTTTTATTCAGACCCTTGATGATTTAAGAATATGATTCATAATCCGCCGAACCTGCAATTTGGCCCCCATCAAACCGACTTGATGTTGGTCAGTTTGGTCTTGTTTTAAGAAAATAAGATATGTCAACAATTGGCAGAGTTAAACCGCTACAGTTAGTTGGGTCACTGTCTGCGTGTCTCTCGGCGACGCGCTAAGATAGCTGGTCCTAGCGGCTCCTCCGTCACATTGCATCGCCCGAAAAGACAAAAATATGCGCGGAACGTTGCTCCGGGGTGTCGGACGCCGTCCTGCCGCCTTCTCGTCGGCGGAGGTGGAGGAGGCCGCTGTCTTTTCGGGCGATGCGATGTGACGGAGGAGCCCGCTAGGACCAGCTAGCTTAGCTTAGCGCGTCGCCGAGAGACACGCAGACAGTGACCCAACTAACTGTAGCGGTTTCTCCTAGCGGGCTCCTCCGTCACATCGCCCGAAAAGACAAAAAAAATGCGCGGAACGTTGCTCCGGGGTGTCGGACATCCTGCCGCCTTCGCGGAGCTCCATCGGGTCCGCTCCGCCGTACTTCCTCCAACCACATGACAGAGTTTTACAGTGAGCCTCCCTTTAAATAAAGAGCACTGCTGTGCTTTTCAGTGTACAGTGTTTTTTCTGGTCTGTACTAAATTTGTGACACTACAGAAAACTTTTTTTCTCTACGTATATCGATATCGGCAAATATCGATACTGCCGATATGTATATCGGATATCGATATCGGCCGAAATTTTCACATCGGTGCATCCCTAGTTTTAACATACTAAACTATTTCTGAAACCAGCAACTACAGTATGTGAACCATGCATGCGGCAGACTGACATGTGTATGAATGCTTAATAACATTCGTATAGCTTCTTTTTACGTTTTATTTTTGCCATTATTTAGGATAAGACTTTTACTTTTTTCATTAATTTATCCAAAAAGTAGACAAAAGCAAACCATGTATTAATGTTTCTTTATATGACTGGCATGTCAAAATCCACAATGCAACCAAAATGAGGGGAAATGATGATTAAGAAGATAATGTCAAATTTTAAATCCACTCTGCGCTATTTATTAACATGCAGCAGAGATCATGCATGTGTTTGTTGATGTAAAGCATAATTATTGTGCGTTTTTTACCTTTTCAATCGTCTTCAAGTCTTCTATACATGATCCTGGGGGTTTACCACAACAGCAAAAAGAAATAGTTATCAGTGCCAAAAACCCAGATTAATTACATCAAAGCTCTAGCTGTAAAACTAAACTATTTCTTGTCATTGTAACAGCAACAGAATTCAAAATAAAACAACCTGCTGAGAACCCCACAGTTATAGCTGCTTCCTGTTCTAGAAACTCAGCGTGATAAGTATAGAAGTTAAATTATCAACAAAGACATACAGTATATGACTCAATAATCAATAAAAGAATAGAAAGAAGAAATGTTTACTTACTACATTAATAGAACAGAGCAAAGCAAACCTGGTGCAAAACATAATGCACACATCAATGTTCTGCAGATGCATAACTCTGGACATAGAAAATGAAAAACACTATCTAAAGCTACAACTTAAAAAGTGAAAGCTAGCAAGGATACAACAGTGTGCTGGTATGGCTGTGAAACAGGGTTATAGATTAATCAAAAATAAATTTCTGAGAAGAAATGATCTGCACCTTTATGACAGCATTAGTGATAATGCTGATATGTGAAGCATTATAATGATTTCCTCTAGAGGGACCATGGGGAAGATTGTTGCAAGCAGATGATGATGAGGATGATGATGTTGTTGTTGTTGTTGTTGTTAGTATCAAGTAGCTATGAGAGCCATACATTACCAACACAGAAGCAGAAACCTTCTGGCAATAAGTGAAAAGAGAGCTGGTTTTTAAAAGCTGTGGGTAACAATGGTTATTGATGACAGGCGTGCCAGAGCACAACCACTGTGTCCTGCCTCTACCTGAAAGACAAGGAAGGTAGGGGCAAACACAAAGGAGTGACAGAAAGGGAAAACACACAGAGAAAACTCACAGTCACATCTGAGGCTGTGACATCTTTAGTGTCTCTGACATCATCTGCACACAAAAAACAAGCTGGAGGTGTCAGCAGGTTGTGCCAGTTTGAAGTCCATTTACGTCAATGTTACTGAAGAAGAAAAAGATCCAGAAACCGAGATTTCTGCTGAGAAAATAAATTACTGAAAATCTGGCCAAAACATTTTGAGGTATTTTGCTCTGACCATGCATTAGCGTGGTCATACATCAGCTCCTTGTTGGAGGTAATAATGTGTTCTGAGCAATAAATGACATCACTGAGCAATGAAAGAAGCTGTAATTTAGTCAGTAACTGACTCACCTGTTGAGAAGAAGTCAGTAACTTCAGCACCCCTTTAAAAATCTTTCTCCTTCAATAGCACCACCTGGGAAAAGCTGCATTGATGTTTAGCCCCACATGCTAAATTAGCTGGTCTTGTTGCCTTTTTAAAATAAAATATAACACAAACATGTCAAAACAAAATAAACATAAAACAGTGTTTTGATAGCTGTGTAGATTGGTACTTCTAAGTATTTCAAAAGAGGTCTATAGTATGTCTTTTATTCTAGTTTCTTTCTGCTTTTCTTCATGACCGTTTGAGAGACTGTGGGTTGTCATTGAGCCTGGGTTGATTTTTATTTTTGGGTTTGAGTTGGGCAATGGAGTCCAGAATATCAACACAAATTGAGTTGAAATGGTATATCAGTTCATCATTGTCCAGTGGTGGTCACAGAGCATTCTCATGATTCCAGGTTGGTGAAGATAATAGAAAAGCCTCAGTGAACTGTCTGCTTGTGGAGGAGGATATGGTTTGGGAGTATCAAGCTGATGACTAAGGTTTAGAATCCTGGTGAAGTATGGTGGAAGAGTAAATACAGCAGTGATCTAAAATTCCCAACTCATTCATAGTGAGTGAAAGCTGTTTAAGTTATCTGTAAAGACTAGATCCAGAGTGTGACCATGGTTATGGGTTAATACCAGTTGTGTGAAATTAAAAGAGACCATGGTGCAGAAAAAATGGCTTTGATAAGATGTCCAGATGAAAGTTCAAATCACAATCATCAATTCAAATTTGATCATGTGACATAACAATTGAGGATACAATCTATGAGAATTCCTAACTGATAATTCAGTTAGGAAATTGGTATATGACCTAGGGGGGTGATAAATGATAAAACATAGGACTGCACATGAGTTACTGGTTGTAAACATCATCACTTCAAACCTAGATTTTTTGTTATTAAATCCCTGACTAGGGATAGGGTTAGAGGGTGAGGTGAGGATGAATGTGGGCTTTCCTGCCTAGGTGATGTTGGATCCCAGGTCCACAGGTAAAATTCAGGTAATAAATTCATCAAAATGCGATTCATTGTCCCTTAAAGAAAACTTCATTGCATGAAAATCCTGTTTCTATCCAAACACATAGAACTTCAATTGAATCTGCTGTCTTCACATTTTAGTTTTCTCAGTAAATCACCATCAACCACAAATATTCTGTTGGCAGCTTACACCAACACTTACACTAGCTCTTTATTAGGATCTTAGATCTGTTTCAAAGGATCTTAGATCTGGTTCAAAGACCTTTCAACAACTAGGAATTTATAGAAAACTTTCTTATTCCCATATTTAAAAAACTAACAATAATGTGTAGATGTTATAGTGATGTTCACTGCAGCTCCAACTGAATTAGTCTTTTTCACCCTGTTCTTAGATGGAGTAAAACTACTCCATGGTCAGTGCTGACAGTAATTCATAACGACTGCTCTCCTCCTTCCAGGAGCTCTCCTCCTGATTAGCTCCGTCTTTGTCGTTTGTTCTTCATCTTTTCTAATCTATCCTCTGCTTGTTCCCCCTCTCTGTGTCTCTGTAACCTTGTGAGTTTGCTTTAATATTCATGGCAACTGCCCTGAGGGGAATTCAATGCGTCTCTGTAATTTATGTGAGATAGGCTTCATCATTTACCGATGATTTAACATGCACCATAGGATCAGTGAGTGAACATATGAAAGAGAAATTCTGAGAAAGCTGCTCTCAGGACAGTTGAGGAGCTAACTGATGTTCTTGCTCCCGGGCAGATGACTCTGTAAGTGACTCCTCTCCAGTCATTTCTGCTCCTCATGCTGTTTCTCACTTTATCTCCTTTTTCATTTTTAGCCATGTTAACGCAACCCTGTGAACATTAGCATGGCCTGTCAGTCACCCGTATGAAGAGATTAATACAAACCCTCATCATGCTCATGGGATCAACTCAAAGAGGATGGACACAGAACAGACAGAGACCATTGAATCAAACCACAAATCACAACAACCTTGACTATGTGGTGACAATGACCTCAAGGCTGTTGAATCAGCTGTAGGTATGACATCATGCTGATTAAACAGTTGGGTTGTTGCAGGTTTGTCTGAAGCTAGTCAACAACATTCATTAGGAACTGAACTGTGTTTCCACAAGACTGAGGTTTGATTGTTTTTGGGAGGGTAGAAACCAGTCCACATCACCTTCACATAGAGGCAATCACCTTCACTCCTTCAAATTGGTTCAGATAATCAATGGTCAGGGCCAGACCAGAGGATGAGGAGTATATGAGCATCCTGAGAGTTTTCTGACAGAAATGATGACTTTTACTGAGTAGTGCTGCAGCAATTACTAATCAGTCTTTAAGTGACTGATAAGTGAACCATTCTGATAAGCGATTAATTGGTTTTAGTAATTTTTAGAAAAAAATATCCAAATTCTCTGGTTCCAGCTCAAATCTGAATTATTTTCTGGTTTCTTTAGTCTTCTATAATAGTAAACTAAAAGCTATGGTTGGGTTTTCAACTGTTGATCTGGACAAAAAAAGCCATTTTTGGTTGAATGTTTGGGGAAACATAAGCATTTTACACCTATATCTATGTCTACATACCTAATTATTTATACCAACCTACATACCTGTACCTTCCTACCTATGAGGTACCTACCCACCTACCTATACTTACCTACTTAGACTTACCTACCTTAACAGTATCTACCTATCTTTGCCTATCTCTAAAATACCAAATAATAGTCAGGTTTAAATTAATGCCCAGGTCTCCTTTGAATACTGATGTTAGATGTTTATTCATTCCTCATCTATGGAGTCCAATATGACGTATGTCTTGGTATGCTGCTCTCTTCATGTAAATTAGAAAATCATGAAAACTCATTTCATGAAGCACTCTAAACACTCTTCTTGAGCTAATCTGAAAGCCACATTTAAGTTTGGAGGTATGTAGTTATTGACTAAGAAGTTATTCAACAGAAAGTTGTTGACCTCTTCACATAAAACAGCTCAGCATCTGTTGACCCCACATCTATCAGTTAACATGGCCTATCACTCACTGTCATTCTCAAACACTTCCAATTTCTTATAATACAGCTAACAGTTGACAGTGTATCTCCCTACCTACAAACTTGTACCTACCTATCTATGCCTACCTACCTATATTGACACACCTATACCTACCTAACTACCTTCATACCTACTTACCTACCGGTTCACGTCAATAATGTTTATTCTATCCATACAAAATTTACACATGGAGTTTCCTGAGGTCTATGCATTTGTTACTTCCAGGCTAGACTACTGCAATTCTTTATTGTCTGGCTGCACCAAAAGTCTCTGTGGACTCTTCAGATGAGCCAGAATGGAGCTGATAGTAAATTAACAGGCACTAGAAGAAGTGATCATATATCACATGTATTAGCCTCTCTGCACTGGCTTCCTGTGAAATCAAATCCTCCTCACCTACAAAGCTCTTAACAGCCAAGCTCCATCCTACCTTAAGTACGTCATAGTTAAATATAACCCATCAAGAACAATGTGCTCCCAAAGTGTATGTGTAGTAGAGGTTCAAAGAATATCTAAAAAAAATGGAAACAGAGCCTTCAACTACCAGGCTCCTCTCTTGTGGAATTGTCTTACTCTTTCAGTCCAGGGGGAAAACACCCTTTCTACATTTAAGAGCAGCTTAAAAACATTCCTTTTTGAAGAAGCATATAGTGAGGGCTGGCTGTAGCTTACCTAGAACATTGCTTTGCTGCTATAGGTTAAGACTGCTGAGGTTAAGACTCCTTAGACTCCTGTTTGAATATCTTTATTCTATCCTGAACAAATCATCAATTGCATGCCTGTCCATCCTGGAAGAGGGATCCTCCTCTGTTACTCTTCCTGAGGTTTCTTCTGATTTTTTTCCCCTGTTAAATAGGTTTCTAGGGAGTTTTTCCTCATATGATGTAAGGGTCTAAGGACAGGGAATGTTGTTTTAATTTGTACAAACTGTAAGGCTCATTGGGGTGAATTTGTCATTTGTGATTTTGTACAAACAATATTGACTTGACTTGAACTGCATACCTATATCTACCTATTTAGACCTATCTACCTACATACCTACCTATTCCTGCTTACCTATACCTCCCTACCTTTACTTACTTTTTATACATTTTGACACAGTATTAACAGGAGTTCTGTAGGGTCTTAAATCTCTTCTCGAGGGCTAGAGTGATGTCAGATATCATACAGCAAAAACATGTAAATGTTAAAATAAAAGCCATTTACAGGAGTTTTACATCAAATCTACCAGCAAAACATGAACAGAAATAACAAATGGAGCTTTGGTGAAATATAAACCATCACAATTATACATTTGTTTCACTTTTGCAGATGTCCATGCCTGTCCTTTTTGAGCTATTCTTGACATAATGTCAACATTCATGCGCAGTCTCCTTTGTGACACATCCCCTACATATCTTTCGTTTTTCACCCCACTATGCTAAGGTCATTTGTATTCCAGTCAGGTTGAAAGAATGTTGTCTTTTCAGAGTGTTTAAAAAGGTTTGATTCTGCATGACAAGGAAATAAATGCAATTAAATGCAACTTGTATGTGATCTCCAGTGTGAGCTTTAAATCCCCAAAACTGTCCTGCATGCACATTGAAGGACACGAAAACATCACACACAGTGAGCATATAAAAACTTAAAAACACCTATATCTGCATGTATGTATCTATGCAGTGATCTCCGTGTTTGCAAACAATTTTTACGTTGTTGTCCTACTAGAGCACATGTGTCAAAGTCAGGTCCTTGAGGGCCGTGTGGGTGCAGGTTTTTGTTCCAACCAGGTAGTAACACGCCTGATTCTACTAATCAATCATTAGTTTAGGATTGTCTTAGTTTAGGTTTATCTCGTCTTGCGCACCTGCACTTTGATGTTGTTGTACATGTAAAACACATAGAAACGGAATTTCGATTCCTTTGTATGTCAAGTACATGTGAAGAAAATGACAATATAAATTGACTTTGACTTTGATTAGAGCTCTTGCTAAGGACCTTCATTAGTAGAATCAGGTGTGTTGCTGCCTAGTTGGAACAAAAAGCTGCATCCACACAGGCCTCCAGGACCTGGGTTCGACACCTCTGTACTAGAGCCAGAACATATACAACATGCTAGTTTAAGAAGGCAATTAAGGGAGAAAACAGGTGTTTTGGTCATAGTAGCCTTAATTCAGCTCAGAATAGTGAGTTTCATCTCTTTCTAATGACATGTATTGATGTCATGAGAGGTTGGTCTCAAGCAGGACAGTTAAAATCATACAAGGATACAAGATTTCCAAACAATTATTCATTTTATTGTGTATGGGGAATTAACAAAATGCAAACAGTGATTCACAAGGCTTAAATCAGGCTTCTTTTTAATCACAACAGGAATCATAGCCCACAGCTCTCGAAAAGGCGAACAGAAAACAAGCCTTTCTCACATAAGTCTCTCCAGTGAGAAGCCTTCCAGCCCCTGGGTCACTGGTATCAAAACACAAATAACTCAAAGTTCTAAGTTCAAGTCTATCTCCAAGGAACAATTTTTTCAGGTACATCCCCCAGAGAAGCAGCGTTGTCCCAACCATCCACAGTGTTTCTCCAGAAAAGTGAAGTCACCAGCTCTCCAACCTCTGCACACAATGTCTCAACTCCCCTACACACACCAGGGGAGCAGCAGGCTCTGACTGCTTTATCTGCCTCCAGCCTACAGGCAATCAGCTGTCATTAGCCCCACCTGTGTTGAGAAGGCATGTGGAGTTCCCGCCCCCACCATCAGATGGAGCCATTACTGGGAATGTAGTACCCCTCCAGGACACAGCCTCTCATGATATCACAGTATGAACAATATCGGGCTGTTCAGGTGGAAGTCGTATATCTGATATTTTTCTGTTTTAGGACATATCCAAGTGTCACATTTGAAAAAATTCTGATCTGTGTAATTTAGACTGTCAAAAACAGGTTGCAAGGGACAAGAGAATAATATTTGGGTCCCTTCAGGTTGCAGACTGAACAGACTCATTTATAGTGTCTTGAAGCTAAGAAACAGAGGTGGGGTTGTAATCAGGAGGTTCTGGATATTTCCCAGTCAGCCCATGTCATGTTGATGCAGCCGTCTCGACAATGGTCATTGATAACATAGAACATGGCACAATTCATTGAATATATCATTAAGCTAATATGTGCAAATATTATGAAGGAAAAAAAGTTTATAGTAAGTACTAGCAAGTAAATTATAGCATAGGCTTGCACCAGATAACTTAGTTACTGAATTTTATCTTAATATGCATAGCAACATCTAGTAGTCAGAGTTCGTATTTCTGTGAAATCCATTCTAAATGCGCAGACATGGCAGGCTGGTGTTGGAACAGGTGGAGATTTCCACACAAAACGCAAGACAAAAACTGTGGCTTCTTCCAGATAAAAAAAGATTCAATATTATATTTAGTTGACATAAATTGTGTTTATCTAAATGATATATAGAAGGTTAGGACTGGTGTCAGGCCAGTTTGGTCAGAATATTCCCAGCGGAGTGTGAGTGTCCCACTACGTCCCGGTAAAAATCTCCGAAACCTCTACCAAAGATAGCTGCAGTTGTCAGTAGAGGAGACCTTTGTAGACCTTCCACATTCATCCTTTGAGACAGACTTAAAGCCTCACTGGTGCAGGATTCCAGCCTCAGGTCTACAGATGAGCATCAGCACCAGCTCACTGATGGTCTACATCAGTGAATATGTATGTAGGGCAGAGGACAAAGAAATTAACTTTTCATACACGTGGGCCAAAGGTTGGTTATGATGGCAGCTTTTGCTCACGACGTTGTACCATCTGCTCTCACATTCTGTGAGGCTTTTTAAATTAGTGCAGATACTTTCAGTTTTCTGTCAGTGATGGTTAATGGTGAACTGAACACTTCTGTTCCACCATTTTAGCAGTAGGAGCTTCTCCGTCCTCTAGGAGAACTTTACAGGCTCTGGGTTAACCTTAGCTTTAAAGGTGGTGCCCTTTTGCAACTATTCCTGTATAAGTGAATTATAAGTGATAATCTAAAGAAATATAATATAATTACATATATATACTATACATATCACTGGTTTTAAATAAGTTGGTTAATGACCAATATTATGGTTTGGTGTTTTTTTCAGAAGGTGAATGCAGCATCATCTAGTCAGAGGCCTTAATTAAAGTTAAGAAATCCCCTGCCAGTGCTGCTTTCCTCAATGTACCTCGTTTCCACATATAGGTATGTTTGTGTGTGTGTGTCCTCTAATTGCTTTATGAAATATGTACAACTGTGTGAGAAGGTGATAACCCCTCCCCTTCTCACCTGCTTATAAGGGGGAACTGAATGGCAGAGAAAGAGTTTCCCCTGGACATGTTTGCGGGTGACACACAGGAAACCCAACGTATGGGACTGCCTGTTTGGTCCACCTGGTGAGAGGTGGATTTTTCCTGCTGGTGCTAGCATATGCTGTTATGTGTTTTAGCGTGACCACCGACAATAAATGTTTTTTACGATGAAGTTGAGTTCCGCTGTCTCCACTTCTTCTGGTTGCCATGATCCCTTTTTGTTGGGAGGCCACGTCAGCCGCCTAAGAACTGTTTTTTTTTGTTTCTTTGAAAAAAGCATTTTCCCCAAGAGGACCCGGATGTTTCTTAGTGTCAACTAAAAAAATGCATTCTGTCATTTGCAGATAATTGGTTACAGGAAGCAAAGCTGATTGGGAGAAAATGCAAAACATTCAGTCAGCACAAACAAAACCTGTTAGAGTCTGTAAAGAACAATGACTTGGAGGTTGTCCATAGTTTGAGTTGTAGTCAGTCTACTACAATTGTAGTTCACTAATGGCTATAACGAAAGAAGCAAAGAAAGCCAGTTGGTTCAATGTATAATAGTAGAAAATCACTCTCAGCACAGACCTCTATCATTAAGACTCCTAACTACACACACTATCATGGGGGGAAATTATCATTATTCATCACTGTTGAAAACATGGTTGTACGACTTAAAAACAAATTTGTTTTTCTGACAAGAAGTCATCTGAGACTTCATATCGAACTAGAAAAGCACTCTGTGCCACCAAACATTGCAGGGGCAAATCTCATCAAAAGGTGGTCCTAAACTATGGCACTGTTTGAAGGTCAAAAAATAAACTGTGATTTCTTCTGTATTGTTACCATAATTTAATAATTCTTTATGGTACAATTCCTTGCATTCACTGAAAGTTTGATGAAAATCCGGCTCAAATTTTGTGGACAAACAGACGGACATGGAGAATGTGCAAAAGAAGAAGCCGCAGGTATCACCACAAAATCGCCCTGAATGATGGTGCCTGTTTGAGTCCATTTACTGCCTGAAAAAGTGATCCAAAAACTAACATTCTAACAATTACATTAAAGACATACAGCAGTAAAATCATAACCTCCCGAAAAAGAAAATTAACTTTAAATTATCAAGAAGTAAAAACAGACCAAGAACAATCTTTTATGAGTTTTTTTCTCATGATTGGCATGACGCAGCATCTGCAACTGATAATGGTCGATTCAGAGTGCTTCTGGGCAGATCCAATAGTTTTACTCTTCAGCAGCATTCAGGTTTTCAAATGAAATTATGCTTTAAATAAGAAGGGCCAGACTCTCAGGTGTAGTTTAGAGTTTTGTAGGACCAGACTGATCAAACAGACTATCTTTAAAGCAGTAAAGATTGCCAAAAGTGTTGAACTGTGCCTTTAAACAGCCAAAGCTCAGGGTTTCATCTAGCAGCTCAGCAGCAAAAAAGCATCTGCAATCATTTCCAGCTCCTCTGAGAAAACAAAGTGCAGGGACACACTCTGGTTTCATGACAATTATGTGAATGAGTTCATGGACTTATTGATTTAATATGAATGTAATTAAAAGACAATTTGTTCATATTCCTTAAATATATAGATCATATCAGCTCCTCTGGGCTTCATGTTGATGTGTTCTTGGGCACTTAACCCTGATTTGCCCCCAATGGCTGTGCCATTCGGTGTATGAAAGCATATGAATGGTTAGCTTCATGATGTGCGGGCATCGTGTTTAGTATTTGTAACAAAAAACCTTCACCTGCATCAGCTGACTCAGCTTCTTTTTTATTTTAATGTGAAAGCCCCAGCACTAAAGATTTCAGCATCTGCTCTTGTTTCTACACTGAGAGCAGCTAATTCTCATGAGTCACCCTCTACTAAAAAAACACTATCTCCTCCATAAATATTCTCAACTTTATAAACCTGTTCCTATGTTCACTTCTGGATTCACACATCTGTCCCTCCTGATATGGGGAGCCTTCTCTTTTAGAGGTTTTTGCCTTTTGTTTTGGAGGGTCTGAGAACAGCTGATTTGTTGCTGTACATACTGTTTAATCTCCTAGGGTGACTGTGGATCAGGGGTAGAGCAGGCGTCCACTGGTTGGGGGATCAATGATTTAATTCCTAGCTCCTTTATTCTCCTTGTCAATGCGACCTTGGGCAAGATACTTAACCCTTATTTGCTTAACCCGGATGGCTGCACCATGAATGTGTAAACACTTGTAGGGTAAAGGACTTTGAGTGGTTGAAGGGAGTAGAAAAGCGCTTTTCACTCATGATAAATGTCTTATTTCATACTTTTTCTCTGTATATTTAGATTATGTTTGTTGCATAAACTGTGCAGGAAGAAATGGCTCAACAGAGCAAATGAAGGAGAGATATAGAGCGTTATACTTTAATTAAAGGTTAGTGAGGATATACATACATATATTTCTATCTATAAGTATCTATTAAAGAAGGTTTAATAGACTGCATTTGTATACCACCATTCTAGTCATTTCGAACACTCATAGCCCTTACACTACAGGTGTTCGTTCACCCTTTCACACATTTACACACCGATGGCAGTGGCCGACATACAAGTTGTCGCCTGCCATCAGGAAGCTAACCATTTACACACACACATTCACACAGCAAATCACACAGCCATGGGGGGCAAATCAGGGTTAAGTATCTTGCCCAAGGAAACATCGACATCAGGCCCAGAGGAGCCAGGAATTGAACCACCAATCCTCCGACCAGTGGATTATTGCTCTACCTCTGAGCCACAGCTATCCAAAAAGATTCTTTAAAAAAAAGTATGCACACCTTCGTGCCATGAGCAGCTTAATATGAAAGCTGAGGATGAATTGATGAACAGTCAAAGAGATATAAGATAGATGAGTAGGAACAACCACAGAAAAATCCATGTTGTAAGAGCCAATTAATTCATTGTAAATATTTTATGATGTACTTTTATTTTAGTTTAATAAGTAAAAATAAATAAATACATAAATATATGTATACTTATTGAGAATTCATAATGATTGTATTTGTTAAAATGCATATAATGTATAGTTTGGTGTGTAGATTATTCCTACAGCTATCCTGGATGTTAAAATTATCCACATATATCACTTGGGACTGACTGGACCTAACATACCTACTACCATATTAGTTAAGTTTGACCTCAGAGATGTAAGCAACATAGTTTTTTTTTTTCTTTTTTTTTTTTAAATAGGACAGAGCGATAAAGCAAGTGAAGTGAAGCTAATAAACACTGAATTGTCTCAGTTTGTTGTTTTTGGAAAACTTTTTCCTTCTTTTGGAAACTTTTTTTAAGAGAAAGAACTTGTCTCAAATACTAGTTGTTAGTGTAAACTAAAATGTTGTTGCAGAAGAACATGAAGGAAAGTGAGAGTCACTACATGTACTAAAAACTTGACCTGTGAACGTAATCCCTTGGTGTTTCATATGTTGTAAAACCTGTGAGATATCATGTGTGGTTTTGAGGTTGTGATGTGACAGATGACCTCTGCAGTTTTTCCATCAGGCCTCTAGCTGACACTAGCTCCTAATCAGTCTAACCCTGAACCTCCGTCTGGGCTGATGACCTACAGCAGCTCTGCAGACTCACTACAACAGACCTTACTTTGCTTGGGAACCCCCGCCCAGTGCTGCTGAGGCTCAAACACAACCAGCTGCTTCCAAAAAGTTGATATTAGCATGTGCACCAATAATTATAATAAGGAGAGTACAATTAACCTTGAGTGATGAAGGAGCAGAAAAAAGGATGAATGCGTGCATTGATCCCTGATGGGTTCTCTGATCAAGAACACAATGCTGCTGGAAATGGCGGATTATTATGAAGCCAACTCTATCAAGAATATTAGCTCAGCCTCCACTGTGATGAGCGCACTATGCAGTGCTGGGATTATGCAAATGGAGCTGAAGAAATGGAAGAGGATGGCAGATTCCCTGGCAGTCGACTTCAAAGCAGCAGGACTGGAGATGGAATTAGTGCTCTGCCTAATCCCAGTGGAGTAGGGAGAGGGCTCGGCACTTTATTAATGCAGCAGCTTCATCAAAGACTGAGGAAGAGGAGGAAAGAAAGAGGGAGCTGAAGAAGAGACAGAATACAAGGAGTGGACAAGGAAAAGAAGGAGGAGGAAGAGGAGCAGGAGGAGGATCATGAGGAAGAGCAGGAGGAGGAGCAGGAGTAATGGATCAAAGAGAATTTTTATCGCAAATCTGGAATCATCTTGATTTTTCCTGCCAAACATCGCCACTGATATTCAGTCCAGAAGAAGGAGGCCTCAGGGCATATCAATACACAAGAACACATATACACACAGATACACACACACACACACACACACACACACACACACACACACACACAACATGTCTGACTCCTACAGCAGCTGCAGCTTCCTTTTTCGCACACACACCTACGCACGTACAAACACACACACACACACAGACAAACACACACACATACGCACACATACACACACATACACACAAGTACACACTCACAAACACACACACACACACACACACCAAAATATCTGACTCCTACAGCAGCTGCTTCTTTTTTCTATTTCATATCAGTTGATGTGTGCAAGAAGTTTGTCAATGATAGGGTCACATGATCAGTCATATGATGTGATTGCTGTAGGATTGAGGTGAGTCAAGGTCTCTAGAAACATTTTGAAACATCTCTGTTCTCAGACACAGGATCATCAACATCCTCACTTCTTTTCTCCTTTCTTCCATCTATAACACGTATGACCCACTGATGCACCATTTCAAATCTGTTTTCTGTGTTTTCTTCTGCTGTTGGACGGTGTGTTTCTGTCCTGGTTCACTTGGAAGCTGTCATAGATCCTGTCACCTCGTCCTCCACTTACACCACAATTCAAAATATTTTTGTTATAATATTTAATTTCATATTCAACTTTTCCTGCTCGAATGTATTGTATGTATTCCATCCTGTTCACATCTATTGCAGCCTGTCCTGATCCTACTTGTTTCTCTTACAGAGGTTTGTTAGTTTTTTTAGAGTTGCTGTACAAACTCTAAAAAACATTGTTTGTGACTTGACTTAACTTGCCTTGTATTTGTTTTTCTTTTTTCATAGGAATACAAATAGTAATATTGATATTAGAATTGTAAAATTCCCCTCTTCGTACAAGACTGAATTTTGAAGTAGTTGGGTTTGACCACTTGATACTTGAGTTTTTCTGTATATTACTGATGGGTTATTGAAGAGTTCATGTTGATAGAATCCTTCTTTCTTCCATGCTCCACAGCCTCCTCCATTTTCCTGCCCATTCACTAGTGACATTTCTACAACTTCTGCCTCCACTCGACTGCTTCTTGTATTCTCAGATTATCTCCCACAACACAGCTGTAAAACCTGGTGTTCACAGCTGGCCATTAACCATCACAAACATATCTCTGAACCACAGGAAGATTTTCCAGAAGCTGATATGTCCCCTGAGAGAGGCCGGCCCTTTGTACTAAAGTAAAATTTTAGCTTCCTCTACAGGAAGAGACAGTTCCTCAAAAGATAAACCCTGTGTACTTTCAGTAGTCTGACTCAATGACTTTATTATTTTTTATATATATTTTTTCTGCAAAGTGACATATTTAATAGCATTGAGGTTCAGAAATTGGTTTGAAATCTGAAGTTAATTCCTGTGTTAATCACAGGAATGCTATTGAGATATGCTATGCTGTAAATTATTATTAATTCATTAATGATGCAGATCACCTAAACCTGTGAAACAGGTTTGATAAATTGATTTTTATTTGTATTTTTTACAGTAAACTGTACTGCTGTTTAATTAGTTTAAATTGCAATATGCACCATGCATATACATGTTCTTTTCCTCTCATGAACACTTGTGAAATCAAAGTCATTTAAATACTTGACTGAAAATGCTTTCATTCACACAACTAAAACACTCTCACACACAAAAGTAAAACCCAAAAGCACTATTGATAATAAGTCTAATGACAGGGATTTTACTTGTATGTGTAAGGCAGCTTTTTTCAGTTGCTTATGTGAAAGCATTTCAATTGTAAGTGTGATAGGATTTCAGTCATTCACAGTCAGGTATGTAAATGACTTTGGTGTCACGTGTGTTTATAAAATAAAAAGTGCATGCATGCATCTATGGTGGTTTTGTCCCCAACAGTCCTTCATACCATACCTTAGAAAGCAAATATGTATGTGTTTTATTCATAATGTCCTGAGTCACTGATTCACCTCTAGGATGGCATATTGATATATAAATCAGCGGTGCTGTAGTGACTCTTTGATACACACACTGTGATTCATGAAGTCGCTGCCTCGTGTTGTTGTTGAACATTATTTCTGCATGAGGGCCTGCAGCGCTGCAGCCTTTCCTTAATCAATAAGGCAGAGTTCACAAATTTAACATAATTAGAGCTGCAAATATGAAATCTGTGGCCAAATTCCTGCTCCTTGGCATGAAATTAATTAATTGTCTTGGAAAAGCAAAAGAATAGATTTTTTCTCGAAAATCAGCTTCTCTGCATTCTGTAGAAGAAAGTGTGTGTGTGTGTGTGTGTGTGTGTATACAGTATGTCTGGTGTAGTATTGATAGGAAACAGCAGTGGGTGCAGACTCTTGTTCCTGCTGTGATGTTGCAGCGCCTCTATGTGGTCAACTTTTACCTGCTGTTACTAATAAACCCTAATGCTGAAAGTTGAAACATCCTGTCTGAGCAGTGAGTTTGTTTCTGAGTTGTGAGAGTTAAATGCATCTCTTGCTGGAAATGTTAAGAAGAAGCTCAGTGCTTTGTCTCTGAGAGGCTGCTGGAAATTATGGTGAGGACAACTGTCAGGTGGAATAATGAAAGAAAAAAAATAAAAAGAACTTAAAGATAATTTTCTTGATGTCAAATCATGGAATAGAAGGTCAGGTGGAGGAAGAGAAGGTCAGGTGGAGGAAATAAAGGTCGGGAGCAGATAGTGAAGGTCAGGAGGAGGAAGAGAGAAGATCAAGAGGATGAAAGGAAGGTCAGAAAATGGAAGAGAATGTCAGGAGGAGGAGGTAAGAAGGAGACAGAAGAAAGTATGTCGAATATGATTTGATAAAGGTAGGAGAAGTAAATGAAGTTCAGGAGGAGGAAAGGAGTGTCAGGAGTAGGATGAAAGGGTTAGGAGGAGAAAGTGAAGGTCAGGAGGAGGAAATGAGGTTCAGAAATGGAAATGAAGTCAACGAGTGGAAATAAAGGCCAGGAGGAAGAAGAGAAGATCAGCGGTGGAAATGAAGATCAGGAGGAGGAAGAGAAGGTCTGGAGCAAGTGAAGTCAGAAGAGAAGACAAGAGGAGAGAAGGCCATAACAAGGAAGATAAGGTCAGGAGGTGGAAGAGAAGGTCAGGAGGAGGAAGAGAAGGTCGGGTAGGGGAAATGAAGCTCGTGAGGATATGAATTCAGAAGACAAGACAATAGAAGAAAAGGGCATGACCAGGAAGTTAAGGTAAGGAGGAGGAAGAGAAAGTCAGTAGGGGGAAGTAAAAGTCAGGAGAATTAAAGGTCAGGGGAGAGGATGTGAGGTCAGGAGGAGGAAATTAAGGTCAGGAAGAGAAGTAAGAGAATGTCAGGACAATGTGAGGTCAGGGGAAAAAGAGGCGGTTAGAAGATGAAAGAAAAGGTCAGGTGTGGAAATGAAGATCAGGAGGGTGAAACAAAGGTCAGGAATGGAAATGAAGGTCAGGAGGAGGAGGAAGAGAAGGTCAGGAGTAGGAAGTAAAGTTCAGAAGATGGTAGAGAATGTCGGAAGGAGGGTGTGACGGTCAGGAGATGGAAGAGAATGTAAGAAGGACGAAAAGAAGGTCAGGAGGATGAAATGAATGTCAGGAGGATGTGAGGTCAGGAGGATGAAGAGGAGGTCAGAAGATGAAAGAGCATAATGAGGAAGTGGAGGTAAGGAGGAGGAAAGAAAGGTCAAGAGGAGGAAGAAAAGATGAGGAGGAGAAATTGAAGGTCAGGAGAAGGGAAGAGAAAGTCAGGAGGAGGAAATGAAGCTCAGGGGGCAAGAGATGGTCAGGAGATCTAAGAGAAAGGCATAATGAGGAAATGAAGAGTAGAAATGAAGGTCAGGAGGAGGAAGAGAAAATCAAGAAGAAGAAATAAAGGTCAGGAGGAGGGGGAAGGGAAGGTCAGGAGGATGTGAGGTCAGTAGTGGAAATGAAGGTCAGGAGGAGGAAATGAAGATCAGGAGGAGAAAGTGAAGATCAGGAGGTGGAAGAGAAGGTCAGGAGGAAGAAATGAAGGTCAGGAGGTGGAAATGAAGATCAGCAGGAGGGAGTGAAGATCAGGAGGTAGAAGAGAAGGTCAGGAGGAGGATATGAAGGTCAGGAGTAGAAATGGAGCTCACGAGGAGGAGAGAAGGGCAAGAGGAAAAAAAAAAGTTCAGGAGGAGGGGGAAATGAAGGTCAGGAATGGAAATGAAGGTCAAGAGATGGAAGAGGAGGTCGGAAGGAGGGAAGGTGTGGAGAAAGAGATGGTCAGGTGGAGGAAGTGAAGGTTAGTAGGAAATGAAGGTCAGGAGATGGAAGAGAAGATCAGGAGGAGAAAGTGAAGGTCAGGAGATGGAAAAGAACGTTAGGAGGGAAAAAAGGTCAGCAATGTCAAAAAATGGAAATGAAGGTTAGGAGGAGGAGGGCGAGTATGTCAGGAGATGGAAGAGGAGGGCAGAAGGAGGAAACGAAAGGTGTAGAAAAAGAGATATTCAGACAGCGGAAGAGCATTTTTAGGAGAAGGAAGAGAAGGTCAGGAGGAGAAAGTGGAGGTCAGGAGGAGAAGGAAGAGAAGGTCAGGAGTAAGAAATAAAGGTCAGGAGGAGAAAGAGGTCAGGAGGAGAAAATGAAGGTCAGGAGGAGGAAGTGAAGGTCAGGAGGAGGAAGAGTAGGTCAGAAGGAGGAAGGGAAGGTGTGGAGGAAGAGATTGTCAGGAGGAGGAAGGGCACAAGGAGGTCAGGAGGTCACAAGGAGAAACTGAAGGTCAAGAGGAGGAAATGAATGTCAAGAGGAGGAAATGAATGTCAGGAGGAGAAAGTGAAGGACATTACAAGGGCATTAAGGTTTAAGAGAAAAAAGAGAATATCAGGAAGAGGGAGAAAAAGCCAGGAGGAGGAAGAGAAGGTCAAGAGGAGGAAGAGAATGTCAGAAGTGAATTTCAGGCAGGAAAAGGAAGTGCTGGTCAGGAGATGGTTAGGAGGAGGAAGAGAAGGTCGGGAGGTGAAAGAAAAGGTCACGAGGAGGAAATCAAGCTCAGGAGGATGAGGGAGAGAATGTTAGGAGATGGACCTGAGGAAGTGAAGATCAGGAGTTGAAACGAAGATCAGGAGGAGGAAAGAACGTCAGCAGGAAGAAGTCTAATCAAAGTTCCAGGTGAATCAGGACAGCAACAAACGAAGGCTCCTTCAGTGGCTGCACTGCAGCATGTTCTGAGAATGAGGAATCACAGGGCAGGATTCCAGGAACACAACAGATTCATGAAGTACATCAGTGGGTCATGAGTCTTATGGATATAAGAAAGAAGAAGAAGAAGCCAAGAGTCCTAGCAGTCTAAACCTAGAGTAGCATAGAAATGTTCCAGTCCAGCCAGGGCAGCCCTAACTATAAGCTTCTTAAAAAAACTTTTTAACCTTTTCTTAAATGTAGGAAGGGTGTCTGCCCCCCGGACTGAAACAAAAAGATCATTCCACAGAAGAGGAGACTGGAAGTTGAAGGCTCTGCCTCCCATTCTAATTTGAGAAATTCCTGGAACCTCTAATAGGCTGCATTTTGTGAGCATGGTGTTCTCGATGGATGATATGAAACTATGAGATCCTTAGAGTAAGATGGAGCCTGACCATTAAGAGTCTTGTAGGTAAGGAGGGGGCTTTTGAGCTATTGCAGGTAACACAGGTAAGATATGATCCCTTTTTCTAGTGCCTGCTGATATATGTGCTGCTGCTATCTGGATCAGCTGGAGAGATCTTATGGTGTAGCTGGACAATAGAGAATTGCAGTAGGTCTAACCTAAACCCCTAACAAATGCATGGACATGTTTTTTCTGCATCTTTCAGGGACAGGAAGCTATGTTGCTTAGGTGAACTAAGGCGTCCCGAGAAATATGTTTAATGTGGCGAGAAGGACATATCTAGGTCAAAAATTACTCCCAAGTTTCTTACAGTGGTTCTAGAGACCAAGGAGATGTCATCCAAAATCTCTATATCACTGGATATTGAATTTCTCAAGATTTCAGGCGTAAGCAGAACAAATTCTGTGTCTGAATTAAGTAACAGAAAATTGCAGGTCATCCAGGATCCTTGGGCCTACTTGAAGTTTTGCTTGCTGGTTGGGTTCATTTGGCTTTATTGAAAGATACAGTTGTGTATCGTCTGCATAACAGTGGAAATGTATATGTACAGTGGAAATATATATGTTTCCTAGTAATTTTACCCAATGGGAGCATATAAAGGGGGAAACGTATTAATCCAAGCACAGGACCTCACCAGACTCCATGTGAAACTTCTGAATGGATAGAATAAACATTAATAACATGTACACATTGGGAACAATCTGAGAGATAGGACTTAAACCAGTTTAATGCAGTCCCTCTTATGCAAATAAGATGCTCTTGTCTCTGTAATCTGACTGGAAGGTCAATGGTGTCAAATGCAGTGCTAAAGTGTAACAAAACAAGAATGGAAATACCTCCTTTATTAGATACATTGAGAATGTTATTTGAAACCTTCAATAGTGCCGTCTCTGTGCTATGATGCATTTGAAATCCTGACTGAAAATTACATTTCTTCAGTGACGTGCTGGAAAGGAACTTAGGGTTGTTTTTGTTTTTTTATATTATTAAGAAGGAATATGTTAGTATCTGGGACTGAGACTCTGGCCGCCCTGCTGGTCAGCAGCGGCAATAACAGATTATTCTGTATGGTCTACCCCTCCCTTCCTGTGTCTTCCCTGATGGTGATTATGTCCAGCTGTGTCTTGTTACCTCTGTGTTCCTGTCTGCATTTAAGCCCTGTTAGTTCTTCCCTCTGTGTCTGATCGTCTGCATGTGTCTCCCCGTGTATGAGGTTCTGGCTCCTTCTCCAGTTCCTGGTATTTATTGTTGTCCTGCCTGATTTTGTTTTCTGCCGTTTGTACCCGTTGCGGTCACCTTTTGTTGAATTGTTTAAAGATTTTGTTTGCTACTTTGTAAACTCCTTTTGTTGTACTTTGACAAGTGTCCTTTTCCCTCACTCCTTAGTGGACACCTTTTGTTGCTACTTTGAAAAGTATTTTTGCTTATTGCCCCAGTGGACTCCTTTTGTTGTTACTTTGAAAAGTATTTTTGCTTATTGCCCTAGTGGACTACTTTTGTTGTTACTTTGAAAAGTATTTTTGTGGCTTTAAATAAACCCTCCTGGAACTGATCTGCATTTGGGTCTCTGTGTTTTCGCATAAGTCGTAACAGTACGATCAGACCATGATGGACCCAGCGGATCATAATCTAGTGAGGACCTGCCTAGAACAGCAGGGGGCGCTCCTTGGCCGCCAACAGACTCAGCTCGACGCAGTGGTCGCCAGCGTCAAGGACCTGATCGCCCAGATTCAGGGACTCCAGTTCCATCAGCCACCTCCAGTCTCGTCTTCTCGGTCCGCCCACGAGCCACGGCTGCCCCCACCGGAGAAGTACTCCGGCGAGCCTAGCATCTGCCGTTCCTTTTTATCCCAATGCGCCCTCATTTTTGAACTCCAACCAACCACCTTTCCCACTGATAGATCTAAGGTGGCCTACGTGATAACTCAACTGTCGGGGCGTGCCAGAGAGTGGGGAACTGCTATGTGGGATGCCAAATCAGCTGTTTGTGAGACCTTCCAGGGGTTTTCCTCAGAGATGAAGAGGGTGTTTGATCGCTCCAAACATGGACGAGAAGCTGCTCGGGAGCTACTGCACATGCGTCAGGGGCGGAGGTCAGTGTCAGACTTTGCGATTGATTTTAGAACCCTTGCTGCCACCACCAAATGGGACTCTGAGGCACTGTATGACACTTTTCTAAATGGTTTATCCGAGGACATCAAGGATGAACTAGCATCCCATGACCTGCCCCCATCCTGTGAGGCCCTCGTTGACCTGGCCATCCGCATCGACACAAGACTACAGCAACGCCGCCGTACAAGAGGGTCCAGGTTTCCTACTGAGTCTCCAGCTATCCCAGGCCTGCAACCACCTCCTGCGCCCATCACCACAGCGGGACCAGAGCCGATGCAAGTTAACCACACCCGCCTGACTCCAGATGAGAGGCAAAGGAGGATCTATTCCCGCTCCTGTTTATACTGTGGCCAACCAGGCCACTACATTGCCTCCTGTCCTGTAAAAATCCAACGCTCACCAGTAAGGGGAGTACTGGCGAGCGTGACACCCACACATTCCCCATCTGCTCAGCGCACCCTTCTTTCAGCCACTCTGGGTTGGAAAGTCCAACAAATGGAGGTGGCAGTGCTCGTAGACTCCGGGGCCGAGGAGAATTTCATTGACGCTGGCCTGGTAAGTCAGTGGCAGCTACCTGTCACTAGCCTAGCGAAACCCCTGGTGGCCAATGCACTGACTGGAGTAAAGTTGGCAAAAATCACTCACACCACGGTTCCGGTGAGTCTGACTCTGTCTGGTGGTCATCACGAAAAAATAAGTTTTCATGTCATCAATGCTCCTCAAGTTCCGGTGGTTCTTGGCCACCCCTGGCTTGTTAAACACAACCCACACATAGACTGGCTAGGAAGGTGTATTAGGACTTGGAGTTCTTTCTGCCACTCAAATTGTCTTCCCCAGATCCAGACTCCAGTGAGCTCGGGCCCCGACTCCCAGGAGGAGTTCCCAGACTTATCAGGGGTTCCTCAGGACTACATGGACCTAAAAGCCGTTTTTAGCAAGTCCAAAGCCTCTTCTCTACCTCCTCATCGGCCATATGATTGTGCCATTAACCTTCTCCCAGGCACATCTCCCCCTAGGGGTCGTTTGTATTCCCTGTCCCGACCAGAGGTTGAGGCTATGGACAAGTACATCCAGGAGTCCCTCGCTGCAGGTATTATCCGACCGTCCTCATCTCCTGCGGGAGCTGGGTTTTTCTTTGTTGGAAAAAAGGATGGTTCGTTACGGCCATGTATTGACTACCGGGGTCTCAATAATATTACTGTTAAGAACCGGTACCCTCTTCCCCTTATGTCCTCTGCTTTTGAGTTCCTCCAGGGGGCCACCATTTTTACGAAGCTTGACCTTAGGAATGCCTACCATCTTGTCCGCATACGTGAAGGGGACGAGTGGAAGACCGCCTTCAATACCAGCTCCGGACACTATGAGTATCTTGTAGTTCCATTTGGCTTAACTAATGCCCCCGCAGTCTTTCAAGCCTTGATTAACGATGTCTTACGAGAATTCCTGAACATTTTTGTCTTTGCCTATCTTGATGATATTTTAATTTTTTCCAAGACTTTGTCTGACCATATCATCCATGTCCGCAAGGTCCTGCAGCGCCTCCTGGAGAACCAGCTTTTCGTGAAGGCCGAGAAGTGTGAGTTCCACCAGGGAACTGACACTTTTCTCGGCCATGTGATTACCCCCAGCGCTGTAAAAATGGACCATGGTAAAACCAAAGCGGTTTTGGATTGGCCCACACCTGCTAATCGTCGGGACCTACAGAGCTTCCTGGGGTTTGCAAATTTCTACAGACGATTTATCCGAAACTTTAGTACGGTGGCCGCCCCCCTCACCGCCCTAACCTCTTCTGCTGTAAGGTTTGTCTGGTCCCCAGTAGCAGACGAAGCCTTCCAAAACCTGAAACAACGGTTCACCTCTGCCCCAATTCTGATCCTGCCCGACCCCAATCGCCAGTTCATCGTGGAGGTCGATGCTTCTGAGGTTGGTGCCGATGCCGTACTATCACAGCGTTCCGTGAAAGATAACCGCATTCACCCCTGTGCCTTTTTTTCCCATCGCCTGTCTCCAGCTGAACAGAACTACAGTGTGGGTGACCGGGAACTGCTAGCAGTCAAGTTGGCCCTAGAGGAGTGGAGGCATTGGCTGGAGGGTGCCTTGCACCCATTTTTAGTCTGGACAGACCACAAGAACTTAGAATATATCAGTAAGGCCAAGAGACTTAATCCCAGACAAGCGCGCTGGTCTCTATTCTTCGCTAGGTTCAATTTTACCCTGTCTTACCGTCCGGGCCACAAGAACGTTAAGCCTGACTCTCTATCCTGACAGTTTTCTGCATCTAACACGGCCTCTGAATCTGACACCATTCTCCCTCCCCGCTGCCTTATAGGGGCAGCCCAGTTTGACATTGAAACAGCTGTATTATCAGCCCAAGCAGGAGAGGCAGGGCCCAGTCAATGCCCCGCCAACCGGTTGTATGTCCCTAGTTCTGTCCGTTCTCAAGTCCTGCAGTGGGGTCATTCCACCCAGTTATCGTGCCACCCTGGTCCGCGACGAACTCTAGCTTTCATTGAAAGGAAATTCTGGTGGCCGTCCATAAAAGAGGACAGCCTCAACTTTGTTCGGGCCTGCCAGGTCTGTGCCCAAAATAAAACTTCCACCCAACCCCCTGCGGGTCTGCTACAGCCCCTGCCCGTGCCCCAGAGGCCATGGTCTCACATTTCCGTGGACTTTGTTACGGGGTTACCCCCATCAGCCGGTAACACCACCATACTCACCATAGTGGATCGTTTCTCCAAATCGGTCCACTTCATTCCCCTGCCCAGTCTCCCTTCTGCCAAAGACACTGCTAGCCTCATGATTAAACATGTGTTCTGCATACACGGATTACCGGTAGAGGTAGTGTCTGATAGAGGGCCCCAATTCACATCTGCTTTCTGGAAAGCCTTCTGTAAATTGCTAGGTGCCTCTGTCTGTCTGTCTTCAGGTTTTCATCCACAGAGCAATGGCCAGACGGAGAGGGCGAACCAGATGATGGAGACAGTGCTGCGCTGTATGGTGTCCCAAAATCCCTCCTCGTGGAGTCAACAACTTCCCTGGGCTGAGTACGCGATCAATTCCCACGTCTCCTCCGCAACAGGACGATCACCTTTCGAGTGTTGCCTGGGCTACCAACCACCCTTGTTTCCGGACCAAGAGAAGGAGGTTGGGGTCCCCTCTGCCGAGGCCTTCATCCGCCGGTGTCGCCGTACGTGGAGGCAAACCCGCCTGACTCTTCGTCGCTCGGCTGCTAGAATGAAGGCCCAAGCTGACAAGCGTCGTTCCCGGGCCCCACGGTACCGCCTGGGTCAACGTGTGTGGCTTTCTACACAGGATTTGCCCCTTAAGACTGAGTCTCGCAAACTCTCCCCACGCTTCATCGGCCCCTTCCCCATCACTAGAGTCATCAGCCCCACTGCCGTCCGCCTCAAGCTCCCAACGCCTCTACGTCGCATTCACCCCACCTTTCACGTGTCCAGAATTAAGCCTGTTATCTGCAGCCCTATGCATCCCGCCCCCAAACCCCCTCCTCCCCCCCGTCTCATTGATGGCTCTGAAGCATACACTGTCCGACGTCTACTAGATGTCCGACGCCGAGGCCGGGGACTCCAGTGTCTCGTGGACTGGGAGGGCTACGGCCCTGAAGAGAGATGCTGGGTCCCGGCTCGGCACATCTTGGACCCTGGTCTGGTGAGGGACTTTCGTCGTCGGCACCCCACACCACCCAAAGGGACGCCAGGAGGCGTCCGTTAGGAGGGGGGTACTGTTAGTATCTGGGACTGAGACTCTGGCCGCCCTGCTGGTCAGCAGCGGCAATAACAGATTATTCTGTATGGTCTACCCCTCCCTTCCTGTGTCTTCCCTGATGGTGATTATGTCCAGCTGTGTCTTGTTACCTCTGTGTTCCTGTCTGCATTTAAGCCCTGTTAGTTCTTCCCTCTGTGTCTGATCGTCTGCATGTGTCTCCCCGTGTATGAGGTTCTGGCTCCTTCTCCTGTTCCTGGTATTTATTGTTGTCCTGCCTGATTTTGTTTTCTGCCGTTTGTACCCGTTGCGGTCACCTTTTGTTGAATTGTTTAAAGATTTTGTTTGCTACTTTGTAAACTCCTTTTGTTGTACTTTGACAAGTGTCTTTTTCCCTCACTCCTTAGTGGACACCTTTTGTTGCTACTTTGAAAAGTATTTTTGCTTATTGCCCCAGTGGACTCCTTTTGTTGTTACTTTGAAAAGTATTTTTGCTTATTGCCCTAGTGGACTACTTTTGTTGTTACTTTGAAAAGTATTTTTGTGGCTTTAAATAAACCCTCCTGGAACTGATCTGCATTTGGGTCTCTGTGTTTTCGCACAAGTCGTAACAGAATAAGCAGCTCTGGCATTGTGTAGGGACTGCTGTATATTCTGAGGCTTTTCATGCATAGGGAGGGTTTCTTCCAGTTTACTGGAATGCAATATTCATTTGAGTCTTTGTGAGGTTAGCTTCAATTTATGGGTTTGAGAGTTAGGCGCAAATCTTTTTTATTTAACTAACCTCTTTTTTAGAGTAGTGATGGTGTCAAGAGTTGTTTGTAGTGAACCTGCACTGCTCTCAACAAGTTTATCTATTTCAAATGGACAAGCCACAGCATAGAAGTCTGCAGCTGTGTTAAGAAAGTGAATTAAGTACTCAGGGAATCACTTCCTTGAATTAAGATATAGCACACACATCATTTAGAATTAGATCTAGTGAATATATTCTCGTCAGGTGATGTGGAGTTCAATAGGATAAATTCAAAAGTTATTAGGAAATGGCTTGATAGGGCGGGGTTTTGTGAGAAGACAAACAAATGTTCAACTTTGACGTTGTGGATCAGAACAAAGTCAAAAGTGTGGTTAAAGCAATGAGGGGCATATCTACTCTCTGAGAAAAGCCAACTGAATCCAGTAAAGAAAGAATGGTGTTGTGGCTTGTATTTGATGTCCAATAAACTATAGGCTAAACTTAGAAATAGGTCTAATACTTATACCAATGTGTCGATGATGAAAAATCACGAAGAATCAATAAAGAGACAGGATCAGCTAGTGCATGGCCCGATAATGGACGGGTAGCCCAGGTTAAGTCTGACTGAAAGTTTCCAGCTTTTACAGTTCTGGGACTGAGGTGACTCCTCCCCTGCCCCCCCTGCTATTTGGTATATTTTCCATAGTTTTCCACATTTATGCAATAAAATTACTTTTAACCAAGGCTGTATGTGTCATATATTTTTTAACTGGTTGCCCGGGCAGATACCCCAATGCATATGGGGCCTTTACACATATAGCATCATGTGTTCAATGTGATCAACACTGTACAGTGTTTGAACTCATTGACGTTCAGTCGTTTTACTAAGTAAATCAATTCAGTGGTTAATATTTTACCTGCCTCTACAAAGGCAGAGCCAAGGGTATTACTGTCAACATCAACATGAATTTTATAATCACCTGTGATGATTGTTTGATCTGTCTTAAGAGCTAGACTTATAAGAAACTCTGGGAGATTCTAATAAAAATTCTGAATATGGGCACACACAGAGTGACACACTGGGACATACACTCACTGGCCACTTTATTAGGTACACCATGCTAGTAACGGGTTGGACCCCCTTTTGCCTTCAGAACTGCCTCAATTCTTCATGGCATAGATTCAACAAGGTGCTGGAAGCATTCCTCAGAGAGTTTGGTCCATATTGACATGATGGCATCACACAGTTGGCGCAGATTTGTCGGCTGCACATCCATAATGCGAATCTCCCGTTCCACCACTTCCCAAAGATGCTCTATTGGATTGAGATCTGGTGACTGTGGAGGCCATTTAAGTACAGTGAACTCATTGTCATGTTCAAGAAACCAGTCTGAGATGATTCTAGCTTTATGACATTGTGCATTATCCTGCTGAAAGTAGCCATCAGAAGTTGGGTACATTGTGGTCATAAAGGGATGGACATGGTCAGCAACAGTACTCAGGTAGGCTGTGGCATTGCAACGATGCTTAATTGGTACCAAGGCGTCAAGAAAATATTCCCCACACCATTACACCACCACCACCAGCCTGAACCGTTGATACAAGGCAGGATGGATCCATGCTTTCATGTTGTTGACGCCAGATTCTGACCCTACCATCCGAATGTCGCAGCAGAAATCTCGACTCATCAGACCAGGCAACGTTTCTCCAATCTTCTATTGTCCAATTTTGATGAGCTTGTGCAAATTGTAGCCTCAGTTTCCTGTTCTTAGCTGAAATGACTGGCCCCCGTCGTGGTCTTCTGCTGCTGTAGTCCATCTCCCTCAAAGTTTGACGTACTGTTTGTTCAGAGATGCTCTTCTGCCTACCTTGGTTGTAATGGGTGGTTATTTGAGTCACTGTTGCCTTTCTATCAGCTCGAACCAGTCTGGCCATTCTTCTCTGACCTCTGGCATCAACAAGGCATTTCCGCCCACAGAACTGCCACTTACTGGATATTTATTCTTTTTCAGATCATTCTCTGTAAACCCTAGCGATGGTTGTGTGTGAAAATCCAAGTAGATCAGCAGTTTCTGAAATATTCAGACCAGCCCTTCTCGCACCAACAACCATGCCATGTTCAAAGTCACCTTTCTTCCCCATACTGATGCTTATCACCTTTCTTCCCCATACTGATGCTCTGTTTGAACTGCAGAAGATTGCCTTGACCATATCTACATGCCTAAATGCACTGAGTTGCTGCCATGTGATTGGCTGATTAGAAATTAAGTGTTAACAAGCATTTGGACAGGTGTACCTAATAAAGTGGCTGGTGATTGTATAAGACTGGTTATAGTGTTTTCCAAGTTGGGTGAGAAAAACTAGGAAGAAGGCTTTCAAAGGATATGTAGTTACACCTCAGCTCAGGGCTGATCAAAGTATTAATACAGCTGGGAGGAGTGGATTCATTCAGGCTCACATATTCGTCATGATGCAGCCAGGTTTCAGTAAGAAAGAGCAAATCAATATTATAATCTGATATCATATTGTTTATTAATACCGCTTTAAATGACAGAAATCTAATGTTTAAAAGGAAAATGTTTAAAATTTCACTCTCCAATTCTGCTGCTTTTTAGCTGCATTAGTGTTATTTTAATTAAATTACTGTGTGTAACTTCTATCTATCTCCTGTTATTTATTGTAGAGGAATATATATAAATTAAAAGGTCAGGTGAAGGTCACGAGGTATAAGTGAAGGTCAGAAGGAGGAAGAGAAGGTCAGGAGGAGGAATTCAAGGTCACGAGCAGAAAGTGAAGGTCCCAGTAAATAGGGTCAGGAGTGGAAATAGAAGTCAGGAAGAGGATGAGGAAGAGCAGGTCAGGAGGTTTTGACGTCAGTAGAAGGAAGTGAAGGTCAGGATGATGAAATGAAGTTCAGGAAGAGTAAATAAAGGTCGAAAGTGGAAATAAAGATCATGAGCAGGAATAAAGGTCAGGAAGAGTAAATGAAGGTCAAAAGTGAAAATAAAGAAGAGGAAGAGAAGGTTAGGAGGAGGATTTGATGTCAGGAGGACAAAGTTAAGGTCGGGGGATGGAAGTGGAGCATAAAGAGAAAGTGAAGGTCAGGAGGAGGAAGCAAAGGTCAGGAGGAGAAAGTGAAGGTCAGAAGGAGTCTTAGCTCCAACCCCAGATCTGAACGCAGGGCTTTCCTCAAGTTCAGGTCCAGTTCCAGCAGCTGAACCAGATTCACCCTCAAACTCAGACCCCGCTGCTCCCATCATCACTAGCATCGACTTCAACCCCTGAACCAGAACCAGCCCCTGAACCTGAGCCTGAGCCTGAACCAGCCCCTGAACCTGAACCAGCCCCAGCCCCAGCCCCTGAGCCTGAACCAGCACACGAATCCAAGTCTGAGCCTGAACCTGATCCAGTATCTGAACCTGTAGCCCCGATTCTGCACCCAAGCCTGAACCTGAGACAGCACCCCAGCCTGAACCTGAGCCAGCACCAACACCCAAGCCAGCACCAGCCCCCGAACCTGCACCCGAGCCTGAACGTGAACCAGCACCCGAGCCTGAACTGGAAACTGAACTAGCACCCAAGCCTGAAATGTCAATGAAATTAAAATATTTAAAGAAATATATTGTTTGCATAAGTTTTCACCTGCTTCAAGTCAGTATTTTGTAGATCCACCTTTGGCTGCAATCGCAGCAGATAAGCCTCAATCAGTCTTTACACCTGTTTCTTCTTTAACAAAAACTGCTTAAGCTCTGTCAGGTTGCACGGGCATCGCGAATGAGCAGACCTTTTCACGTCTAGCCACAAATTTTCTATAGGATTTAGGTCTGGGCTCAGCCACTCCAGAACGTTTACCTGGTTCTTTTCCATTTCACTGAAATCCAAGGTATTTGCCTTGGAATTTTTTTTGTATCCATTCACAGAATTGTACTTCTCAATAACCCTTTCCCTGAATTGTTTGGAGTTTTCTTCTGTCTGCATGGTGTCCTTAGTAGATAGCCACACCTCCTGCCCAGGAAGGTAGGTTGGAGCTGGGGATCGTTGATGGTCCACAAGCATTGGTTCCGAGCCGCTGTCCATACTAAGGTTGACCGGCCCTCCTTCCACACCCTCAAATCCGGCGAAGGTGAGACTACATGGACGAAACTGCTACCTCCTCCTCCTGTGAAGAGGACAATGGGGGATTCCGTGGATGTGGAAAACATGTAAGACCAACAGTTCAGTGGTCTCTAAGGCTGAAGAGAGCTTAGGAAGGGGGACAAAGTGAACAGCCTTGGAGAACCGGTCAAACACAGTGAGGATGGTGGTGTTACTGTCAGACAGTGGTCTCTATGTCTAACACAATGATCGCGTATGGTTAATAAAGTGGTCACCTATGTTTAATACCACCGTCATGTATGGTATGTTTATTACAGTGGTTATGTATGTTTAACACAGTGGTCATGTGTGGTTAATACAGTGGTTATGAATGTTATGTTATAGTGGTCACATGTTTATAAACAATGGTTACATATGTTAAACTCAGTGGTCACGGATGTTTAGTACAGTGTTGTGTATGATAAAAACAGTGGTCACATATGTTTAACACACGAGTCATTTATGTTAAACACAGCATTCACGTAAGTTTAACACAGTGGTCACGTATGGTTAATACAGTGGTTGATTATGTGTAAGTGTGAAAAATGTCAAATTAACCACCAAATACAATAGTCAGCAGTAGTTTTATTGACATTTAGTTTTTATTGTGGTCTCAAAACATACAGCACAGACAAATAATGCACCATTACAATATCCAGAAGTATTTTAATCAATGAAAATACCTGCATGCAGACTGCAGTGTCAAAGGCAGTTTAAAGCAGAATATACAGCAGCATGAACTAATGTCATCTACAGTCTCAGCCCTGATCTAATAATCATTATTAAGGAAACTGCATGTTTTTTTTTCAAGAGGGCAAACAAACAATGCAAAGCAAACAAGGAGCAAGCAGGAGGTGATTCAGCACTGACATTCACTGCAGTAAAAGCTGTTTATTAATACTGACCCACAGATTTAAGATATAGCAACACAATCAACAGCACAAGCGGGGCAGAAAACAGCAGACGGTTCATTTCATTCAAAAATCAAGTGAGCATCACACCTGCTGTGACGCTTCCTACATGTATGTTATGTTACAGTGGTCATGTGTTTGAATACAGTGGTCATGTATGTTTTATACAGTGTATACGTATGTTAAACACAGTGGTCACATATGTTATGTTCCAGTAGTAACATTTAAAAACATTGGTTATGTATGTTAAACACATAGCTCACATATGTTTAACACAGTTGTGATGTATGGTTACTACAGCGATTATGTATGTTAAACACAGTGTTCACGTATGTTCAATACAGTGGTCACATATGTTTAACATAATGATCATGTATGTTTAACACAGTAATTACTTAAGGTAAACAATGTGATCACATATGTTTAACACACTGGTCACGTATGGTTAATACAGTTATCACGTATGTTTAATACTATGGTCACGTATGTTTAATACAGTGGTTACATATGTTTAACACAGTGATTACGTATGGGTAGTACAGTGGTTATGTATGTTAAACACAGTGGTCACGTATGTTAAATAGAGTGGTCACATATGTTTAATACATTGGTCACATGTTTGGGAACGTGAAGAAAGTAAAGTGACTTAGAGCTGAAATAAGTAGCAAACTGCTGCACAAACAGATATATTAGATTTATAGATAAATATATTGATAGTTAATAATAATTATTTATTAGAATAACACTTTGTGTAATTTAATCCAGAATAATATTGACTAAAAATAATGAATACTGTTAATATGTTGTTTATATGTTGTTTTACTTATATTACTTATTATCCTAAATATTAAAACAATTTCTCTGGAAAGAGTTGTAATTTTCCCTTAAATTGAATCTTAACAGGACAAGAGGCATCAGACAACAGATTGAAAAATGAAAAATGTATTTATAACCCTTTCACATTATGTGCCCTATTTATATTGTGCACAAAAAAACCAAATCAAATCAATTTTTCTTCCTGTAAAAAAAACATTATCATGTTTGTCAGCTCTGAATATTAGCCCTACTCACAATTTGAAAATCCAATCAAATATTAATTTCATTTATATCTGTCTTGTAACTGTGCGCACTCATTTATTCCATTACTTAGAAATACTATAATACTGCAGTCTGATATTCTGGAATGCTTTTTCACCTACACATCAACATCAACAAATTCTTTTAAAAGGACATTGTATACTTTTTATCCAGTCCTGTTGAGTGAAAAGTTCTTAACTGTAGTTAAAGTGATAATTGAGAAGTCAGCATGTGACCTGTACTTCCTGTCACATGTCCTGTCACATTGCCTACTCTGTTGTGTCTTTGGTTTCTGTTGGAGGATGTTTCACAGGTGTAGAATCAGAACCTTTTTGAGTAATGTTTACCCATCTGTTGTCTTCAGGTTTAGGAAGGGAGAAGGGAATGGAGGGAGTGTGACAACTATTGATGAACGATGAGTGAAGGAAAGAAGAAGAGAGGAAAAGGAAAAAAGGCAGAGGAAGGGAGAAAATGAAAGAAAGGATGAAGGGAAACAAGGAAAGAAGGGCAGAGAAAAGAAGTGAGGAAGGAGAGGTCAATTTGACCCTAAAGGACAACTGGAAGGTTAAGAAGCAGCTGGACCATCTCCCTGATCTTTCTGACTGAAAATATCCTCAATGTGGCAGCTATAAACTTATTCCAGCTCTGAGTTAGAACCACAACTAAAACACACGTTATAAAACATTTACAGAAGTGGCGTGAATGTTAATTATTGCTTTGGTTGGTTGATAAATGGTGGACACATTCAATCGATTAAAATAGAATTAAACAATCAGAGTGTGTGAGAAACATTCAGAACAGAATCTGTGTGTGTGTGTAGGGTAAAAAAAAAAAGCAATAAAAAAGGCTAAATCTTTTGCAAACCTGTAAAAAACAATGTTCAGAAAATGTATTTTGGATGTAATAACAAATAGAATTAAACGTAGAATTAAAAACATGAATCATGAGCAGGTGTGGAAACATCTCTGAACATCATTTAGCAGGTTGACAGAATCTGAGCTAAGAAACAAACTGCTTCTGTGACGGTTGAAGTTCTTCACATTCAGGATTTCGACAACGAGATGTCCGATCATGTTCATGTCACACAGAATTAAAAATATACAATCTAAGCAAATACAGACAGAAGAGATGGGGGTGACCAGCATAGTTTGAAAGCTTATGATTCAACATGATAGATCTCTTTTGCAAGTATTTTCAAAACAAGAATACTTTACTCTAACCAGCGATGGGCCAAAATACTGAACTAATGATTTCTATGTCAGTATTATTTTAATTACTATTATTATTTTAAAGAAGCTATTGCAAATACAATATATCATTATCTTGAGATGATAATCGTGTCTTCAATGATAAGAGTTAATTTATCTTGTTAATGAGAAAACAAAGGATGATATCTAAATAACATGATTATTGATCAGCTGCAGTTGGGCCAGATGTGTCAAGTCTTTTCAAAATAAAGCACTTCTGTGTAAATAAATAAATAAATAAATAAATAAATAAATAAATAAATAAATAAATAAATAAATAAATAAATAAATAAATAAATAAATAAATAAATAAATAAATAAATAAACAAATAAATAAACAAATAAAAGCAACAAACAGAACACAAACTTAACAAAGATGAAATGTGCCGAATTAGGTCATTTACACTTTATTTAGTGATTAATAGTAATTCTATAATTAACTGTCTTCCAAACACGTTTCTTAGTTCATGAAATAGCATTTAAATGATTAACCAAGATCAGTGTTGCTGGATTGACTGTAGTTTATAAATTATCTTGTTATCAACAGAAAAATTTAATTTGATTGATTTGTTATCTTTATAATTTAAAAAAAATGCCGCCATGGTCTCTCAGACAATGTTGCTATCTAAAATGTTTTTGGGTTTTTTTTGGCTGCAAGTAATGATTTTGTTATGTTTTTAGAATAAGCAGAAATTAACTGAGGTGTAATGGCTAGTACAATCATTATGAATCATTAAAGCAACGGATAACAATGATTTGGTAGCGAGTCGTGAAGCGTCCGCATGCACAGCTACAATCGCTATGGTCTCTGATGCTGGTGGTGTAACGCTGCAGTGAAGGCGTAGAGGCAGTGTGTGTGTGTGTGTGTGTGTGTGTGTGTGTGTGTGTGTGTATGTGTGTGTGTGTGTGTGTGTGTGTGTGTGTGTGTGTGTGTGTGTGTGTGTGTGTGTGTGTGTGTGTGTTTGTGTGGCAGTGACGCAACATGACGTTAGCTGGGACGAGCAGAGGACGAGTGTCCCCAAATGTGTCCTGTAGTGTTGTAGTGTAAGGAATCATCTCATCTGTGTTTCTGATGTGACTACCACACATCCAGGGAGACAGTGGGGAGTTGGTGTGTTTAGAGGTTGACTAGGTGGAGGTCAGAGGCAGCAAAGTGGGGACACAAAGCCATGTCCGGGTTTTTTAGCTGTCGCAGGATCCTTCGGTGGAACTTGGCGCGGACCCGGTTAAACTCCATGATGTCACTGGGATCTTCCTCGATCCAGAAGCGGTGAAACTCCTGCATCAGGTAACCTGCCCCGGAGGAGAAAAAAAAACATTTGATTTAAACAATTACTGAGGATCAATATCTTCAGTAACATGCTACATTTAACTTGTTTAAGTTTTTGGATCCAGTTTGTTCATCTAAACAATGAATCTGTCTGTATACAAGTATGGGCACCCTGACACCACTAGTTCAAATACATGTTCCACACCAGACAATTACATTTTTACATATCATACAGATTCCAACATGGTCCACTTTCACACCTGCAAGCAAACCAAATTGCTCCAATTGACCATTCTCAATGTTTATCTTAAAAAACAGGAAATTAAATAATTGTTATTATTTGGTGCCACCAGCATGTGTTGGTGTGAAAGCAGCCTTAGACACAGGGTTCCATAAGGTTCTGTGCTTGAACCAATCCTGTTCACCTTGTAGTTTTTTTTTCTTTAGGTAATATTATTAGGAAAAACACTGTATTAATTTGCACTGTTATGCAAACAATACCCAGCTGTATCTGTCAGTTATACCAGACAATGCCAACAATCTGAAATGATTTCTATTTCATTTGTCCTTAGAACAAAAATTCTGGATGACCTGCAACTTTATGAACAAAACCACTATCTGTATATTTAGCCCCAACTTACAGAAGGTCTGCTGCAGGTGCAGCAGACTGGGCGTCTCTGGGGCCACGTTGTACAGGTGGGTCTTCAGAGCTCCACTCACCAGCAGAGAGTAGGCCAGGTCTGTGATGTTGATGCCCACGATGGCAAAAGAATATCTGAAGGAGGTGGTTCAAAATGTTTTATTTTATGAAATTGAACACCATCTTTGGATTTCTTTGAATGATTCAGCTATATCATGTTTGTTTTATAACATGGTTATATAGATATACCATCCTGCTCATCCTGCTGCAGAGGAGATGAGCTACGTCACAACGTCTGAAATGTTGGTTTTGTTAGAACAAAAGTATGATTTAAAAACTTTTGAAATACTACGTTTGAGTTCAGGGTAACATCAGCAGCTCAAACTGATCTATTCAACCTCAAAACCTGTTCTCCTGTGACATCACAGGGTCATCACAAGTTATCAATCAATCAATCATCTAGACTAATACTCTTCTTTGTTATGAATGATGTTAGTCAAATCTACTGATGAAGCTCCATGATGTAATAAGCAAAAAACAACCTCTACCAAAAAGGGGAAGGGTATAATTTGAGAGGAAAATTAAACTTTAAAACTCTGACTATAAAATTGACGATTGACTTATTGACTATAAAATTCATACTACCAGAAAAAATTATCCCAGGGGTTAAACATAAACACTGTCCAAACATGATTTAAATTTTAAAACAGCTTTGAACACAATTTATTCACAAAATACAGAAGAAAAGCCTTAACAGTCTTCAGTATTTAATGTTACATAATCTGTGCAAATTGTATCTGTATTGATTAGCTGTTTTATTCTAGTTGACACTTGTGTTACTATGGAATTGTGACTATTATATATTGTCTATTAATCATATTATTACTAATATCAGTATAATTATGTGTTCCATTTATATTATTTTTATTATTATTAACATTTTAAATATTTATATGAAGACAATTTTAATTATTATTATTATTTGCATATTGACATTAGTGATAGAGGATTAAATAAGTCTACACTTTTTCCTGCTCCTTCAACTAAAACCGTTTTCACTTTTTACACACAAATTAACTAAGGGAGAAAATCATCTGAACTAACCTACACACACACAAGACACACACTTGCAGACACTTACCCAATAGCTTTGTCAAGATTCTTCTGTTCCCATTCAGGCTTCTTCGCCTCACTGTGAGGGATACACACACACGTTCGACATGGGGATAAAACCTTGATTTAAAAAGTTATACAGAGAATTCCCAGTGAAGCATGTAGTAGCAGCAGTGTTGACTGATTTTTGAGTCCTGAGGTCTCAGTGATTCTTCTCTAGGACAACAACAGGTGACTGTAGTCCAGCTTTCAGAGCTCTCAGAACAGCTGGTTCTGGTCTACCTGTGGTCCCCAGAGTCTCTGTTTCATGAGACATTCACATTATGCAGCTTTAAATCCATCCATCCATCCATTTTCTATCCCGCTTATTCCCTTTCGGGGTCGCAGGGGTCTGCTGGAGCCTATCCCAGCGCATTTATGGCGAGAGGCAGGGGGATACACCCCAGATGGTCGCCAGCCAATCGTGGGGCACACACACCATTCACACACCATTCACACACACACTCACACCTATGGGCAATTTTAGATTTGCCAATTAACCTGAGCATGTTTTGTATTGTGGGAGGAAGCCGGAGTACCCGGTGAAAACCCACGCAGACACGGGGAGAACATGCAAACTCCACACAGAAAGGTCCCAGACCCAGGCCCCAAGGCGGTCTTGAACCTGCGACCTTCTTGCTGTGAGGCAACAGTGCTACCCACTGCTCCACCGTGTCGCCGCCCAGCTTTAAATCATGAAACAATAATTGTCTATGACACATCAACTCAAAAAAGAATAACTATGAATGTGGCCTGAAGCAAGTGAGTGAAAGTGAAAGTCTACCTTTGATTTTTGTGAGGACTCCTACAGAGCATGGGACAGGTGGCAGTGATGTAGGTTGAGAAGGAAAAAGAAGAAGTGACAGCTCACTAAAATGCAAATGATGAAGAATACGAGCAGCAGTGATTTATAGAAGATGATGCAGTGAGTGACTGGCACAATATAAACAAGCTGATGTGATATAGCAGCGTTCGGATGATGGATGCATTTTAAGTCCCAATGAACCTAAATCTCTTAATTTATCATCTCATGCTAGTATTGTGGTGAAGTTATCAGCAGACAGGTAGTGATTTACACTTACAGAGGAAATGAAGTTGTGTTTCTGTTCTTCTAATGAATTTAAATCAAACGTTAACTTCCTTAGAATGTTTTACTTTCTCTTATTGAAACAATAAGCTGCAAAGTTATTAATTGAGTCAGTGACAATGTTTGCCAAGATGAAAAAGTCATTAAAATTATATATATATTTACCAAAAAGGATAGAAGTATCATACCAAAAAAAATGCACATTGTGTGCATGCGCAAACTAATTTGAGGTTGATTGAGAGATATGAGAGGAAGAAACAGACTGACAGGTGCTCTTTGATTCATAGATAGGTTGTTAATACAATACATTGTAGTGTTACTAGTCTCTGTTGAGTTGCTTTATTGTGAGTCTGAGTTTTTATAATGGAGATGAAGCCTGCGGCTGACGTACTTGTGCTTTGGTTGCAGGGAGTCGTGCAGCATCTGTAGAGCGGTTGCTTTGTCATGTTCTGCAAAATATCTGCAGATAGAAAACTGAATCATTGCAGATAATCTGATTCTCCCATAAACAAATTTGTCTATCACAGGAAACAGCAGTCAAGTCAGCCTGGGACTCACAGCAGGTTGTGCAGACCCAGCAGCCCCATCCCCCTGAAGTCAGTCTTAGGATCACTGCCCTGGAATCCAATCTCACACCACTGCTTAGAGATCCGTCCACTGAGAGGCGTGTCAGGACGCAGCTCTTTCCATAACTGCAACACATATACAAACACACACAGATATTGGAGCAGCTCCATACAGTTAAATTAAAAGATTGCATGATGATCATGATAAGCATCATCTGACATTTTCGAACCTTCATCAGCATGGCCTCATGTTCAGGGTTTTCGCAGTCATATGGCTCCCTGCGCAGCTTCTCCACCTCCACCACCAGACTCCTGTAGCCTACAATCTGCAGCAGGCTGGCCTGCAGCGAGATGCTGAGCCTGCAGACACAGAGATTCCAAGGCTGTTGGTCATATTAAAGCAGAGAACAGTAGTACAGGAGAAAGTGTGATTTACTGTGGCCTGTCTGAGGTTTAAAGTGTGGACCTTTGATGAACCACAAACACCCTGGTGTAATGAATTATTGTCTCACTGTGGGTTGATGTCAGGATTTATTTTCTTCAAGGCCATAATGTCCTCAATGGTTTTCTCCACTTTGTCAGGATGGACAGTGAGGGCGGACTGTAGCAGCTGCAGCAGGAGGATAGAAACAGACAAAAGTGCTTCATATATTATATTTTACATCAAGAACACAGCTGACTCCGCATTTGTTACCTCATTCTTGGAGAACTTCAGAGATGACTCTGTAAGGAAACACAGTAAGATGATAGGAATCAATAATTTATATAAGCATAATTTCCCAGTAAAATAGTTATTTAGATTTTATTTTAGTTAAAGATATTTTAGTTAAATACAGCTCTGGAAATATTAAAATGTAATAGTAAAAAATTGCTGGTATAATAAGGTGGATGTGGACCTGTCAGGAAGAGTCTGAATAACAAACTAAGACTTTTTTTCTGCTTCTTTCTTAAACCAGGATAATACATTAACATTAAATCAATATCAAATTAATGTGAAAACACTGACATCATCTGTTTGTGTGAAATTACTTTGATTGACAGTTGGTTCATGGGTCAGTGACAAGTCATGTTTGGCAAAATTAGAACTCATTAAAATTAAAACTCTTTAAAAAACAATTTTGAAACCATTTATCATAATTATTAAAATGTAAATGTTGTGTTTTTGTTGGTTTCTTGAATGTTGAGCCATCTGATACCAAGTTTTTAAGGTTACACTACATGTTTGTGTTGTCATTGTCTCTTATTTAATGATCACAGTAAACCAATGTTAAGGTCCTGTACCTATCTTCAGGGTCCTGCGGGCTCCGTGCTTGTTGTTGTAGCAGATCCTCTGCAGCTCGCAGCGTCCTGTTAGCTTCCTGACTACCAACTTCAGGCCTCGCCACAGACATTTACAGTACAGGAAGACCAGAAACTGCATCAGCACTCTGCAGGAACACAGGAGCATGCTCAATAAAAATAAACTCAACACCAGGTTTTACAGGACCTCCACATTGGGTGAATTTAGATTTTTGCTTTAAAGCAAAAAACAAATCTTGTAGTTACATCACAACTTCACATCAAACACATGAAAAGTGCCATGGGACTATTTTCTTTCAAAATTGCAATATGAATTCATCTCCTTCCACTTATCTGAAGTTGGGTTGTGGGGGCAGCAGCTTCAGTCCAAACTTTTCTCTCCCCAGCCTTAATAAATGATGGTAAATGGCCTCCATTTATATAGCGCCTTTCTAGTCTTTTCGACCACTCACTACAAGTGTCCATTCACCCATTCACTCACACAGATAGCGGTGGCGAAATATAAAGCTGCCCACACATCAGGAAACTACACATTCATACACCGACGGCACATGCCATCAGAGGCAAATCGGGGTTAAGTATCTTGCCCAAGGATACAACGATATGCAACTCAGAGGTGCCAGGAATCAAACCACCAATCTTCCAACTGGTGGACAACTGCTACAGCTGCCGATGGAGCTACTCTAGCTCAGATGGAGCTACTCTGATTTATGATTACCAAGCTCCTGACCCTATCTCAAAGGGAGAGCCCAGCCACCCTGTGAAGGGAACTCATTTTAGCCACTTGTATTCGCGATCTGTTTTTTTCAGTCACTCAAAGAGTTTCTAACCATAGGTAAGAGTGGGGAGGTGAATTGCCTGGTAAAGCTAGAGCTTCATCTTTTGGCTCATTTCCTTCTACACCATGACTGATCACTGCAAAGGCCACACCAACCCATCTGTCAATCTCCCTCCATCCTTTCCTCACTCATGAATAAGACCCAATCTGAGGCATCAAATAACAAAGTTATGAACAGAATCAGTAACTAAGGGCAGCCATGGGAGTCCAAGACCCCCAAATATACCTTCCCAGGAAGGCTGAGGAGTGTGATCCCCCTGTAGTACACCATCCAGTCCCCCATTTTGAGGAGGGAACCACCACCCCGGTTTTCCAGTCCAGAGGCAACAAAGACAGCCCCACAACATCCACAGGTTTGAGATACTCTGGGTGAAACTCATCCACCCCTGGAGCCTTGCAACTGAGGAGATTATTGACTAACAATGTGACCTTAGGGGCCGGGGGAAACAAGTGTTACCACCCCCACTGTGCGCCTCTTGCCAGGGGCAACTCCAGAATGGTAGTCTGATCCCTTTCAGGGAAATCCCTTTTAGGAAAACTGTGCATCAAGGCAAGTCTGGCTATATCTAGCCGGAACCTCTCGACCTTGCACACAAGCTCAGGCTCTTTCCTCTCCAAAAAGGTGATGTTTCACATTCCCAGATCCGACTTCAGCAGCTGGGGATTGGACCACCTCGTCCCCGCCTCCAACTGCCACCCAACTCTCTCTGCAAACTCCCCCGGTTGCCCCTACCACAGATGGTGGGCCAATGGGAAAGGGCGGCCCATGTCACTGTTTCAGGCTGTGCCCAGCTAGGCCCCATAGGCCCCTACGCTTACTGACAAGCTTCTCCCCAGGCCTGGCTCCAGAGAGTGGCCCGGTGTCCCACATCTGGCCAAGGAAGACCCAACAATTCATATTATCATATTAATAATATAACATATTAATCCATTTTAATTATATAAAATATTAATTCCTTGCAAAAAAATAAAATGTATGTGATCATCTCTATATTAACGTGAGTTTTACACTAATCAGTTTTTTTTTGAATAAAAAAATAGGTGAAGTTAGAGTAGATAGTCAGCTGTGCGGATCTGAAGGATGAAGGTAAGAAATAAGGAGGAAATGGGAGGCGCCTCGAGGAAGGTAAAAAGAAAGCCGAACATGCAGCAGCGATCACAGTGTTCTATTTTTACAAGTGACACTGAGGATGAAAATGGTGACATGTGTCTTGGGAAATGCAAAGTGACCCACTTCTGCTTAAAAGGAAATATTACCTTCTATGTATATTCTACATGTTTATGTCTAAACATGAAGGTAAGCAGCAGCAGATCAAAGCGTTGCAATAACATTTCAGGCTTTGATTCAAACAACATCCATCTGAAGGGTAAAAACTAAACCTGCAAATAAACCATTTAGTTTCTATTCAACCCTCAATATATAAATTTAGAGAGAGAGAGAGAGAGAGAGAGAGAGAGAGAGAGAGAAAGAGAGAGAGAGAGAGAGAGAGAGAGAGAGAGAGATTAGTATGATATTGGATTTTTTATTTTCTACTTTTAATATTTTCATACAATACACACAAAACAACATGAACACACTAATGCTACTACTACATCTGCAGCAGCAGCATTACCATCATTATCATCATCACCATCATGTTGTTACCTCAGAAAATGCTTCATGTTGTCCTCTCAGTGTCTTCAGTTCAGTGTCTCTGTGGACAGAAGGACAGTATGGAAGTATAGGGTTGACATGTCAGTGTCTCTGTGGAAAAACAGACAGACAGCAGGGAGAACATGTCTGTGTCTCTGTGGACAGACAAACACCAGGGAGGATATGTCGCTGTCCTCGGTGCTGAATGAGGATTAACGCCTTGTGTAATCTGCGTCTTTCCGCTACGGCGCCGCGTTCCTTCGGTTTGCAGCCGTTTCTATTTAATACGGCACAATGACGCATAAATACGCATAAACATTTATTAACACGCACTATTGTTTCCCCCCTGGACAGCCAGAATCCTGTAAAACCGGTTTCTTTTTCTCCTCCTTCTTCCTGTAGCTCGATAATCAGCGGCTTAACGCAGAGAAATGAGCTGAAGACAAAAAGAAACAAACCCGATCCAGAACTGATCCAGAACCGAAAACATCGCTAGCAATAGCTAATCAATGATTTTCTTACCGATTTCTAAGAGTAGACGGAACAAAAATGGATGCAGCTGTTTTTTACTCAGCTCCGCTCTGCTGCTCCATCACAACCGACGGACTGCAGCTCTGTCTAAAAGAGACAGGACACATGGTCCTCCATAGACCTGGTCCTCCACAGACCTGGTCCTACACAGACCTGACCTTCCACAGACCTGGTCCTCTACAGACCTGGTACTCCACAGACCTGGTACCCCACAGACCTGGTCCTCAGCAGACCTGATCAGTACTTTCCCACAGATTCTAGACTGAAACAATTAAATATAATTTTCCCTTTTATATCCCCCCATGACTGTCAATAGCTAATGTCTCTTAGGGTCAATTTGGAGCCTCTAACATGAAAATAACACAAAATGTTTCTGCACATGAAACGTGGATGATGATGATATATAATATAATATAATATAATATAATATAATATAATATAATATAATATAATATAATATAATATAATATAATATAATATAATATAATATAATATAATATAATATAATATAATTTATATTCAAGATGAGCCAAACATATCTTTAAATTACTTTAATTTTAACAAACATTTAAATATCATTAATATCATATCATATGATTAAAAGAACAATATAAAAATAAGGTGGTAATTCCACCCAAAAAGGCTAATGTATGTATCCATTATTATGATAATAATCATTGTTATTATCATCACCACTATCATTGTATTTGTCCTATAATGGATGAGAGTTATGAGATGGCCTCCATGAGCTATCATGAGCTGCGCCTCTTTTACTGAGTGGCCTCTCCCTCAATGAGCTACCCCTCCTCTCCCTGAGTGCATCTTCCCTCCCCAATTCGTCCCTCCCACCATGACCCCCACCTCCTCCCGTCTTTCCCTCCATGACCTGCCCCTCCCCTACCTGAGAGGTCCCTCCCTCTCTGAACTCTGCTCCATCCCTGAGCTTCCCCTCCCTCCCTGTGCAACCCCTGCCTCCCTAATGTTCCAGGTGTGAAGGTGTAGCTGTGTAAATGTGATCATGCAACTGAGAGGCTTACTCTCAGTGAACTTTACTAAATAATTTAATTAAAAGGTCAACATGTTCCACATAGGCTTAGCTTCACCATGTTTACCATAAAAAGACAAACTAACTTTTAACTTTTAAATGTCAATCTAGTATCTCATAGTTTTAACATGTATTCACTTTCTCACACTCTTACATTTTAATTTGTATATCCGTTTCTTTCTTTTTTTCTTAGTTGTATTGCCACTAGTGTCACCTTTTTTTATTTATCTTTTGTGTAATATTAAAGTCATTCTTGAAAAACAATTAAAAAAATGAATGCCCCAAAATTAACAAACAAAAACATTTGAGAGGTAAACCACTGTAGAAAAAGGGATTTATGGTCAATGGTTTTTATTTAGGTCTAACTTTGTCTTTCTGGTTAGTGATATTACAGAGAAAATCATAGTTTTACTGTTTATTCTTCTATAATCTATGTTTGCTGCATACTCTATATGCTTTTCCCCAACATCTTAAATGGCTCTTAACATTCTGATGCTTCTTTATCATCATTATTTTAACATGTTCATATTGAGTAATACATGCACTTTGACATGCAGTCCTGCTTGAAAGGTCCTATATTAATAAAGTCTATAACAGTATCATATATTATTATATTATATATATATTATATAATATAATAATAATAATAACAATATCAATTATATTAATATTGTAGTATTGTTCATCCTATTATTATAATTATTATTATTATCGTCAGTTGTTTCTGACCAGCAGGGGCGGTAGCAGCATTCACCTCTGTAAAAAACGCCAGCAATAAAACAGAAGAAGAAAAGCCGCCTTCTCATTGGTTATTGCTAGGGGACAGACAGCGGCTCCAGCTTCACTTCAGGACTCATTTCCATCACTTGGGACGCTTTGACTTCTTTTTTGCGTTGATTTCGACGGAGTGAGACGAGCTACGCACTTTAAAGCCACTGGAGAGCATTCATTTCGTGTTATAATTTTTTATTATCACATCAAATATAAATAATAGAGCATGGCTACCAATTAGCTCCTGCCACTCGTTTGTTTATCAGCTGTGACGGAGCCTCTGCAGGTGAGTGAAGCTAACGTTAGCTAGTTTTGCAGCTAACAGCTACATGCTTACTGCGCTCATGTATGTTATTACGCTCCTGTGTGTTAACACGCATGAACCTGCTCTTAAATCATGTCACTACACACACATATGCGTGTATATATATATATACGCGCGCACACAGTAGAGGTTAACGCACCTGAAACAGAAGGAAATTCAAACCTATTTTTTTACACCTGTATCAGGAGGGAGAAGAGGAATTCTTCCTGTAGCAATACAATTTGTCCTCCTCAGAATAACCGAGACAGTCCTCTGTCAGTGCTGAAGAAAGCTGCTGCTACTGACAGTTATTTTCCTATATTATCAATTTCAAACAAATGAGTTTTGCATTGAAAGGTTGTAATACCAAGAAATTAAAAAAAAAAGTTACTAAGGACTGAATAAAAGATTTGTAAATCAGAAGCAGAAATGGAATACAATTATATAATTCAGTCAGAATAAGAATTGTGTTTTATCACCTTAGATTTAAATGTTGCTGTTTATGTAGGATGCAAGTCTCCCTTCATAAAGGTGCCACACAAAGATGGTAATCTTAGGTGAAGATATCTAGTCTTTGGTACAATTATCCCAATAGAGTAGAATTATTTCATTGGCTGGTAACTTATTTATTTCATTTTGTTTTGACTGATTTGCCAATAGAGCTATCAAAATTATAAATATAACCCTTTAAGATTTCAGATTTTGCAGTGCTCAGATGGAACTTCATGTGTGTTTGTCATCGCTAGCTCTTTACCGTCAGGAAATTGAAAGCTGCCAGATGGAGCCAGCAGCTGCACACTGCAACTTTTTAAAAGTTCATGTGTGATGTGACCTCTCCTTTTAGAGTGCTGGGTACAACTGCTTTGATTTGTTCCCAAGATCAAGAGCTCAAACTGGCTGAAATGGACGAACAGAGTGTTGAGGTATGTATCTGTCATCATCCTTCATCATGGTGGTGTGTGAGCAATCTGAAGCTGTGTCAGACATGTCTGCTGGAGAAAGGATTACAGATGTCTTGTTGAGATTTTATTCAAAGACACTGAAAAAGATCACCTTCAAAACTAACACCAAGTACTGACTAAATCACAAAAGACTGAGAACAGCAGAGTCATGCCAAAGGTTGTAATCTAACATTATTCACAGAGCTGTTCTAAAAGATCAGACCTTCCTCCACACAGCTGTTGTGTGTAGGTATTTGTATTTTTAGATTTAAAGTTTGAATCCCTTGAAGTTTACTATAAATTAATTTTAAAAGTCTGGAATCTCGGTTGATGTGTAACACCTTAATGTACAGCTCTGTTTGCTGATGTCTGTATGGCGGTGATCTACTTCTGAGTTTGATGCCAGCTTCCTGTTTCTTGTGTGTCTGCAGAGCATCGCTGAGGTGTTCCGCTGCTTTATCTGCATGGAGAAGCTGAGGGACGCCCGTCTCTGCCCCCACTGCTCCAAGCTCTGCTGCTTCAGCTGTATACGAGTAAGCATGTTTGTCCAAAGGCGTATCTCTGAGCAGCCAGTGGAGTTTAATGCAGTGATTGACCTGTAAACTTTTCTTTGGCAGCGCTGGTTGACAGAGCAGAGAGCCCAGTGTCCACACTGCCGGTGAGTCGCTGCTGCCCCTGCTTCTGCTGCCCAACTCATCTGAAACCCTGCACACATCTGTCAGTGTTTGAACAGACACTGTACAAGACTTTAGCTACAAAGACTATGAGCCTGTGTCCCTCCGGGGGAGACCAAAACTTTTCTTATCTCTGCATGTGTAATAGTGTAACGTTTCTCCACACACTAACTAACTAACTGGTAGCAGTTTTAGCTGCTACTTTATTCCTCACAATAACATAGGCTACTGCCAACACCAAAAGTTCATGAGTACTGTGACTTCTTCTTTCAGAGTAGAACCACATTCCACATCTGATTCAAGATGCTTACACAGACCCTCAGGAAATCCCAGCATCACCTTAAAGAAAAGAATCTGTGTCCAAACCCATTTATTTATAGACAGTGTTTAACAACAGTGTTCTTGTTAATTTGCACACAACTAATTAATGTTGTGTGTGTGTGTGTGTGTGTGTGTGTGTGTGTGTGTGTGTGTGTGTGTGTGTGTGTGTGTGTGTGTGTGTGTGTGTGTGTGTGTGTGTGTGTGTGTGTGTGTGTGTGTGTGTGTGTGTGTGTGTGTGTGTGTGTGTGTGTGTGTGTGTGTGTGTGTGTGTGTGTGTCAGGGCTCCACTGCAGCTGAGGGAGCTGGTGAACTGTCGTTGGGCGGAGGAGGTCACCCAGCAGCTGGACACCCTGCAGCTCTGCAGCCTCACCAAGCATGAGGACAACGACAAGGACAAGTGAGCAGCTGCTGCTACACTCCACTTCCTGCCCTCTACTTTCCCATCTTCATCGAGTCTTTATGAGGTCTTCCTCCTGTGCTGCTCCCTTGCTGTTGGCGTGTGTTTGACCCTGTTTCCTATTTCAGGTGTGAGAACCACCATGAGAAGCTGAGTGTGTTCTGTTGGACCTGTAAGAAGTGCATCTGTCACCAGTGTGCTCTGTGGGGCGGCATGGTAAAAGCATCACGCACCAACACCACACTCACCTTATGTACCCATGTGACCTGGAGTCAGGGAGACCGTGTCAGATCATATACAATTCAGACTGGCATGTTTTTTTATTTATATTTTATTTCTTTGGTTGTTGTGTTTTTTTTTGGGGGGGGGCGGGTTGCTGATAACATAGAAAATAATATAAGATGAATTTTCAAAAATCGAGAATTCGACTTTAAATAATTTGTATTAATTTTTGATATATTTTATTGGGGAAAATAAGTAGTTGAACCCTCTTGCCAAAATGACTTAGTACTTTGTGGCAAATCCCTTATTATCAAGCACAGAGGTCAGGTGTTTTTTTTGTAGTTTATGACCAGATTTCTGCACATATTAGGAGGAATTCTTTCTTCTTTGCAAAGGACCTCTGAATCATCAAGATTCCATGGCTGTGGCTTGGAAACAGCTTCAGCTCTCCATGGATTTTCTATAGGATTCAGGTCTGGAGACTAGCTGGGCCACTCCATGACCTTGATATGTTTCTTATTCAGCCATTCCAATGTTGCCTTGGCTGTATGCTTTGGGTGATTATCCTGCTGAAAGACCCATCCATGACTCATTTTAAGTTTCCTTGGAGCCATGTACCATCAAGGTAAAAAAGTAAAAACCTACTTCCTTCTTCCATCTGTCCTCCCATCGATACGGTGAAGTAGCTTTGTGCCTTGTGCAGAAAAACGCCCCCAAAGCATAAGGTTACCCCTACATGCTTGACGGTGGGAATTGTGTTCTTGGGGTCATAAGCAGCATGTCTCTCCCTCCAGACACAACAGGTTGAATTCATGCAAAGGAGCTCAATTTTGGTCTCATCTTGGCGAAGTTCAGGCGGGCCTGCACATGTGCTATCTTAAGCATTGGTACTGTGCAAGCAGTGCAAGATATTAGACCTCTGAGGCGTTACTATCTGTTTGCTTGGTGATTATGATCCCAGCTGCTTTAAGATCACCAACCAACTCTGCCCATGTTGTATTAGGTCTATTTCTCACCATTCCTATGATCCTGGAAAACTCCATGAGGTGAGATCTTGTTTGGAGCCTCAGACCTAGGTCGATTGATGATCATGTTGTGATGTAATTGCACTTTTGTTGATTACACAGTTGTAATCTTAACACCCAGCTTCTTGCTAATGGTTTTGTAGCCCATACCGGTCTTATGCAGGTCTACAATCTTCTCCCTTAATTTTTACAGAAAACTCTTTAGTCTTTCCCATGTTGGAGAGTTTGGACTGACTCAGAATTCTGTTTAACAGGGATTTTTTGGACATTTTAGGTATTAGAGTTCCAAATTGTTCTGGTCACTCTACCTGGAGTAGAAGTTAAATAAGTGAGAAATAAAAACCTAGCCTCATAATAATTGCTGTTGCTCTTCCTCCTGGTCGCCTGCAGCACGGCGGTCACACATTCAAGCCTCTGGTGGAGATCTATGAGCAGCACGTCACCAAAGTAAAGGAGGAGGTTGGCAAGCTCCGCCGCCGCCTCATGGAGCTCATCAGCCTGGTGCAGGAAGTGGTGAGGCCCGCCCAGAAGTGCATTTAGAATAAAACCTCACCTAAAAAACACTTTAACGTGTCTGTGTCTGTGTCTGTGTCTGTGTCTGTGTCTGTCTGTCTGTCTCTCAGGAGAGAAATGTGGAGGCTGTCAGAGGAGCAAAGGACGAGCGGGTCAGGGAGATCCGTAATGCTGTGGAGATGATGATCGCCCGCCTAGATAACCAGCTGAAGAACAAACTTATCACCCTCATGGGTACAGCTGAGTCCATTCCTGCTATTGAAATAAATACTAGTTGGTCCATCAGCTCCTCAATTTTCTGTACATCAAGTCCACAGAGTGGTTTCTGGCAGTATCTAATGAACCATCTGAGAATCAAATGTGTAGCAGAACCTACAAAGACATTGAAGTCACATATCTAGTGTCTTTGTCATCCGTTTTGTAAAAACATGGTGGCTTCACCTGTTCCCCAATGTAGATAAAAATGTTTCAACTTAAGGTCATACACCACAACAATTCTTATCTTATTTGAATCAATACTAATTAAAACAAATAATTAGGAATATTATTTTCCATTTCTGCTGAGTCTGTCCTGCTACATGCTCTCCAATCCACCATTAAAGGTGACTCACTGCACCTTTAATGGTGGAGTCAGCAAGGAGCTAATGGTAGAGATCAGAAATATTTTAAAATATTAAATTAAAACAGAAAGGCTGTCATCCACCAGGCCAGAAGACATCTCTGACCCAGGAGACGGAGCTACTGGAGTCTCTGCTGCAGGAGGTGGAGCATCAGGTAGGTTACCTACAGCAGCTCGAGGCTTTTTTTTAGCTGAACTTAATTTTAGTTGTGTGGTATTACCACTGTCAGAAAACTTCTAATTAACAGGGTGGTTTAATGTGCTCTAAACTCCAGTTTATTTGGAGTAAAGGAGGAGGAAGGACCAACCTGATTAAGAGTGCTCTGGCCTGTTTATTGTGCGTGTGTCCATGCGTGTGTGTCAGCTCCATTCCTGCAGTAAGAGTGAACTGATCTCCAAGAGCCCAGAGATACTGCTCATGTTCCAGCAGGTCCATCGGAAGCCAATGCAGTCATTTGTCACCACACCGGTCCCCCCAGACTTCACTAGGTAAACATCTGCTGCTCCAACAGGAGGAACTAGACCTGACTTAACAGTATCTAATAGAAGCTTTTTTTAGTATGCTATAATTTGTATATGATTTAATTAGAATAAGAACTGTTGTGTTTTAATAGCTGAGATTGAGACATTTTACATATGGAGCAGTTCTGCCTCCATGAAGCCGCCAGGTTTCTACAGGAGCCCAGAATAGACAAAGCAAACAAAGACTTTAGAGACAGAACAAAGTTTTTAGTTTTAATAGTATCTGCTGGCTCATTTATTGTGCTTTGCGCTTTTTTTTTAATCACCCTCCTCTGTGTGTTTCAGTGAGCTGGTTCCTGCATATGATTCCAGCACTTTTGTTTTGGTAAACTTCAGGTAAATCCTGTCTATACATTTACATTTTCATGAACTGTGTGTATCATAGTCAATAGTGTAACATTTTAAACAACATCTTTACCTTCAGCTGAAAAATGCTTGAAGTTGAAATGTGGAGGTAAAGTTGGTTATTGATTGTCAGCAGCTGTACACAAAGCCGAACACTTTTGGCTTCAGATGTAGTTAGATGGTGTTGTGCATGTAGGTGCTAAATTCAGTTAAAAATTAATTAATTCATAGATTGAAATTAATCATGAATGGGGCAACACCGGAGAAACCACGCCAATATTCAATTTGGCAATACAGTCTCAATTCACTGGTCACCTAGAAACACCAATATTTTTGGAAATATTAAAATTTCTAGAGTGACCAATGAAGGAGGAGATCGGCGTTGACTCTGTCAACCAGCTTAGTGTCACGGTATGCAAGCATCAAATACCAGGACAACTTCTCCTTAAAGTATAAAAAGATTTATTGTTTACAAATTAAAATCACTTCTGAATAACAGATTGTATTATACACTACAACTACTAACTACCAACTACAGGTCAAAGGCAATGATTATAAAAGAAGCAGCGTAAGATGTATGTACAGTGGGGAAAATAAGTATTTGAACACCTATTGCTATTTTGCTATTTCTCCCACTTAGAAATCATGGAGGGGTCTGAAATTTTCATCGTAGGTGCATGTCCACTGTGAGAGAGATAAACTAAAAAGAAAAATCCAGAAATCACAGTGCATGATTTCTTAATGATTTATTTGTGATATAGCGGCAAATAAGTATTTGAACACCTGTGTGTCATCTAGAATTCTGACCCTGAAGGACCTGTTAGTCCGCCCATTAGAAGTCCACCTGCACTCCATGTATCATTCTTAATCAGATACACCTGTTTGAAGTGGTTAGCTGCACAAAGACACCTGTCCACCCCATACAATCAGTAAGACTTTAACTTGTAACATGGCGAAGACCAAAGAGCTGTCCAACGACACATAAGAGAAAATTGTACACCTCCACAAGGCTGGAAAGGGCTACAGAGCAATTGCCAAGCAGCTTGGTGAAAAAAGGTCCACTGTTGGAGCAATCATTAGAAAATGGAAGAAGCTAAACATGACAGTCAAGCAAGTTCAAATACTTATATTCCCCACTGTGAATGCATGTATGCGGGAGGGTGCAAGATGGCAGCTACATCAGGACAATGCGAGACTCCCTAAGATTGGCGGCTACGGCAGAGTGTGTAACGATGAGGATGTCTTTGTCTCCGTTGTGGTAGAGAGGAAGTGTGGTCGATTTGTGCTCCATGGTTTCTTTAGCTAACAGGCTAGTGGCGTTTGTTATTGCCGGTGCGAGCTCTGGCATAAGATTAGTGACCCTCCTTCCTTTTGAAGCAGGTGGGACTAAAGGTTGAAAGGACATTGGGGACACTCGTGTCCCAAGAGTGGCCTGTTGGAGACGCTTTATAGTAATCAAAAACAATGAGATGGAGGCTTTGACAGCAGTCAGGCTGGGAACGCTAGGGGGACATCACAGATACTGGTGTGTGAGACAAGGTGGCAGCTTTTCTACAACATGCGATCCAAAACAAAAAAAGCACAGGAATTTGCACAGTAATGTGTATGTATATAAGTTAAGATGGGATGTAGGTACAACCTACATCTAACTACCTGGGGCTTCAGCTTATCTGGAGTTCTGTGGTGAAGGCATTTCTATTGTCAGAGGGGCAATTGTTCAAGCACTCACAGTCAGGCTTCAGGCTTCTCAGTAGACCCAAAACTCAGTCTTATGATTGAAAGGCACAACAGATGGAATAATTACAAAAAACCAACATTAAAATGAAAGTAAAATATTTTTTCAGTGGATGAAATAGAATATAGTAAAAATCTATAAGACCTCCTATTTGTTAAATCTTTAAATTTATCATTTTTTTTCTTTGGAGACCATTCTGATCTGCTGCATTAGCTGCACATTTCATTAAGTCACATTAAAGGTCTGTCATGGACCCTAGATTTGTTATGATGTAGATCTTTTTTGTGTGTCTGTAGCACACTGAGGCAGCGGGCTGATCCGGTCTACAGTCCCCCCCTCCAGATATCTGGGCTTTGCTGGAGGCTCAAAGTCTATCCCGTAAGTTTCTTCTTCTCCATCCGCCAGGTTTCTATTCACACACTGTGGAACCCAAGTCTGACTGTAGACCTCCATACTGATATTCAGTTTTCACATACCTTGCTCTGGTCTGCAAAAATAATCATACTTTTAAAAAATGTATTTTCCTTAAAGAAATGAACCATATTGTTGAAAATTTGACTGTCAACAGAAATCTCCATGTGCCACCTGATAGAAGTTCATAATAGATAATGATAACAATGTTCCTGGTTAAGGACTCCTACACTGGATCATTAACGTGACCACTACGGTTTACTGAGTGTTGGAAGCTGTCTGTGTTTCCTCAGGATGGAAACGGTGTGGTCCGTGGAAACTACCTGTCTGTGTTTCTGGAACTGTCTGCTGGACTCCCTGAAACATCAAAGTATGTTTATTTCAGAAAAAATTATGTTTCTTTTTTCACGAATGTAGATAATCCTCCCTTCCTGCCTCATGTTTCTCTTCATAGTTAAGTGTGTCGTTAAATATTCATATTTTATACCGCAGCCTTAACAATTTGAACATGAGTTTTGTACATAAATCTCAACCCCTGGTCCAACCATAGACCAGTCAGTCACTTTTAAAGAAGAATCACAAATTGTAAAGTGAGATCATTTTTAATATGTATTAAAATAAAACGGGTAAAGGTCATGGAAACAATGTCTTTAGTATGTATGTTGTCTTGGTTTTGTGTAGGTATGAGTACCGTGTTGAGATGGTCCACCAGGCATCGAGTGACCCAACTAAGAACATTATCCGGGAGTTTGCCTCTGACTTTGAAGTCGGGGAATGCTGGGGCTACAACCGGTTCTTCAGGCTGGACCTCCTGGCTAGTGAGGGCTACCTCAACATGCAGACGGACACCCTGGTGCTCCGGTAGATTTAAACCTGCACACCAACTCAATAATTACTCAGGCCCACCAGGACTTCACCATTTTTTGTGAGATTTTTCCAATCAAAATGATGGCTTTATGGTGGCTTTATTTTCTCATAAAATGTGATTATTTTTTTGCACCTTTTTTTAAAACTTGTAAACCCTATCAAAGGTCTGTGTGATAAATGTAGTGTGACCTGGTTCACCGAGTGGATTGTAGTGATGTAGTTGAAGTTCGAAAAAATTCCGTTACCGCAGAAATAATGGAAGGCAGATAGGCGAGTGAGGCTTCTACAGAGCTTATACCGGCTTAAATGTCTTCAAAAACACTTACTGTAACCCAGAATGACACACACAACAGCAATAAAACACATTTGAAGTGTCAGCAAAAAGAAAGAAAGATGTTCATTTGGGGTTTTTGCAAGATTTCGCCAGAATCATGCAAAAAAAAAAAAACTGAAGGTTCTCAGCAGCAGCAGCTTTGTGGAAAACTGAAGGGACTGGTTACTTCTTTATACTCACTGAGTTTCATTATTTTTACAGCTACCAGGTTCGATCACCCACCTTCTTTCAGAAGTGTAGAGACCAATACTGGTACATCAGCCAGCTGGAGTCAGCCCAGAGTGGCTACATCCAGCAGATCAACAACCTCAAAGAGGTGTGTGCCGCAATTCTTTTCTTCTTTAAATCAGTGGCTCTCAAAGTGGGGTTTGGGGACCCCCAGGGGTCCATGAAGAGGTGCCACAGGGTCTCCAGAGAAAAGGAGAATAGATTATTTTCACCATAATTCCAGAATGACTGAATGTAGGACCATTTGTATGGATAACTGCCATAATTTAAAATAAATAAAAAATACATGTGAAACAAAGCTGTGATGAGTGCTGCAATCTGGCCTGCAGTCTGAGGTCATTTAATTAAATAAACCTCCTTTGGTTGATTAGCATTTTTTTAGGATTTTTACTAGATAAATAATATCCTATTATTTGTGTATTTATTTTCCTTTGCACATGATTTTATTTAATTTCAAATTAAATTTTCAATTTTATATATTTAAGTAAATAAAATAATTTAAATAAATGTGGAAAAAATACACAAATACTCTTTTTAAATGAAAAATCTTGTCACACGGGATGTTTTGGTGAGTTCAAGGGTCCTTGAAAATGTCAAACCAACCCGTTGTCTGTTAGTCGTGAGTGGAGCAGCTGTTTTCTCTTTCAGCGGCTGGCCATCGAGCTGTTTCGCCGTCAGACATCACGCAGCTCCTCGCCACCTGACCTTAGGCTCGCTGCCGGTACCACGGCATCTGAGAGAGACCCTCACTCGGCAAGGAGCGACGACGACATCCAGCAAACCACGACAACCACGTTAATCAACTCCAAAAAAGACGACGAGGAGAGGACTCAGCATGATGACTCTAATGTAAGAATGGAATGTACTTCATTGTATTTTCTGGCGTAATATTTCTAGACCTCCAGTTTTTTTTGGTAAGGTTTATCACAGGCTTATTCATCCGGCAGCTCTTTGTTTTACATGGAGTTAAATAGTATATTTTTATAGAAAACCTTTTTGGAGGTGCTGCACTTAAGGATTCATGCCCCTGTTTTTCCTGGTGTCTCTGCTGGTCAGGAGCTATCTGATGGGGACCTGGAGGTGGACTGCCTCACCGAGGAAGAGGTTAACCCCCTGGACGGCAGCAGTACCTCAGGAAGCTCCACCGCTACAAGCAACACGGAGGAGAACGACATTGATGTGGAAACCATGTGAGTAGTGTTGTAGTGCATTTGGAGAGGTTAAATGTGGTTATTAGCATTAATTTATAATCATCAAAGTGTGTGGGTGTGTGTCATTGAGAGGGTGTGATCGAGTGAGTGCGCGATCGCGAGACAGTGGTTACGCCGAGACAACGCAAGATGAAATAAGGTTGGCTACAGAGCATGGAACAACGTCCAGGCTGGGACGGTACACTCCAGAGAGAGAAAACAAGTTAGTGAAACCTGGCAGGTTACACAAACGTATATGTGATATATGCAATTGAAACAAGAACAGGTTAAACAAACTAACAACAGAAACAAACAAGTAGGTGATATAATAAACTAAACAGCTAGCATTAACTGCCCAGGAGATAACCTCTTACTGTGATTTCTGGAGTTGAATGGATTGGAGCTCCTTGATCTGGCATTCGGCGGGACGGACCATAGCGTCCTGCTACTGTCCGGTGTAAGCTTTCCTCGCTAGTTCCTCTCGCTGTCCGTGGTTCGGAAGGGAAAACAACTTGTTTCAGGCTGTGATCCTTGAACAAGAAAGAGGGGGGGGGCGCGTCATGACTGGCGAGGAGTTCTCTTGTCTGGAGATAGTGTGGATCTTGGTTCCTAACTTCCACGAAGTGCGGGACGGGAGAGGCTGATTGTTACCCCCGATCTTCCTGCTTTGGGTTACAGGAATGGAAAGGCAAAGATTCCTGGATTTCTGCGTCTTTTATCCTAGTTGTTATCGCACCTTTGGCAACGTAATGGCCAAATGGTGTCTGGGGGCCCCCTGATGGGAAACCCGTGTGGAATCCTGCTTGATTTGCAAATAAATGACAGTGCTTCTTTCAGTGTGTCTTTTGAGTAAGCTACTCAAATGAATACCTTGAAGCTACAGGCTCCAGGGGGCCAGTCCTTCCTGCCATAAAGGAACTTGGTTGTCTTTGGGGCCCATCTGTTTGAAGGCCCCCATTGATGGTCTTACTCAGTTATTAAACGTTTTGCTCGGCACAACAGAGGCTCCTTTAATGCTTCTGTCACATGATGTAGAAGATAATGATGCTAACCATGTGTGAAATTTCTGAGGCACTCTGATTAAAAGCTAAAAGCAGCAGAGAAAGTTTAAGGTATTAGGTTAACATTCAGTAACATAACATAACTCAACTTTTGTTTCATGCTGTGAGTGCAACATCTGCAAAAAGCACCTGAAAAAACCAGGGTCTTAAACCTGAGTGTCACTGCTTTTAGGTAATATCAGTGCCTACTGACCAGAAGCTGCAACTTGTTAGTATCAGTGCTTACTAGCTGCTCTTAGTTAATCAGTAATTACAAGTCAATGTCACCACCTACTAGCCAGTAGCTAGTAGATAGTGAATACTTTTGCAAACTACAGAGATATAGGATAGTTATTTTTAGAACCAAATTACAGAATCACAGTCAAGTACTGAATCAGTTCAAGATGTAAAAAATATGCAACTCTATTGATCAAAGTTATTTATTATTAAAAAAATTGCAAATCCAATGTTCTCTTTCACTTTTTAAAGTGATGCTAAAGATGAGTTACTTTTTCTCAATTGCTCCTGAGATTCCTCCACTGATATAGTAATATTTTAGAACAAAGGCCCTGTAACTCAAGCTCATGCTGCTTCCACATAACTAGGCTGCTGTCTGTCCCTGTCTCCTGTCTGTCAGGTCTGGAGAGAACGATGTTGACTTCATTGGTAGTCTGGAGACAGAAGAAGGAGAACTTCCTGATGACCTGTCCTCAGCAGCAGCAACTTCAGGTAGACCGCCTGAGGTTCACCTATGGTTCTGTCTATGTTACTCCAGACTGATGCGTCTAATTTTTTATTTTTTTTTTCTGTTCAGGTGGGTCTGCCTCCTCCATGCGTTCCTTACATCGCGGAGGCCGTAGCGCCACCACCAGCGGCGCCGCAGGGGGCGGGGCTGTCGGGCCAAGTACCAACAGCCTCCTGGAGATTGATCCGGTCATCCTGATCCACCTGCTGGACCTGAAGGATCCTCGCAGCAGCGTGGAGTCCTTGTGGGGCCTCCAGCCACGGCCCCCTGTCTCCCTCTGGCACAGCCAAGGTCCTTAAACACAGCCTTATCCTTACAGCCGGAATAATGCCGTTTATATTTACCTTCCTGTGTCATCCTGTTCCTCTTCTAGCCAACCCTCAGTCCAGGAAGGAGCGGGAGCGGCGACCCCAGGCTGTACGGCGCTCGGCCCCGGACTCCCGGGTCCTGATCCGCCTGAAGGCTCAGATGGCCGAGGTCCGCAGTAAGATGTCCGACGTTAAGAGTCAAGTGCTGGAGGCTCGAGGGGCTGGTGAGCCCAGGCCGGGTCCCTCAGGAGCCTTCAGTGTGGAGGAGGGACCCTCTAACCTCCCAGACCCAGAGTTGCCAACGGCAAGAAAGACTGGGGACCTGGACCTGCTGAGAGCTGCAGCCAGATCTAGGACCTGCTGCCCTGCTGGAGAGGACAGCTACACCAGCCCTGCTAATAATGGTAAGAAGACACACAGAGACACAAACGGCAATAAATATTACCATTTTTGTTGTGAGATATCAAAGTCCTGTTAGTCTGATCTTTATTTGTGTGTGTGTCTTGTGCGCATGTGTGTCTTGTGCGCATGTGTGTCTTGTGCGCATGTGTGTCTTGTGCATGTGTGTGTGTGTGTCTTGTGTGCGTGCGTGTGTGTGTGTAGTCAGGAAGTGTGTATCTCCTGTCCTGGACAGGGAAAGCAGCTCATCCCTGCTGGTGAAGCGTGGGAGTCCAGACGAGCGGAAAGAGCTGAGAGGAGCAGAATCCGCTGCAGGGCTCAGTCTGAATCCTGAAGACCCACTGACAGCAGCAGAGGGTCAGTATTAACTTAACAGTTCTATATCTCAGGGTGGAACAAAAACTGCAACCACACTGGCGTCCTTAGACCATGATTGGACACCACTGATCTACACTTACACAAGTTAGACCACAGACATCCTACCTCACAAGATTTCTGCTTTAAGATATTAAAGACATCTATGTTATGAATGTTAAAATGTAATTGTTTCTTATATTTCAAATAAATTATTCCCCTTTTTGCTGGGAATTCCCTGAAATCACCTAAAACCTCTTCGCAGCATTAGTGTGTGTAGCATCCACCACTGCTATCACATCTGTTCCTTTATCACTAGAAGCTGCTCTCTGCTACTGTTTTAACCTGTTGGGTTGATCACTTTAATCAACTTTAGCATCTCGGCAACATTCAGCTCAGTCTGGTAACTTTTGTGGTGCCACTGCAAAACATGTCCCTGTGTCATACTCAACTAAACATAGGTTCCTGACAATAATTCCTGTTGTTACAGATACCTGCCTACATCAATTTAGATTAACATTACTATCAACTTGCTTTTAGAGACTCAAGAAAGAATAGTGACTGAAACTACACTAAAATAATTTAGTTGACTAAAACTAGACTTAAATACTTTGGACTTAAACTAAAATGCCAGGACTTTTGTCAACTAAAATGTGACTAAATACGTTGTCTAAATATACCAAAAATAATAAACCATCCTGGACTGGAGTTTAATAACCCTGCTCTAGAAATATTGATTTTCCCCAAATATTGGGATTTCTAAGTGACCACCTATTTTTGAGACTGTGTCGCCAAATTGGTTATTGATCCGGATTCTCCAGTGGTGGTAACAATAATCATTTTCGATGATTATCAATTAATACTAATTACCAAATTACTCCTACAAAGTCCTTTACTCCAATTACTCCAAGTCCATGCATAACAGATGAATAACCCAGAAATATTATCTTATTCTAAAAAAATAAATTCTCCAAAAAAATAAAAACTTGTTTTACTCAGAGTTGAGATTCTTTTCTAACTTCTATGATTACTATCACTAAATGAACACAGTGCTATTTGAGTTAAATTCAGTGTGTGGTTTGAGAATATAGAAACCGTTCCCACAGGCAACAGGTTTCTAACAACAGCATTGCAAGTACTCATACTGTGAACCTCTTAACTAACACACTAACAACCAGGTTGTAGAGAATAGTGGCAGCTTGTAAGCCACAGGTTAAATTTACTCACCTGTGCATTAATGCCAGCACTACCTGTGCTTACAAATTCACACAGCCAACGGCAGGATCTGCAGTCCCAGGTACCTCAGCACCCTGTGAACGGAACAGTCACAGTGGAGCAGCCTCCAACTCAGTCATTTGACGACTTTTACGCACAACTGCCCCACGTCATGGGGCTGAGCCCCCTGAAACCCTGTGTTACTCCCACTTCAGAAGGAACAGCCTTCAACTTAGTCATTGAAGACCATAAAACGGCTCCACCAGGATGCTCTTGGGACGCAAGTGTCCCATGTCATTGGAAAGAGTCCCTTTTAAACCTTTAGTTACACCTGTTCAAAAGGAAGGAGAGTGACAGAGATGGCACCGGTGATACCAGCATATCGACGACAATTTCGAGATGACGCCGAGCAAATTAGTAAGCTCTGACACCGACCGCTAACAGTCATACAATGACCAAGGCTTACGCACCCAGCAGCTTGAGTCCTTAGCCACAGTTAAAGAGAGCTTCAACCTAAATAGCCTTGTATCCTTGGGCAAGATACTTAACCCCGATTTACCTCTGATGGCATGTGCCGTCAGTGTATGAATGTGGTGTGAATAGGTGAATGGACACTTGTAGTGTAAAGCGCTTTGAGTGGTTGAAAAGAAGCGGAAGACCATAAACCCCATTATATTTTATGCAATGTTATGTTATCTTTGAAGAGAAGTTGTCCTTGTATTATATGCTTGCACACTGTGACACTAAGCTAGTTGACAAAGTCAATGTTGTTTTGTTGTAATCCTTTTAATATTCAATATACATCTTTGATGATTATCAATTAGATTAGATTAGATTAGATTAGATAGCTCCTTTATTGTCCCACAGTGGGGAAATTTACAGTGCTACAGCAGCAGTTAGAAAAGTTACAAAAATGTTTTTAAAAATTTAAAAAGGAAAAGAAAAATTAAATTAAAAAACAATATATACAGATATATACAGGTATATATAAATATGAATTAAAAAAGTATTGCACTGGTATATACAGGTATATATAAATATGAATTATGAATGTATTTGTACTGTCCATTTTTTCTGTTAATAGCCAAATTTAACTCCTGAACTGCTCCGACACTGACACTGACAATAGCACCGGTCCATGAAGCCCACCTTGAGAACCATTGGTATGGCCAAGTGCTCTGATCAGCAGCTCACAGCTTCTGTAGAACAGCAGAACTGAAATAGGATGTAAGAGTTTGCCATCATTTCCCTACTTGACATTGCTCATTCTGCAATGTGACTTTCATGGATTGATGGATGGCAAAGTATTCGTTTGCATGTATCAGCTTTAGAATTGCCACAGTTATCTAAGTAACTTTGGAGCAATCAAAGGAACCATAACTGATTAAATGAGCCATTCGCAGTTTCACTGTACCGGCCATGTGTACTTAGACTTGCATGGCTTAATCTTTGAGACAGGCATATGCTTCTGGCATATAGATGGTTGCCATAGAAGCAAATACAATGATATAAATCGCTAACATTAGGTAAAAATTGAATACAATAGCAATATGAATAAAATACTTGCACACAAGTTAAGTGGATTGATGAGGTGTAATGGCAAGATGATGATAATAATATTGATGGTTGTAGTATAAAAATAATAAAGATTATTGATATATAATATACATAATATAATGGCATAATTATATAATTTCAGTGCAGGTTTCACAGTGCAGTTGTAGTATAATAGTAATAATAATAATATAATGTATTTAATAACATGACAGAATAATAATTAGGGTGCGGAACCAATGTGTCATGCAGCCATACTGTTCATTGCACCTGTTAACCAGCAGCATTAATTTAAGAGCAAGTGTGTGTGCAGCAGCAGGGCTAAAGGCCAGAGACGACGTCTTCAGCCTGGGAGGACAGAGCTACGCCACCTCCAGCAAGACATGCAGCACCAGGTGAGACACCTGGAGCTCCACCAAAACATTTACCTGTTTGTCTCTCTACTCGTTTCTTTACCTGACTGTGCCCTTACCCATTATTCTCATTACCTGACTGTGTCTTTACCCGTTTCTTTACCTTTCTGTTTCTTCACAACTTAGGTCAGCCATGTTGGATTCAGAAAGTTCTGGAAATTCCCATCAAGCTCTGCTGGAGGCATCTGTCCAGTTACATGAAGGTCTGTGTTTGTGTGTGGGTGTGGGGCACTAAAGTTTTTGTTTCACTGTTGCAGTACTTTCTTGAATACACAATATATTTATCTATGTATGTGTATACCATAGATCAGCCTCCCTCTGTCCTGATGGCAGAAATGAGCAGTGACAGTGACACAGAGGATGAAGCCCTCCAGAGCAGCAACTCTCACTACGACAACCAGACTCCTCCCTGCACGGGTAACCATTCCTGGGGATTTCTGACAGCAACAACAACATGTTTATAAACCAACCAGTTATAAAGCAACATAAAATGACTTTGAACACTCTAGGAGTTACTTAGTTCAGGCACATCTTCCTCCTACCATCTCACAGATGATGTTGTTTTAGTCATATGTAGCAGAAGTGTTAATCTAGAGTTTGTATTAACCTGCTAATTGGCAGGTTAAATGTTTTTTTCCCAGGACATCCTATATATAATATAAGCTATATACGATTCAATATGTAATGAGTCATCACATTGTGTGTGTGTGCGTGTGCGTGTGTGCGTGCGTGCGTGCGTGTGTGCAATGGTTAGTTACATTATTTACTACTTATATGCATCCAAAATATTGTCTGTTATAATTCATACTGTGACTGAACCTTGAAATACTCATTTCATGTTCTTTCATATTTTAACCCCAGCTACATTTACATCAGGTTACAGGTTAATATCTCTATTGGCATCTGTTGATGCATCTGGAGCTACTTCCATATTTTTCTTATTCTCTTAGATAATTACAGTTTTCACCTGTCCTTCTCTTTTCCTAGTCAATCTCTTCTTGCTGGTAGAAGTTTTTAGCTTCGACTGATAATGCAGTGTTTTCTGCTTTTAATTAGTCAAATATATGAGCATCCATGAGCCCACATTGATGTCCTGATAACAAGGTGGGCTTTATGTTAACTTTTTATCTTTGAAATGTAGCATAAGGAGGAAAGTTAATATAAAGTTAAAAAAAAATCAGAGGTAGGTCAAGAACTCTGCTACAGCTCTGATTCCAGGGTGAAGGTAAAACCTAGTGACTCTTAACCAGAGTTTGTGTGGGGATGGCGAGCGATGGCGGTTCCTGGTGCGGCTGGGTGCTGCTGATATCACCTCAACACACAGATGTAGTTTACGGCCGGTTTGGTAAAGTGGAGACAAATGAGCTTTATAATCTATGGCATTAGAGTCTGGAATCACATCAGGACCAAGACCAACCATCTTACCTCATCACTGTCACTGCCATGAACCACGATGTAACCCAGAATACTGCTAAAATAACGCTAACACAATCTCAGCGTGAAGTTAACAGACCCGATGGTACATACTCAGTTTACACATTATAAGAGAAGCTGTTTCTGTCTTCCAGGTGAGCAGCTGCTGCCTGATGACACCTGTCACCTGCCATCTGACAGCTGATTGACAGCTTATGGACAACTAATTGACAGCTGATTCGTTTTGAGCCCCTCTACCCTTAACTTAATGCTAATTTTTTTGTTGTTTTGTTTCTTGGTTAAACTGAACCCTCCGTTGCTTAGAAGCTATCCTCTTGATTTATATAAATATCAGTATGAGCGTTTTAAATGTCAAAGTCAATGATTGAATCAGTCTGCAGATAAAACTGAAGCTGAAAACTGAAACTTGACTCAGTAAATGACTTTACAGCTGATGGATGGACCAGATTTACAGCTGGTGAAATGACTAACTAACCAACTGAAACTGGAGACTATTGATCTAGTGATGGAGGCTGAAGCATCTTGAATGTTGATATTTCATTCATTGAATTTCTACCAATGAATTTGTTTGCATTGAAATTGTGTTTCTGAACTTTTAGTCTCTGAGATCAACTCTTCAGATTATCAGTAACTAATTTTTATTTTTCCATATCTGATAAGGTAAAAGTAGTAAAAACAATTCAATGTATTCAAGTTATTGAAAATTTGAGGGTGGAGGGTGAAAATTCAAATGCATACTTTAAATGTAAAAATAATCAGTGCTAGAGATTCGAAATGTCACGAGGCGGATTAACTTCCACAGTGAATCAAACAGCAGATAAACTGTGAAACAGACATGAAGATCATTATTTATTATTATTAATTAGACTCATTCACCTACTGCTGAGACCGAATCCAAACACGTGTTTTGTCGTTTTTCATCAGTCAGGTTTCCCTCCTGATACACTATAATAGTTTAGTTGTGGTGCTTTAAAAGTTTATCATTGACACATCTTTCCTTCATCTTTACTTGATCCTCACAGTTTATCTACAGTTTCAGATGCGTCTGTTTATGCTGCGATGCCAGAGCTCTATGTGCAACATTGTGCATGTTTTAATCCACAGCCAGAGAAACTGAGAGACTAATTCATCAAGAACTGGACAGCACAGGTTTAGAATGGGTGTAATTATGTGCCATTTGCTAAGTGTATAAGAGCCCACTGCTTGGATATATTATTATACACATTCAGTCCTCCGTACACAGAAAACTGGAGCCACATTTACTGGGAGAAAACCGCATGTTCCAGTGAAAAGATGATTCATATTTCTCTTATGAGCTCATGAGTTAAAACACTTCATTGTGTTGTTTGAAGGCCACTGACCCTCTTTTATTGATGATTCCTGTAGTCATTATCCTACACTGTAAATAACTTGTCCATGTACAGAAATCTCCTATTATTAGCTAGTCTGAAGGCAGAATTGAGGGCCGTAGACACATTTTGTTCTTCCTGTTTATTCACCTTGTTTTTCTTATTTGTGCTTGTTGTGTCAAAAGCTGCTTTTATTTTGAATGTCCCCAGAAAGCACTGTTCATAAATAAATGTGTACATTTCCTTTTTATGTAATAAATTAATGTTTTATGAGCTGATCACATTCTTTTCTCTTCTATCTCCGTTTGTTTAATTGTAAAAATGTATCATAATCAGTATGACAAAATATTTTGTGTGAATTCATTCTTAACCCAGGGTCTCTCTCTCTCTCTCTCTCTCTCTCTCTCATACACACACACACAGGCTGTAAATTTGCAGTAACCTCATTGTTGTTTTATGCAAACGGAGTGACGCTGGATAGAACTCAGACACACATGCAAATCAGTCTATCAGGCAGCACAGAGCTGCAGGTTCAACGTTTCTCCTCTCAGGAAAATGCCAATGAGTAGCTGTGGATTTCCAGAGGTTTTACTCCGACAGGAAAAGAGCAGTAGAGCTAACCTGAGGTGAGTCCGGATCACAACTTCTTCCTTCATGACTTCACCTGAGGAGTTGAGCTGCGGTTTGACTGTTGCAGACGCCTGTGCTCAACGGACCTCTGGCTTTATGAATATTATAACAGCTGATCACTCAGCCGTTTGTGCGGTGTGGAGGCAGGGCTGCATTAGAATAAACTCAAGATCATTTTCATGGGTGGCCTGAGAGCTTCTTTGTCCTGGTAAAGTTGCGATCCTATAGGAAAATCAGCTGTGTTCATCATTGCAGATATTAAGATGAGCGCAGACACAGCAGAGCAGTCAGAGGCTGCAGCTGAGCAGGCAGGTAAGAACATCACTAACACACACCTTTTCAGCAGGTGTTCATGCTGCAGCTGTTTTTATTCTGTCTCATTTATGGCATCAGAGGAACATTTATTTGTGGAGCGTCTAAGAGTTGAAACTGGCACAAGTCAAAGTTTTAGCAGCTTCGATCAGTTTTTTTGGTGAATAATCGGACTTTTTGAGTCTTGCTGCTCAACAACCTTCAATTCTTCTTTTTTTTTTTTGATTTGGTGACTGCAAAGCGCAACTTTCTCCAACTTCACCAGACCATGATGAACATAAAGCTCAGAAACAAGCAGTATCTAGACCTGCTGCTGTTTGATGTTCACTTGGAGGCGTCTGTAGTGCTACATGAAGGTGTGTGTGTGTGTGAGTGTGTGTTATGGCAGTTAGTTGCTGTACCAGGATGCACCTGAGGCTGTTTGCAGTGATGAACGGTTGACTGTGCTTCAACAAAACCAGGAACCAGTAAAACAGAGAATGTGGAACTTTTTTTAGACAATTACAGTGTGAGAGAAGTGAATGGCTGTAAAATTTCTTATGTCTGTCATGTTGTGTAGTTCTGTGGTTAAGCGAATACACGCAAACTCAAAAAACACGCATATCAGCAAAGGTCAAAGATAAACAAAGACACACAAACAGCTGCTCCATAACTCGTGTTTCTATTGGTTTTGGCTAAAACTTCTTCTTTGTCTGTATTTCACATTTCTGTATTTTGGTCCCGCTCTGACCAAACTGGGTCAAATTTGATTCCTGTTATTTTCCAGATTCCTCAGTGCAGACTGATGGTTTGTGCAACATGGCACAGGACAACTTGAACATACATTCTGTCCATATCGCAAACCTTTCCCAATTGAACCTGTCTAAAGAGTCAGTTTAATAGTAGTTTATTGTCATTTTTAATAATGTGACACTGTTAGTGGAGATACAAACTCAAAACTATCAAACTAGCAAGGAAAACACACAATATATTGTTGTCTCTGATTTGGGTAAACTAATCCTATACTAATTCTATATTCAGCAACTTAAGCTCCCAAATACATAAAAACTTTAGAAACCGTCAACCTTTGCTTTTTAAACCTTTATGTAACTACTCTTTACCTTGTTAAACCTTTAGTTGATCAAGTCTTTATTAAACCATGTTTAACCTTCACTGTGTTAAACCTTTATGTTATTAAATCTTCATTAAGCCTTTAGTTTATTAAATCTTATTTTTAACCTTTACTCTAATACATCTTCATTAAGCCTTAATTAATCCTTTACTTTATTAAACCTTTATAGATTGAGCATTGTAAATGTTGAAGCAGCTATGAACTCCACAGATCACAGAGCTGATGTTTGGGAATTTATTATTTTTTTTTATTTTTTATTTTTCCCTCTGTTGATACCTTTTTTAAAATTTGCTGTTAAAGTGTCAATCCTCGACCGGTTGAAATGCAGCTCGAGCTGTTCTATTGGCTTTTTTGCGGGTCTCAGGACTAAGCATGAAACTAACTGTAATATACTGAAAAAATATAAGATATTATCATGTTTATTTTTAGTTTCTTTTTAGTTGTTTAGTTAATTATATTACAATGCAGCATATCACCATCAGATAAATAATTTCAATCTTTTCATTATTATTGTTTTGAATCATTTTATAGAAAGGACAAAAATTATACATTTTTCCAAGTAAATGTTTATATTTCTGAGTTGTTGAGTATTTTGGGGCAAAGAACAAGACATTTGGAGATGTCACTTTGGGTTTTTTGGTGAACTTTTTTTTCTACCAATTTCTCAATTGTTATGGATAAAGTTCATGAATGTAAAAAATGTAATGGACAGAGTAGTGAAAAAGTGCTGTTCTCTGAAAGTATTTGATTTTAATGTCGATATATCTGTCAATGCAGCAGCTACTTGTAGCTTGTGAAGGTATGGACTTATTTATTTCCTCATCAGATAAGAACATCATAAAGACGCTCACCACGCTGACTTCTACAAGGACGTCTGTGACATTTTCAGGTTTCAGTACAGCTCAAATTTACAGACTGTGGAGAATCTGTCCTTAGACCCTAACTTCATACAAGGGAAAACACCCTAAAATATCCTTCAACAGGAGAAATAAAGGAAGAGAAACAGATAAGAAGTCTAGTAATAGATAATCACATTTTAATTGTAGAGACTCTGGATAATTTCAGATATATTCTGGACCTGGCTGACCTCATTGTTGTGTCAGAAGTCCCCTAGCTGGTTGTCCACTGTTTTCTCCAGGATCTTAGAGAGAAATGCAAGGTTGGACCTGAATCTGAGGGTTGGTTATTTGAGGAGATTACAGCTACTCTGAAGAACTGTGGTACAGAAGCAGATAATAAGGACATGTTAAAGCCTGTCCAGGAAGGATGCTGCAGCATTAAATGGGATAAAGAAATCACTGAAGCCATTTCAGGAAGGTTGGTTGGAGAAAATGAGTCTGGACATGTGTCTGCTTTTTCATTTGTTTCTAGAGTTCCTGTGTTTGAGGGTAAATCAGCAGCTGTGACTTGTGGCCTTTGGTCTAAAGAACTGAAAAGGATCTTGGGTTGTTTTAGGTTTAGCAGTGAGGATTAACAGGCACATTACACCACAAGGCCCTTCTTGCAACTCCTTACATTAGTTTTCCACGTCCATAGATTCTGCAGGTTGCTGGAAGGCCATATTCTTTATAAGCTCTGACATTAGCTTCAGTTCTAGGAGTGACTCTTTCTATTTGGTGTTTAACCGTCCTGAAATGTGATGCTGAACGCATGTAAACCATCAATCCTCCCTGAAGACTAACTGAAGTCAACACATAAATCTGCCAGAGGGTCGGACCCCACTCCATTAGTGTGTGTGTGTGTGTGTGTGTGTGTGTGTGTGTGTGTGTGTGATTTGCATGTCTTATTCATTTCCATACTGGAAGTTTGGCTGCTGTAGGAGGCTGAAGGGAGTTAGACAAGTATTTGCATTGTGTGTCTCCAGCAGTTCTCTCTCTCTCTCTCTCTCTCTCTCTCTCTCTCTCTCTCTCTCTCTCCCCTATTTGACATTCAAATGATGGATCTTATCCATCTTTTCCACCTTTGAACTCTTTTTTTCTCTCTGAGCTACTAACAGAGACAGTTAAAAAGTTATATTTCAAAGTTACATTTTATTAACATATGTATATTAATGTATATTATAATTACCTTTTATTTTCATTGTTATTTTGTTACATTTTACTTTATTCATGCGTATAAAGTGACATATTCATAAATATGTCATTGTATGTCATATGTTATATGTCATATATATGTCATATGTCATATGTCACTGCTATTGTATATATATAATAATACAATAGCAGAGATTATATATATATATATATATATATGTGTGTGTGTGTGTGTGTGTGTGTGTGTGTGTTAATTCTTTGTTTCTTCTTTCATTCAGATCACAACGGACTTGACTTCAATCGACAGGTAAGTCAGAAACTCAGTGATGTTGCCTTCAAAACCTGATTCTTTTGAAGTATTTTAAGTGATAATTGTTTTTGTATATATATATATATATATATATATATATATATAAATGAACCAAATCTCCTCACATTGATTTGTTTTAATAAGGATGTGATTTTAATTAATACATTTTTAATAAAGATTTAATAAGTGGTTGGAATAAAGTGTGATTGCTTCAGGATAAACTGCTGTTGCTGTTCCGCAAATACTCTGCAGCTATTTAGATGTTTTTCCAAACACTGGAGGACTGTTTTTCACTGGTCATGGTTTCAGGAAGTGCAGTAGCTTGGGGGGGGGGGGTATTTGCATACTGGCTTGCCCAAGGGAATGTAGAGAGTCTATCACTCTTTGTATGTATAGTGACCAAACTGGTCGTGTGTGTGTGTGTGTGTGTGTGTGTGTGTGTGTGTGTGTGTGTGTGTGTGTGTGTGTGTGTGTGTGTGTGTGTGTGTGTGTGTGTGTGTGTGTGTGTGTGTGTGTGTGTGTGTGTGTGTGTGTGTGTGTGTGTGTGTGTGTGTGTGTGTGTGTGTGTGTGTTGGGTAAACTCATTGCACCTGGAATGTTTCCCATTCTCTCAGCTCTATACAACAAATGACGATGACCTAACTGGAGTGTGTGTGTGTGTGCTATCCATACTGTCCATGTCCTAGATAAAGACAGAGGACATCAACTCAACCCATTCGTCCTCAGCGTTGAAGCCATGTCATGTGACACAAACATCTGGAGGTCAGCTGACTGGGGTAGGCTTCAGGAGCTGTATTTTAAGTTTTTTAAAGGGGAGCTTTATTGATTTTTCATACAAAAGTACATATTCATTTGAATTTAAAATTACAGTGTGTAGTTTCTATTGACATCTATTGGTGAGTTTGCAGACTGCAGGAAGGTTTTTTTGGTTTGACCATACTGGGCTACTGTAGAAACATGGAGACCTGCTCCTCATGTAGATAAAAAACATCTCAGTCTACCGTTATAAACACAAGACAGTTCCTGGTGAAGCAGGTATTTCTTGCTCCTGCGAGAATTTTGGGTCCGTCTTGTAAATAAACTAAAAAATTGAGTAAACCCATGTTTGTTGATCTGACATCAGTAGAAAGCCGATGTCATCATTCATGAGGATCATGTGCTCAGTGACAAATCATGTTTGGTAAGATGAGAAAGTCAAAAACTTTAAAAATATGTTTGAAATGAAATACTAAATAGTGTAACCTGAAAGGGATGATACATTTCAAATATTTATTCCACTCAGAATCTAAAACTAGTGACTAATAGCATGTTTTTTCTATTATCTGGCACCAAACCTTTAGGGTTATACCACATGGCATTTTTGAATATTCCAACTACCACCTGAGTAGTGGGTAAAGTTTCAAGTGAAGTATGCCAAATATCCCATCCAAATTCTACAAAATGCTAAAGAATTATCACAAACTATGAGTGTGGAATTTGATAGACATGGACATTCCATAAAAGGATGAATACAATTTGTAGTAAAAATAGGTTTTAGGCTCTGGTTTGTAGGTTTGTAAAACATTTGTTTCTCTTGCATCTCAGATCCTAAAACTGAATCCAAATCCAAATGTGATTTATAATCTCTATTTCATGCACTTTCTTGCTTATGAGCTACTACCTTTCTAGATTTATTGAAGTCCATGTTGTTCCAGGAGTTCACCTCTCTCCACCCCATGCAGCAGCTGGTTCTAATGCCGCCGTCTCACCTGTCCTCGCCATCATCCTTCCTGCTGTCACAGAGCTCAGGCAGCCACCAAGGTGGATTTCACACTTATATCACACATGTGGCCCTAAAGAAACCTCACATGGCTTTTTAGATTCATGATTGAAGGTTCATTACTTCCAGGACTGAAGAGGATAACATGTGAATACCAAAAATGATTTTACAAAGGGGCCAGTAGATTATTGCTTTAAACCTGACAGATGCTGTCATCTTTAACAGATTAGTTTATATACAGTAGGGAAAATAAGTATTTGAACACCCTGCTATTTTGCTATTTCTCCCACTTACAAATCATGGAGGGGTCTGAAATTTTCTTCGTAGGTGCATGTCCACTGTGAGAGAGATAAACTAAAAAGAAAAATACAGAAATCACAATGCATGATTTTTTAATGATTTATTTGTGTGATATAGTGGCAAATAAGTATTTGAACTGTGTGTCATCTAGAATTCTGACCCTGAAGGACCTGTTAGTCCGCCCATTAGAAGTCCACCTGCACTCCATGTATCATCCTTAATCAGATGCACCTGTTTGAAGTGGTTAGCTGCATAAAGACACCTGTCCACCCCATACAATCAGCAAGACTTTAACTTGTAACATGGCGAAGACCAAAGAGCTGTCCAGCGACACAAGAGAGAAAATTGTACACCTCCACAAGGCTGGAAAGGGCTACGGAGCAATTGCCAAGCAGCTTGGTGAAAAAAGGTCCACTGTTGGAGCAATCATTAGAAAATGGAAGAAGCTAAACATGACGGTCAATCTCAATTGGAGTGCAGCCCCATGCAAGATATCACCTCGTGGGGTCTCAATGATTCTAAGAAAGGTGAGGAATCAGCCTGGAACTACACGACAGGAGTTGGTCAATGACCTGAAAAGAACTGGGACCAACGTTTCCAAGGTTACTGTAGGTAATACACTAAGACGTCATGATTTGAAATCATGCATGGCACGAAAGGTTCCCCTGCTTAAATCAGCACATGTCAAGGCCCGTCTTAAGTTTGCATATGACCATTTGGATGATACAGAGGAGTCATGGGAGAAAGTTTTGTGGTCAGATGAGACCAAAATAGAACTTTTTGGTCATAATTCCACTAAGCGTGTTTGGAGGAAGAAGAATGAAGAGTACAATCCGAAGAACACCATCCCTACTGTGAAGCATGGGGGTGGTAGCATCATGCTTTGGGGGTGTTTTTCTGCACATGGGACAGGACGAGTGCACTGCATTAAAGAGAGGATGACTGGGGCCGTGTATTGTGAGATTTTGGGGAACAACCTCCTTCCCTCAGTCAGAGCATTGAAGATGGGTCGTGGCTGGGTCTTCCAACACGACAACAACCCAAAGCACACAGCCAGGAAAACCAAGGACTGGCTCCGTAAGAAGCATATCAAGGTTCTAGCATGGCCCAGCCAGTCTCCAGACCTGAACCCAATCGAAAATCTTTGGAGGGAGCTCAAACTCTGTGTTTCTCAGCGACAGCCCAGAAACCTGACTGATCTAGAGAAGATCTGTGTGGAGGAGTGTGCCAGGATCCCTCCTGCAGTATGTGCAAACCTGGTGAAAAACTACAGGAAACGTTTGACCTCTGTAATAGCAAACAAAGGCTAGTGTACCAAATATTAACATTCATTTTGTCAGGTGTTCAAATACTTATTTGCCGCTATATCACACAAATAAATCATTAAAAAATCATGCATTGTGATTTCTGGATTTTTTTTTTGTTTATCTCTCTCACAGTGGACATGCACCTACGATGAAAATTTCAGACCCCTCCATGACTTCTAAGTGGGAGAAATAGCAAAATAGCAGGGTGTTCAAATACTTATTTTCCCCACTGTACTTCCTAGCATTTTTCTGTTAAAAAGACATTCAAGTTTGTCTTTGGTCAACAGTGAAAAGACATTGAAAGTGGTTTCAAAAGTAAAAAAGTGAACTTTTTTTTTTTTTTTTTTTTACTGATTACATGAAGAAATTGATTAAATCAGGTTTCAACCAGGAATCAACGTTAAAATAACAGCTGCATGATTTGTTTTGTTTGCTGGAGTTGGACCTAGAGCAGGGATGGGCAATCCTGGTCCTGGATGGCCGGTGTGGCTGCAGGTCTTTCTTCCAACCAAGCAGGTTGGAATAAAAATTCTACTAATGAAGAAGGGTTCTAGTGCTTAAATAGTAGAACCAGGTGTGTTACTGCCTGGTTGGAACAAAAACCTGCAGCCACACCGGCCCTCCAGGACCAGGATTGCTCACCCCTGACCTAGAGCCTAGCTGTTTGAGATTAGCTCAACATAAAGACTATGTAAGCCTAGCTCAGTGCTTCTCAATTATTTTCTGTCATGCCCCCTCTAGGAAGAAGAAAACATCTCGCACCCCGCGTAACTATAAATAGTATCATTTGTCTAAAAATTGTTTCAGTACGCCTCTGCATAACACTGTATCCTTATTAATGTATAAGAGAATTAAAAAAGGAACGAAATATGAACCAAATTACAACAAAGAATAGATTCATTAACTGTAACAGAAAAGATTTAAAGTGCATCTGAAATTCTTTTTTTTTTTGCAATTCACTTTTTATTGATTTTTTACCACTACATATAAATACAAAACAAAAACACTATATATATATAAAAAGTCATAGGTGTGAGTGTGTGTGTGAATGGTGTGTGAATGGTGTGTGTGCCCCACGATTGGCTGGCGACCATCTGGGGTGTATCTCTGCCTCTCGCCATAAAATGCGCTGGGATAGGCTCCAGCAGACCCCTGCGACCCTGAAAAGGAATAAGCGGGATAGAAAATGGATGGATGGATGGACAATAAAAATATCTAATAATAATAAATAATAATATTTAATAAAAAAATATATAATAAATAAGTAAATACAAACAACATCCAAAAAGGGGCCCCAGATTTTCATATAAACATTCTCTTTATCTATTATTCTTTAACATTGCCTCTCATAATAGGCTATCTTAGACATCTCATTAAACCATTTAACCATTGACACAGCTACTTGTGATTTCCAATGTAGCAATATCATCCTGCATCCAACTATTAAAGCTATTTGGCACCAGGAGGATTGGTGGACATTCAGCCCACTCCCCTGTGGTTCGCGTGTGAGTCAGCAGTGGTCAGCAGCTTGTTGATAAAGGACATTATCTCAGACCATAGGGGATCTATTATGGGACAAGAGTAGAACATGTGTAAAAGAGTGCCACATTCAGTGTTGCATCTCTAGCACAAATCTGAGTTTCTATGTCCTAGCCGTGCCATTTTTGCCGGGGTCCAATTGATCCAATTGATAATTTTTATACTGTATAAACTGGTCTGTGGTTCTCTTGAAACTTTGTACCATGACGTGGTTACTTGTTCCCACGCTTCATCCTGTATATTTTCTCCTATGTCCCTCTCCCAGCATTTTTTAAGCCTGCAAAGCTAGGAGGCTGAGATTCCCTTAACATATTATAAAAGCCTGATGCTTTCATTATAAAAATCTTTTCTTGTTCTAATCTGTTTTGTAACTCAGTAGTGGTGCAAGTGGTGATAGTCTAAGATGTGACAGAATACAGCTCCTTAACTGTAAGTATTTCCAAAGGTCCCTATTTGGAATCTATATTTTGCAGGCTACTATGTGAGGTTTGCCAAGTCTCGCGCGAGAAATGCCAGTATTGGATTATCATAGGGAATCTTGCCACTAGTTTGTGTAATAAAGGCCTGTACCTGATATGGATAGATAAGGGCCCTTTCAATAGACACCTAAGCTCTATCATTGTCAGCGGTGCTGTATACCTTGGACAACTGTTTTAAACAAAATACATATTGATACAGACCTAGGCCACCATCTTGTGAAGCCACATAAAGTTTTGTTTGATTTATATGTTTTGTTACCTGCCTACACTATATACACTTATATAGTGTATATAGTGTATATACACTATATACACTATATACACTTATATAGTGTGTGGAAAGTTTAGTTGTAGCATATTACTTATGTAATTAATTTTAAGAACTATTACCACCTTCAAAATATTAACTTTTCCTAGAAGTGATAAACTATTCATGTTCTGAATCAGGGGGAGAAGGTTTATGTCCATAATGTCATTAAGTTCTGGGGTGATTTTTATGCCCATGTATGTCAGGCCTGACGGCTGCCATGCAAACTGCCAATCCTTTCTAATGCTAGCGGGGCAGATCTTTGATAAAGGCATAGCCTCAGCCTTTTTGCCATTTGTCACAACGGATGCCTTGGGATTGTGATATAGTAATCTAACCCAGTTTATGAAAGATGTTCCTAGCACAAATTTCTCCAACGTCTGAAACAGGTATTCAAATTCCACCCTGTCGAATGCTTTCTCTGCATCCAGTGAAAGGGCTACAGTTACATCTGATTCTCTTCCAGCTTGCCACAATAAATGAAGAAGCCTGCGAAGATTATCAGATGATGTCCTATTTTTTTAAAAACCCACTTGATCAGGGTGGATAAGTTTTGGTAATAACCCTTCCAATCTAGTAGCTAGAATTTTAGCATGTAGCCTAGCATCAACATTAAGTAGTGATACTGGATGATAATTGCATCTGCATAAAGTGCATCTAAAATTCAAAAATAAAATTAAATCCTTAATTGAATTATAAACATTTTTTGACTGACCATGTCAAACAATATGATACTGGTAAAGCACAATATTAAAAAAAAAAAAAACTTCGACCTGCGAAACCAAAATATATAAAATAATCTGTGCAGATTTTTTTTTATCAAAGATGATGTCTGGATTTATGGCTACAATGAGCACATTTTGCCATGTGCAGCTTTTCGAAGCAGGGTTTGTAGCAGGACACAGCAATTCTCAGCTCCTGCTCAGTGTGTAGCTGGGACCTGTATTAACTTTTTAGAGCAGCAACAGCAGAGAAGCCAGTCTCACACAAGTAAGAAATTGCAAATTGAAGAAGAATGTGCACAGCTCTTTGTCCTAAGAGTGGATATTGCTTCTCCACATTCAGCCAGAATTCACTCAATGTCTGGGATATGAAACTTAGTCTCAATGTGGAGTCAGATGGGATGTCTATGAACTGCTCCTCCTCTGCAGAGCTAAAACCAGTTGGAGATTTCTCTCACCCAGTCATACTGGGAACTGTTTTCAGGGAAGTACTTTGTAGAGAATCCCATCAGTGATAAATTTGCTGCTTAAAAAATGGAAACACTGAGGTGGCATCATAGTCAGTAGTGTTAGCAAATTCCAGAAGCTTTTCAAATGACTCAGTATTTCCTTCATCAAGTCACCTGCCCCACATTGCAAGCTCTCGAGTGAAAGAGCTCATCTTGTCTGTGACCTGAGGCAGGTGTTGATCTTTCCCTTGAAGCCGTAAGCTCAATGAACTAAATCGTTCATTGAGCTTTCCAAATATGTCACTCAGGTAGACCAGTTTCATCAGAAAGTTCTCATCACTAAACTTTCTTGCAACTCAATAATTGTGCTCCTGCTCCAAAAACCCACCGGTCTTTCCTCATCTCCCACCATCCAGTGAATCCAAGCACTACATACGCTTCATAATATTTCCTCGTCTTAGCTTTCGGGAGACTTTTGTTTGTCTCTTTATCTCCGTCTCTCTCCACCTGTCTTCTCATCCCTGTTAAATTTTCATTTAATGATGTCAGTCAAGGATCTGATACAGTTTGTGTCTACACTTCAGACTCATACCCTGTGCTGTGTGCAAAGCACGAATGCTCAGTGCAAAGCGATTGAATGCTCGCTGCGCACAGTCTGCCAATGAGAGCGTGCAATTGTACTTTATTCTAGAACAGTAAAATAAATCAAAATAAAAACGCATGTTCCCCGAGGTCAAACACGGCCCCCTTGATGGAACCTCACGCCCCACTATTTGAGAAGCACTGGCCTAGCTCAACATCAAGCCTATGTTAGCCTAGCTCAGCATAAAGACGATGTTAGCCATCTCGACATAAAGACTATGTTAACCTAGCTCAGCATAATAACTATGTTAGCCTATCTCAATGTAAAGATTATGTTAACCTAGCTCAACATAAAGAATATGTTAGCATAGCGTTAGGACAAAAAGAAGACCTAACCCTCTTTAGAAATCAAAAGAACATGATGTACCTGTTGAGCTCATTATTGAACTCCTCATGCTTAATTGAAACTTTTTAAATTCAGTTTACAGGAGTGATTGATAAAATTCCTGGTCAATGATGTGTTTTTCTTGGCAGCCTTGCTCCAGCAGAACCTCCTATCCCTCCCCAGCCAGAGTCAAACCAGTATCCTTCAGCATCAACCTGGACTGGCTCTGACTCCACAGGTAGACCAGGACCCCTCATCTCTACAAACATATCAGGAAGACAGAGATTTCTGATTCACAAATGTGAAAAAATACAAAAAGAGCTTTTCATGTTTTCTCAGGAAGGAAATATGTTCAGCATTTGTTAGGCAAATAAAGTGTGGTTAAGTTAGAAACAGGAACCCCTGTCCTGTCAGTTATCATGGATGTAAGCTCACCTCCACTTCCTCCCTCCTCCATGAAAAATACAGCAAACAACACAGCTCACACAAGGCTCTAAAGGTCTAATCTATAATCTGTCATCTATATTTTATCATTTATCATCTAGTGTCTATTACACTATTAGTATTGCTTGTTTACATGTAAACATCTGTACCAGGACCACTTGAGGAGTCCAAATTTGTATTACAAGACAGTACTGTGATGCCTTTGTAACACAGGCTATGAGTCGCTCCGGTCTTGGGGGACCGAGCATGGAGACCCACATGGACATGTCCCACCTGCAGATGCCCAAGCACATGGCGCTGCCGCCACAGGATGAGCCTAGCGACCTGGAGGAGCTGGAGCAGTTCGCCAAGTCCTTCAAACAGAGACGCATTAAACTGGGCTTCACTCAGGTACCAACTTTACTTCAGTTACTGAAGAGCTGCCACATTTACCTGAGCAGTCAGACTCACCTGGAGCCTTAAAACTTCTTCTTCTTATTGAAACTCATCATCTCATCAATTCAACATATTCAAAGCATATGTATGTTTAGAGAATGTTATTATTCATATGTTGTTTTTGTGTGTGTGTGTGTGTGTGTGTGTGTGTGTGTGTGTGTGTGTGTGTGTGTGTGTGTGTGTGTGTGTGTGTGTGTGTGTGTGTGTGTGTGTGTGTGTGTGTGTGTGTGTGTGTGTGTGTGTGTGTGTCAGGGAGACGTAGGTCTTGCGATGGGGAAGCTCTACGGTAACGACTTCAGTCAAACTACCATCTCACGCTTCGAGGCTCTGAATCTCAGCTTTAAAAACATGTGCAAACTGAAACCTCTGCTGGAGAAATGGCTGAGTGATGCAGGTACAACCATACTGATGGAGAGGACAGGAAACAAGGGAGAGACAGAGACAATCAGAGACAGACAGAGACAGAAAGAGATGCACAGACGGACAGACAGACAGACAGGGACAGAGGTTCCAACGTGTCAAACATCTCCTTCCACTTTAATTCACGGTCTTTCAGCTGTAGTCAGTTGAAGTGACATTAATCTAATATTAATGTTCATGTTAAAATGTCCAAAATCTAATATTAATATTCATGGTGACTTAAATCTGATATTAATATTTGTGTTTAAGTGAACTAAATCTAATATTAATATTTGTGTGTATATATATTTCTGATGTAAATCTATTAATATTTTTGTTAAGGTGTCATAAATCTAATAATAATATTGGTGTTAAGGTAATGGTAATCTAATCATAATATAGGTACATACATACATACATACAATACATTTTATTCTCATAATAATATTGATGTAAAGTGACATAAATCTAATAATAATATTGATGTAAAGTGCCGTAAATCTAATAATAAAAATTGTGTTAGGTCACATAAATCTAATATCAATATTTGTGTTAAAGTGACTTTAATCTAATAATAATTGTGTTAAGGTGATGTAAATCTAATAATAAGATTTGTGTTATATTTACATTATTCTTATATTAATATTGGTGCTAAAGTGATGTAATTCTAATATTAATATTTGTGGTAATTCCAGAGAACTCACCCTCCGATTCACTTAGCAACACAACATCCCTGCCACCGCTGCTCGAAGGCTACGGACGCAAAAGAAAAAAGAGAACAAGCATCGAAACCAACATCAAGATGACCCTGGAGAAACGATTCCTTGATGTGAGCTTGAGTTCCATATTTAATCCTTTTACGGTCACATTGAGAAAAAATAATCAGGAGTCATTAGTTGGGAGAATAAAGTTATGAATGAATAATGTATGTGAATGATATCCACGAACTGAAGTCAGAGCTCAGCAGAACAGATCAGATGATAGAGAGCTTTGATGCTCAGAAAACACATAATTCACGTCTTTAGTTTTTTTATCGAGTGGATGACAGATTGTCCCTCACCCCACTCCAAAAGAATTCTATACTACCATAATAATCTGGACCTATCTCATTCTCCTCTGCAACTTGTCTTGCAGGTTTGAGACCTAAACATGTTCAAATGTTTTAAACAATGATATTAATAGTAGTTATAACAATGTTCCATATTTATTTATATCTATACATAAGGTAAATGAGATGATGAATCAATTAGGGTAAAACTAGTAAAATCTTTCCCCTCTCTCCTCTTCTTCCCTAGTTGCTGCAACCATAACTTCCATAATTAAGAGCTCGTTTTTGATCAGTAGGTCTGATCTGCACCAGCAGATGGTAAAAAGGGGCTCATAATTGGACAAACTTTGATTAAGTAGTGTGATAAATGACTTACTGGCTTCTACCTGTTAGTGCCATTGGTTTTCTTTCACATTGCTAGCTACTAGCTGACTGTCAAAATTAGAGGCTAGCCACTGGAAAACAGCATCTGGACCTAACCACTTTGAGGAATGGGGGACCATATTTTTTTTTTTACAATTAAGAAACACAATGTTTTACATTTAGTAGATGTGATAGTGTGTTTGTTTATTTAATAATAAAGTATTTATTTGTATTTAAATACATTTTTAGTGGGCACTGGGATTTATACATATTGTAAGATCTTGGAATAGCTTGGGAATACGAGAATCCTAGTGGATCACTACTAAACTGTGATCTGTATACATCACGCTGATCACAGATGATAAATAAAGATGGATGGATGGATGGATGGATGGATTAACAACTCCTTTGGTTTTCAGAACCCCAAACCAAACTCAGAGGAGATCACACTGATCTCTGAGCAGCTGTCCATGGAGAAGGAGGTGGTCCGGGTCTGGTTCTGTAACCGGCGTCAGAAGGAGAAGAGAATCTACTGCCCAGTGACCAGTTTACCTGTCAAATCACACTGCTTTACCTCCCGAATGGTGCGAAGCAACAGGCTCCTACTCAACATTCGAATTGAATTATTGATTATCCTAAAATTACCAGTAATCCTCATTGATAATCCTCACATCATTGATAGTCCTTACATCAGTGCATCACATACCTGATCATCCTTATATTACAGATGATTCTGGCTATTATTATGTATATACACATAGTATATAGATAATATATATAGTATAGTATGTATTACATATGATACATATATATAATATATATAGATATAGTTATATTTCTCAGTCCTGATGTTATCTCGTTTTGGCTGTTTCAGGCTTCAACGTCTAGATCCTACAGCCCTCTGGCTTCAGCAGGTGAGCACTACTACTTCTGAGTACTATTTACTACATCTGAAAACTATTTTCTACATCACAATACTGTTTACTACATCACAATACTATTCACTACATCTACTACTATTTACTACTACATCTACATACAGTTTACTAGATCCAAATACTGTTTACTGCTTCTGAGTACTATTTGCTGCAGCCTCTATGTTGTGACATAGATACACTGCATAGTGATGTATTTGTGGTCTATGTACTCTCTGTGTACTGTGTGCACTGCACTGCGTGTACTGTGTGTACTCAGTACCAGTTCCATGTTTCTCCTCCAGTCTCCTCCAGCTCTTCTCCTAACACTGGGAGTCGTGAAGCATCTCCTGGTCTGTCCACAGCCTCCGTGTCTCTGCCGTCTCCAGTCAGCTCAACGTCCTACAGTACTCCAGGGTGAGAAGCTGCTGTCCTCTTACAGCCATAATAAATAAACAACAAACAACAAATGTTGTGTTTAGGCTGCTTAAATAAATAAACATCAAACAACATGTAATGCGTTTAGGCATTAACAAATAACAACATAACAACACACATAATGCATTTAGGCAAACAATGTCTGCATTTAAACCCAATCACTTCTTCCTGGGTGAGATAAGGAGACATGAATTCTGTGTGGAGTACAGACACATCTGAATTATCATTATAAAATTTCAAACTAATCTAAAGTTTTTTTGTAATAAAACCCAAATCTCAATAGTCAATTATGACCCTTTTTCTGGAATAAATATAAAAAACAAATCTAAACATTATTTTTTTCAGGTGCTCTAATACTCTTCTATAAGAAAAAAATGTCTTTAATATTTTCTACGTTTAATAATTCTGTCTGTGGCTTGTACCTGTTTGAGTAATCGTCCTTTTGTCCTCCTCTAAGGTCCTGGTACCGTACGTGGACTCCTGCTGCGTATCATCACTGAGAAATACCCACTGGACCATATAAAGCTAGTTTCATTTGAGAAGGATTTTACACTGAGTCGCACCTGTCCCTGTTCTGGGGCTTTAACCCTAACAGGCCAAACTTCTGATGAACTCATCAGACCAGCAGCAGCGGTAGAGGAACTCACTGCTGATCCAAAAGCTGCTGGCTTTGTCTTTATGTGACATTGCAAAGATGAAGAAAGAGATATGCATACGTCACGCCACTGCTGGAATCTTCAGGTTCAGGACTAAATGCTTATAAACCCTTGAGTTAATCAGACTCGTTTAATGTAGAAGAATTTGACTCATTCAGATTGTACTTCTCCATCTTTCTGCTGTTGCTGTTCTGTTTCTGTGGTCATAGAATATTTTGTGTTATTAGTGAATCTGATTTTATCCCACATTGTAAAGTACTGGCCTGTCTAAAAAAGTTATCACTGATGTTTATTGTTCATGTACTGTGTTACAGTCTTTTTACTTTCTGTCCTTTAATGTCACAAAATTTAGATGTGCAGAAATGTGTTTTAACAATCCTGTAAAGGATCAGAGTTTATTAAAACTTGTAAATAACAATTTTGCCAGACTATGGAAAAAAGTGTCAAAGTTATTTAGGGTTGGAGAATGAAAACTAACAGAAATCCCTTGTTACCTTTTATTCGCTCCTGTTCCAGAGACGGTGGTATGTTTGATTTCTCTGGTTAAGCACCAACTAAGGGGAGACGTTTAAAAATCAGTTTTTCTACTTTGTTTTTGCCAGTTGTACAACAATAAAAATATATGGGAGAAATCCCTGGTTGCCATCAAAAATAAAAATGCTTGTGCTTTATTCATTGTCAGAACTCAAGATCAACACAGTCCCAGTGAAAGATTAAAGACCCTAAAGATGTGAACTTTGAACCAGAAAACCTTCTGTATGTCCTTCTCGGGCTTTTGGTTTTCTTTGTGGTTGTTCACTACATTTTAGTCATTAGAAAAACAGCATTTTAGAGATTGAGTATTGTTTTAGGAGGAAAACAAATTGTTTGTAGGCTACTTGTGGATTTGTGTAAACATTAAGATTTTCGGTAGTTAACATGTTTGTGTGGTAGGAGCAGCAGCACTGAAATGAAGCTGTAGCCAAAGGACACAGGTGAAAATCTTGTAGAATTTAAATTACAATCTACTAGAGTATGTACACTTTATTGATAAAAGAATATTAAAACCAACAAGTTAGAAAGAGTAGATTAGTCATAAAAAAGTATTGCCTTTATAAAGACTGTTTTTACAACAAAAAGAAGGCTTCAATCATCATATTAGTGCCTTGAAACTCCCAGTAATGCATCATCTCCTTTCAGCAAACATGGAGAGACGTGGTTCAATATGTGGTCCGCTGTCAGATCATGTCTCAGTTTCCATCTTCTATGTGTGGGGTTCAGATTTCTTTGTACCTGGAATGAGAAGCAGAATAAATAAAATGGGTATATTGATAGTATTATTATAATGTTCACAGATCTTCCCCAGTCATTTGTAATCTGTTGTTAGGGAAATATCTTGTTCATCGTTTTTGCCACATTACTGATTTAAAGGGATTTTTTTTTTTTTACTAAAAGGTAAGTCATTTCATTTATATACCCTAGTGCTGTCAGGGTGTGCTGGTTCCACCAGGAGGACTCTAAATTCACTCACCCTCTGACACGAGGGACACGTCCACACCAGCTCTGAGCTTCTTTATAAACCAGCCTGGCCAAAAACTAAAGGAAACAAACAACAGCTATTACTACAGGAAAGATGATATCAGCTGATCCAGAACATGAGGAAAGAGAAAGCAGTGTGCTTCTGACCAGACAAGCCAAGACATCTGCAGAGATGAGCATGTAGAAGACATTGTTCCAGCCAGTAGGAGAGATCACGCCAGCCAAGAGAGGACCCAATGCCGCTCCTGCAGACAAAACACATGAGCCATGCTTAATACACACATACAAGCATGATGCACACATGATGCAAGCATACAAACATGATACACACATACAAGCATGATGCAAGTATAAGACATGCATACAGGCATGAACATATTACAGATATACAAACAAGATACACACATTACACTAACACAATAGCATGATGACACTTGATACAAAGATACAAACATAATACAAATTTACGAACATAATACCTGCATGACACATGACAACATGATGCACGCATGACATGAACATACAAGCGTGATACACACATACAAGCATGAGGAAAGTGTGACACATACAAGCATGATACATAAAAAAATGATACACATAAACAAACATGATACACGCAGGACACAAACATACAAATACAATCATACAAATATGACACATACATACAAACATAGTACAAATATACAAATAAATGATAAAAGCATGAAACACACATACACGCATGATACATACATACAAACATAATACAAATATACAAGAATACAACCATTATACAAAGATGATATAAAATTATAACATGCATGTAGTATTGGCTCTAAAAGGAGAATTGTATCACATATAACTATTCTAATTGTTTATTGTTAAATTGTAATCCGTGTTCTACTTGGTAACAACACTTTAAAATGCCATAACGTTACTGTAGTCAGTTTACATGTGATGGTAAAATTGTATTCAGTAGCACTTTCTACAAAACCCATATTTAAATAAGTATTATATATTTGTGATGCATGACAAGTGAGTTTACCTGGTGCAGCAGGTAGTGTAAAACCTCATAAAGCTGCAGCATGGTTGGTGATAATCATTTGACCCATTATTATCAGAACTAACAAACAGAGCTGGTTCAACCCTTACCTATAGAACCTGTCCCATCTATGATCGCTGTCACTGTGGAAAGAGCCCGGGCGTTTCCTCTTAGACTCTCATGTGTTCCCTAAGAAAAAAAATGGAGAAGGGGGGGGGGGGGGTAAAGCCTCAATTAATTAATTATTTACAGATAGAGAGATATAGATAGATATGTAGATATGATATAGATATATATGTTTGATTATCAGGAGTCTCACCAGGTCAGCAGATACAGCAGTAGTGATCAGAGCATAGGGTCCATTCACCAGACCACCACACACCAGCAGCATAGCTACACACACGGACACACAGACACACAGACTTTGTAACCCTAACCCAGTCATTCTGGCTGGACAGTGAGGTTCCTCGTCATCATGGTCATGCTCAGACAAATAAAGCCATGTCTCGCATTGTAAATGGTTGCCAAGGATACAAACATGTCACTGTGGCTCTGATATCAAGATATTACTTCGACTGTCGTGACTTTTTAAATCTTATATTGTGAAAATTAGCATGTTTAATCAAGTGGTGGAGATACAGCTCCTGATGTAAATCAGTGTAAATCATGTAGAGGATTTTGTCTATAGCTCTAATTTCAGCCTAGAGGTAGATTAGATTAAGAGCTGGATTAGATCATTTCACAGCTGGGCTACAATTGCAAACTTTACTTTTCATATTTGGTGGTCTGGGACATGGACAACAGTTGGTTTTTAGAGGCCCTCAGATCTGTCCCTCCATTAGGTTTCAGCTGTCTGAGGCATCTTCCTCATACCCGTGTGCTGTTAACTATCAAACAACTTAAAATCTGAGTTCATATTTCGTAAAATGATTTGAACCAGGCTGTTGACAAAGCACTTTATTCCTGTATAGATGTATGTACATAAGTTAAAACAATAGAGAAAAGAGTCTCACCGATTGTGGTACCAAGGCTCCTCTGACCGATATAATTATAGAGAAAAAGCTGCAAAATTAGAATGAAATGTTAGACATCAGAGGACATTCAACTTCATGTCCCTCAGCTAACTAGAAAGAAGGTCTCTATGTCCATCTGTCCATCTGTCTCTGTGTTCCTGACAACAAAGCTCTTCGTATTATTTAAACACACAACCCGCTTCACCACAATAAGGTCAAAAAGGGTAAATAAAATGCTTCTATATGATATTATTCTGCATCATAGGGTCTCACTTAAGTGTAAAATTACATGTCGCCAGAGAAGTTCCACACACATGAGAGAAACATGAAATAACAACTAAACACAGATCTGCTATAGGATCAAGAAGAGGAGAAGAAGAGAAAGGATAGAAAGGAAAGAAGAAAGAGACGAGAAGAGATAAAGAGGGGAAGAGAAGTAAAGGAGAAGGGATGAAGACAATAGGAGGAGGCTCAACTGTAGCATCTAACACTCACCATGGGGGCAGCGAGAACCAACATGACGCAGCAGGTGGTGGCTCTCCCTCCAGTGTAGTCAGACACCAGACCTGCTGCGATGCCACCTGCAAACACAACACTCACATCAGCCTGGCTGCCAGTGCCATGCTGCTGCAGCCAGCTGCATACAGCTGGAAATAGCTGCAGACATGTATATGCAGTTTCTGTTGTTATTATTATTATATTATTATTATTATTCTGCTGTTTTGTCTTAAACATTTCCGAGCAATCTTTCCAAGTGTTTTCTTAAGACCTTTGTTTTATTTCTTACCCAGGATTCCTCCCACATCAAACAACGTGGACATGTCTCCTGCCTCCCTCGCTTCAAAATGTGCTGAGAAGGAAAAAAAAATACATTCACTAAAATTCACTTTATTTTTAAAAAATAAATGTTAATAGATTATTTTTGTAAATACTGACCAACATTTGAGATGTAGAGAGGAAGCCAGTACAGGAAGGTGTAGCTGACCAGCTTAGCGAACATCAGGCATAAAGAGAACTCCACCACCCCCTGTCAACCAACCAACCAACCAATCAATCCAAAAAAACAACCTTTATTTTACAATCAAGCCACAAGAACCACTGAAAAAGCATTCAATATTCAGACTGCTGTCTCTCTGTCTGTGTGATTCAGCCAATCAGCAGAAGCTAAATCTCTGCTACTTCCTGATAGCATTCTGCTAACTTGTGGATAAATAGTAGATAGATAGTGAAGAATTTTTATCCACTCAAATGACTCTTAGTATCCACTGAAATGACTGAGTAAGTCAGTACTTCAGTTCTTCAGTACCTGCTGGCCTAAACACCTGTTAAACATGGTTCCTCCCCCCCCATGTTTCCATGGTAATTGTGTCCACTCACAGGTATACTGAGAGCTCCACAGAAGCTGATGGCCTCGGAGTGTTCCTCAATAACCTCAGTCGTATCCGTAGCAATGGCTCCATTAACACCATGGGAGGAGCTGTTTAGGATAGGCTCTGCCTCTGCAATGTCCTGATCACTCTTAACACATACACATACACATGCACACACACACACATGTGAGCTCTTGTCAATGGAATATAATTGGACTGGTACGGATGGGGTGATTTTACTCACATGGTGCATAGGAGGAGAGCAGTTCACATCCTCAGGTTCTGGAACAGAGGGACATATGTTTGCCTTATTGGTCTTTTATTCGAGTACAAACAAGGAACAAATGTATTTATGAACCTAACAAAACTATTTCCCATATTTAACTGTGAAAAAGTTTGTCTGTGTGTGTGTGTGTGTGTGTGTGTGTGTGTGTGTGTGTGTGCGTGTCTGTGTGTGTTTTGAACACAAACTGACTCTCAACCAGGAAGAAAAAGCAGAGGACCCCGGTGGAGGCGATGATGAGGCCAGGGACCATGAAGGACATCCCCCAGGCAGTGGAGACGAAGACACCTGCGATGAGGGAGCCCAGGATGTTTCCTACAGAGGTGTGAGAGTTCCACACCCCCATGATAAAGCCTCGCCTGGACATCCAAACACAAGCAGAACGTGGCCATGAGCCTCTAAACAAGCATCAATCTCCAGTCACAGAGTCTGATATTATGTTCATCACATCAGTAACGTCTCACTCTAACCAGAGTTTGTATGGAAAGTCTTTCTGTCATGATGTGTGTAATCAATAACAGTTTATTTGAGTAGTGCCGAACTCTTGAATGGTCTAAACAAATTAAATCCTTGACCTGGGCCGGTTAGTCCAGTTAACCTGTTTTGTCCAACAGAACAGAACATCATTATAAAGACCAGAGTCCCTCAAGAGAACTAGTTTAAGAAAACTGGTTTTAGTCTCATGTGGCAGAGAAGCTGCACCCAGTCAGCCCAACAGCCAGACTGTCTGTGCTTTATTTAATGATTTGACTTGTAGTAAAGACCCTAAATCTGTCCAAAATCTTCTCCTTACCTAATAAAATTGGTTTCCGCCTAAATAGAAGTTTTCTTTATAATTTTTATATCATTCTTTATGTTTTGGCCTGAAACTGTTAAACCGTAACTGTCAGAGTCTACATTCTTTCCATTTATACGTGGAATTTTACCCAGATGATTTTTTGAGCTGTGTGTGTCAGCAGTCTGCGATACTGCGCAGTCAACAGGATTTGAACAGTACTCACTTCCCTTTTCCAAACCAGTTTCCAACACAGGCCACCACTGCAGGCCAGCCAGTTGTCTGCATCAGTCCATTCATGACCTGCAGAGTCAGAGACTTTCTGTTAGCCTGTTGGCTGTTAGCCTGTTGGCTTCACAGCACCACCACAACCACATGTGCATTGAAGGGTTAGGGTTAGAGTATAAAGGAGGGGGGCACCAGAGTGTGCAGTGCTGTTGGTCATTACCACAGCAAACTTATGAGCAGAAAAATGCCTGCAGTCACATGATGCAGCTGTGAGTCATGTGACACTCGTGGGTAAAGCCTGACTAAACCACTGTGGGGTCACTAAGTGATTTAAAAGATGACGAGGCATGTACTGACCCTTCAGTGCTCGACATCAAACCTGGAAGAATTCATTGCGTTGTTAATCACATTCCATTAGTGACATGTTGATTAGTACAAGCTGTCATATATTGTTAGGATTTATATTTCTTACATCAAACTTAAAGATAACACAATGTTATAAGGTGTGAATTTGATGTGAGAAGTTCACCTTAAACTCATCTAACTAAACAATAGTTTTGTAAGAAAGCTGCTCAAAAAATGCTTTTTAAGAGAAATATCTGCATCACAATAGGTGTGTGCTTACCTGGACAAAGGCGTAGTATCCTAGTGAGTGGATCTGCCAGTAGAAGCCAAGGCCAAACAGACATGTGAACAACCCGCTCATCAGCATCCCGAAGCTCAGGTAGTAACGCAGTGGCAGGCGCTCTCCAAAGATCCCACTGAGACCATGAGGAACAGGTTAACTCCAGAAACAAAACAAACAAAAAAACACACAACAAGCTCACCCAACAGTTCCACACACACCTGAAGAACATGCCGATGGCGTAGGCAACCAGGAAGCAGTTGTCCACGACTCCAAACAGCGTCTGGTAGTTGTCCTGGTCTGGGGAGACCAGACAGAACCATGACCTTCTACCACACATTAGAGGATGACACCCTCATCCTCAGGTACAAGGTACGAGGGGTCGGGTCAGGTTGTAAGCCTGGCTCCGCCCTCTCATGTTGGTGATATGTTGCTGCGGGATGACCAGCATGAGAGGGCAGAGCCAGGTGGCTGTGGCAGCGTATGGTTCTTCACCTTCTACTGACTGTTGGTTCAATGAATGTCTGATTCTTATTGCTAATAATAGCCCTCAATCACTCAATCCTTCCAAAAAAAACATGTTCAATACAAGCAGGACAATGAAAATTAAAAAAAAAAAACTGTTGACAACGGAAGGGACAATTGTTTACATTTTAAAACTCAGAATCAGTGGTTATATTTATTACTCATTTATTTATCCTTGTATCATATCTTTTTTTTTTTATTCAGGAGAGGGGAGCGAGGAGGACTCACCGAACGGTGCCCAGTCACACCAAGTGTCATTATTGGTGATGTTAAGGCCTGCTGGTGGAATCACTGAGGAGCAGTTCCTGTGCAGCTCGCTCTGAGCATCAGAAATACATCAAAGGAAGCAGGATGTGAGACGACAAAATACAACAACATGACAAAACAAGGCAGCAAGTAAAGTTTAGTGAAGTGTAGTCTAATGACAGCATGCATGTGAGGTGTTCAAGGACATAACCATACTGAATATGTTAAGAAGAACAGCCCTGCACTAATTTATCTTTAATACAGGTAATTAGATCAGTTAGATCCTCTTGTTGGGTCTACTTACATCTTGCAGCACGAAGGAAAAAAACAGACATTTCTATCTTTTTTAGTGGTTTGAAACTCTGGGGATCATTTCAAACAATTTGATGAACAGTTTGAGCATTTCCACATACAAAGGTAGTGAATGTGTCACCTTCACGATACTGATGGGTTTCCTGGACAGATGATAGGCAGTGTAGAACAAGAAGGTGAGGAAAAGAATAAAGCTTCGATACCTGTAAAGACAACGAAAGACACATTTACACTGTTAGAGCAAAGTCTTTCTGGTTCACTACTATTCATTAGAATTCTGCTTAAACTCAAATCAATTGTCTTTAGTACATTCAGAAAAGCAATAAAAACATAATAATGCAAATATGACATCAGCTGTTCATAATATTACAATTATAATATTAGTAACACCTGAACCCCAAAACCCTCTCATATATATATATATATATATATATATATATATATATTGGAATGTTAGTGGAGCATTGGGGCTCTAAATATTCGTGGTGGTGTTTTTTTTTTATCACAGATGTGTCACATGTTACTTCTCTGTGGGGAAGAGTTTCAATAAGAGGAACTATTTATCAGTCTCCATACAACATGCTGTGTCTTAGCATGACACAAAGAGCTGTTAGCGTGTAAGCATACATGCTTCTGTTTAAAGAAAATTCAGTGAATGTTATTTAATTATTCAATTGATCATTTAGTACACAGAGAAAATGTCTGATAACATTTTAATTTTTAGTAACTAACTAACTAATTTCAAATCAGGTCTATTTATAATCTAATGTTAGACCAACCAAATACAATTATAACTGAATATATTGTACATACAATATTTATTATTTATTATAATAACAATAGTGTTGAAATGAAATCTGATCAACAGTTGTTGACTGAATTATTATCCATCTCTCTCTAGTGACACAGCAGTGACATCACATAATACTATATATACACACATACTCAGATAATTTACTGCAGTGAACATTATATAAATATTGTCATCTTCAGTAAAAGTGCAAAAGTATTATTAACTAAATGTAGTAATGTATCTGCATTATCATATTTGTGTCCTTGTACACAAAGTAATATAGTAGGGTCAGTGACACATCATTAGAAAGTCAAAAACTTTTTAAGATACAGTTTTCAAAGCATTTATTAGGTGTCTCAAAATGTAGATTTTGTGTTCATGTTAAGAAATATATTTAATCCCCTTAGAATATGACTAAACTAGTTGAGAGCATGTGTTCTTAAATTTTAATCAAGTCTGGTACCAAGTTTTTAGGATTGCACCACACTAGAGTTTTGGCATTGTGCCAGTAACAAAAGTATAAAGATGTAAAAGAGTAAGCATTATAGAGTATATAAATGTAGTAGAATATAAAGTATGTAAATGTAGTAGCGTATGAAATATACAGTTTATACATATAGTATAGTATAAAGATAGATTTAGCTTGCAGTATAAAGTATGCAGTATAAAGTATATAAAGTGCGGTACCAGCTATCCCTGGAAAAGGACGTGATGATCCGGATCCCCGGCGCCAGAGAGGACTTCATATCGGCGGCAGACGAAAAGCTGATGCAGGGTCAGAGGGAGGCTGCGGGGCTCATGTCCTTCAGGAGGAGTCGCTGCTGGTCGGATAGCGCTCGTGGCGGTTCGCCGCTGGAACGTCGAGTGAAGTTAGAGCAGCCGTTGAAAGGGTTCGGTGAGCGTGGAGGATCCGGGGAGTATCCGCTACATGTAGCCCAACAGAGCCGCTTCCCGCAGGGAGAAAGAGTTCGTTAAAAGCCGGAGCTCCATGCTGCTTATAAACCGCAGAGCAGCGCTGCTGGTTCCGAAACTTCTTAATAGTTCTGGCCGGGTATTATTAGATAGGATCGGGTATAATTAGCTTGTTATTCCACAAAGGTTTTCCACACGGAGCCTCCGGCGGCCATGTGACTCCTTCGCTGTGACGTCACTGCAAACAGGAAACAGCTGATACCAGAGCGGTGTGTGTGTGTGTGTGTGTGTGTGAGTAAAGTTTAATCAAATGCTGTGGGCGGGTCTTATAACACATGTATTGTATATCTCCTGAACACTTCCTGCTCTATTTACCACATTTATTTGTTAAACGTGTAGATTTGATGTCTGAGTGGCACGTTTGGTTCCATAGATGACCCTGTAGCAGTTTAATGTATATAAATATAGTATAGGTCAGCACTCTTTCAACTTTCTTTTCCCCTGTAGACATATCTGTTCCTTCTCTGCTTTGATCCTTTAATGAACAGGAGATTTTCACTATATTCACTCAACTGTTTTGACTGTGTTACCCCCCCCCTTCTGAATGTACAGTTTAAATTGCTGTTTCTGCTGTCAATACTTCACTAAGCTGAAACATTCAACTTCTTTTGCTGACACTGAAAAGGTTGAGCACTAAAATTTTGATCAACCTTCATACCAATAAAAGGAGTGGCACAGGAGAAAATATTGGTGGTTACACGACCTTGCTTTTTTCTTCAGCAACATCTAACTGTGAAGGAAGGAATAAGCTCAGACATCCACATTTATTTAACCAGATGACATTAATCAGTATTTTTTAATTTCTTATTTATTAAACAGCATTGAAGTTACATTTAAAACAGTGAGCTAACACACACCAGCACAATCACACACATACTGACTTCCTGAGGTTAATTATGTAAAAACACATTATCACACAGAGAGATATCTGGGAATTATACTTAAATAGCTAATAATAAAATTATCAGGGTGGTTTTATAAACTAGGCACACTATCAAACCATCCAGCACAAAGTCCTTCTATTTCTTCTTGAGGGGAACAAGAATACAGTAGTTGTTGATATACATTTCCTGGAGGCCCAACATGTCTTGGACTTCTGTCTGTGGAGGATAAGGAGAACACTTCTGACTGTATATGAAAACATGCTGCACTTTTCTTTCAAGACACAGCCAGAAGCCTGCTGCTACCACTGCAGCTCATCTTCCTTTATTGGAAATCCAACGTCAGCATTGCTGAATATAAGGCCTGTGCGTACACTGTGGAAAAAAGAACAGTGCAGTTTATTGATCTCATTGCTGGGAGTTTGCAGCTGCAGTCAATGGGATTGTCTGTAAATGGATTTATATAGCACTTTTCTAGTCTTTTTGACCACTCAAAGTGCTTTACACTACAGATGTCCATTCACCCATTCACACACACCGATGGAAAACTAACTCACTCACATACCGACGGCACAAGCCTGAGGAAAATCGGGGTTAAGTATCTTGCCCAAGGACACAACGATATGCAATTCGGAGGAGCTGGGAATCGAACCATCAATCTTACAACTGGTGGACAACTGCTCTACCTGAGCTACAACGCTGTAAAAAATTGCAATCAGTGTTTGTAGAGAGCTGCAGGCTGCAGTTAGTACCTTTGGGATTGTTGTAGAACACACAGTTGTTAGCACAGGTGTCGGGGTGGGAGTCCCAGAAAGAGGAGGCACAGTAGCAGAGAGGAGGAAGTTCCAGCTTCTCCTGAGACATTCGCTCCTTCATCCGAGCTCTTAGAGCCTCAATAAACCTGCAGAGAAACCAGTTGTTGATCAGTTGGTTTGATAAGCTACCACTACACACTAGCACTTCCAGGACCCAGCAATTGGTCCATGTTATAAAGAGGCCACAGTCCACCTACTCTTTACATCTATTGCACCAGTCTGGGTTGATTACCTTAAAGCAATGATCTCTTTCTGGAGTCGTCTTCTCCTTTCCAGTTTCAGCATCTGCTCCTCCTCCTCCAGCTTCAAGCTTTCAAGAATCAGCAGCTCTCTCTCCTCAACCTTTTGTTGGGCGTCTGCGAGCTGCCGTGCTCTTTCAAACTTTCTTTCGTCCTCCTTACGAATCTGTTCTTTCTCTGCTTTAATCCTTCAATAAAAACAGGAGATTTTTACTGTAAAAAATTTGGCTGTGTTATTTTGATCAACCTTAAAACTAATGGAAAGAGTGGCATAAGAAAAAATATTGTGGTTACACCACCTTGCTGTTCTCTTCAGGTGTTTCCTGTGGTGGTTATTCGCCTTCACTTGCTCTCTCTCCATGTTCATGAACAGCCGTCGCTGCATCAGGAAATGAGACTGACGCTGCAGAGAAACATGTTTTTAGCATGTGGTTGGACATATGGATCTGAAAGAGTTTACATTGTTGCATGTGAGAGGCGCACCTGTCTGTTTACTTCCTCCTGGTCAGCCAAAGGCCACAGGACTTGTGGTTCCTTGAGGTTGGACTTGAAACCAGGGTCAGGCTGTGATCGACTAATATCCCACAACTCATGTTCACTCAACTGTAATATACAGAGCAGAGTCAACAAAGATTTTAAATCTTAACCAAAAGTTTGAATATTTGTGTTTGGTAGATTAATACTTTGTTATAACAATGCTTGTTGGCAATACATTTTACAACACTGTGTATTTCAATTTAAATGGTGTTTTCTGTTAGGCTGGGTCTACCCATCCTTCTTAGCAAAATTACTTTGCCTGGCAATTTAATCTGGACACCAAAGACCCAATTTCATTACAGTGAGGAGGCCAATCACAGAAAGGGGGAGAGGCAGCAAGACAATGACAAAACACAGAAGTGACTTCAATGATAACTGTGGATCTAACATGGCAGCAGATGCTAATTTTAGTTTTCAATGCAGCCTTAGAATGTGTCCTAAGCAATTTAGACCGCAAGTTTATTTAGAAAATTATTCTTTTAGAGCTAAACTATTTATAATTGTCACAGGGTATCAGGTACATCATTGGTATGTTTGATATGATTGGCTATTAGCTTTGTACAAATGCATTTCCTAGACATTGTATTATTTCCTCTTCACATCATCTATTCCTGATCCTCCTCTTTGGGTTTCCTTTTCTTTCCCCCCCAATTAAAAGGGTTTTTAGAGAGTTTTTTTTCCTGTATAATGTGATAGTCTAAGGACAGGTTTGTTGTGTTGCTTCTATACAAATGCCATTAGGGCAAATCTTTGATTTGTGATTTTGGTTTAGACAAATAAAACTGACTTGACTTTACATTTTATCATCCAATAAACAGCTTTGGGCTTTCATAACCATAATTCCAAAACAAACAAATTGACAGGTGGTCTCAGACCTCATTTAAATCTACACTGATATCAGGTCTTAGGTTAGCTATTTGTAATAAGTATACAAGAAATTTCCTTGTTGATTTGAACGTCAATATGGCACTCAGCACTTGGCCTACACAATCCAGAAAGCAAATTTCACCTAAGCACAACCCACATACTCAGCTGTACTGTTCATTCTACAAATAAATGTCCACAAATAGGGCCATTTAAAATTTAAATAAACAGGTTTTCCAACAGTATAACATTTGTTGCTAAGAAGCACTGTTAAAACAGAGACACAAAAACAATGTTTGGTTCAGGATTCAGAAGTTGTATAAAAAAAATTTGGAGATCACTTTTAGTGACTAAAATCCCTGGCCGACACTAGACAGGGACATGTGCATAAAGGTGAGGTGTGAAGAGAAGAAGCAGAAACTGTTGTGACTCACCGTGCTTCATAGGAAAATGGAAGTTATATATTTATTTTAACCTTGTACACGACATTCATGCCATCAGTCATAAGGTGAAGTGTGTGACACCAGACCAACAACATGCTCTGTGCCTGGCTGAGAACAGATTGCTGTATCTCCAACATCTCTTTAATTTCAATGTTAAACATTTAAACAGAATGGGTGGTGCCCAGTTTATAATGAATAAATCATAAATCAATTAATAAATCATCAATAAATTAATACATTTTAATGTTTAATAATCATCATCTTTGATGATCATAAATTCATTCCACAAAAATGTAACCTTCTACCATCAGTCTCTCAAGTCTCCACAACACAACCCATATTGGATGATGCTCTCCATTGGTGCCTGATGAAATAAAAACTATTTTCTGACTGACCCTTGCCCCAGTTGAGATTCTTACTGTTATACCCTGACTGTTATACACTGAAAGACCCTGCTATATCCTGACTGTTAGACCTCATTAAACCATCACTGTTAGAGCCTGTTAGACCCAGACAGTTTTAGACCCTGTTAAATACTGACTGTTATACTCTGTTAGACTCTGATTGCTAAACATGTTAGATCCTGTTGCACCTTGACTGTTAAACACTTTTCAGACCATGTTAAACATTGACGGTTAGGATATCTGCTGCTCATGCTATGTTGTTGTTCGGACATGCCCATACATGCTGATGGATTAATAATACATGTTGGAGTGGATCAGTGAAATTGGCTGCTTGAATTTAGTTTGAAAACCTGGATAGGAATCCGTTAAAACTTGGATCAAATCACTTGGATCACTATTAGTCCATGGCCATGCAATCTGATTCAATGCCAATACATGTTTATTGCTAATAATAGAAGCTGATACTGGTCTAAACACCAGATTGGGAAATCCTCATTAACCCTAATCCTATGAATAAAAAAAAAAAATCTGTCTGTTTATATTTGTTACATCCATATTTAACATGATGCAGCTACAGTAAGAAATAATGCATACTAACTGTTAATGTTTACAGGCAGAGATTAATCAAGCTATTCTTCAAATTTGATTTTTTAGTCTAGTCAGACCTTTGTCCTTGTCTCAGTTTACCTGCAACAGAGAAAATCAGATAACAGACAGGCAGTCCACCTCTCATGTAGCGTCACCTGTTGTTTCAGCAAGTTAATACAACCACAGATATATATACATGTATATCATCTGTCACCTGCTAAATATACTGAATATAAACAACTTAATAAGTTTAATAAATTATTAATTCCACTTTCTGGAATTAATCAGACTTATTTAAATTTTGTTAAAACTACACTGAATCGGGGTTAACACAGTTTTATTTTCCTCTATATGTGGCCAGTTATGGAGGCTTCTCTGCTCCACTTTGTCCTGTCTCTGCTGTTGTGGAGAAGCACTGTCCAGGTTCAGTCTTACTAAGGACCGACTAAGACCATATGAATTTTGAAGATCTGACCATAGTCTGATCTCTAATATTTAGATTTTCTTGAGTGTTTCTTGTGGGAAGCTGTAGCTCAGCGGTAGAGCAGTCGTCCACCAGTCAGAAAACTGGTGGTTTGATTCCCGGCTCCTCCAAGCTGCATATCGTGTATCCTTGGGCAAGATACTAAACCCTGATTTGCCTCCGATGGCATATGCCGTCGGTGTATGAATGTGGTGTGAATGGGTGAATGGACACTTGTTGTGTAAAGCGCTTTGAGTGGTCGAAAAAAAAATGGAAAGTCAATACCCTAAATGGCTCTTAACCAAAAAAGAAAATGTTAACACAGACCAAATCCTGATGACAGCTGCTGTTGCTGCTGACAATGAAAGGACATTCATGTTGACTCGTGAAGAGCAGATCTTCTCCCTCTTCCTCCTTTTCCACTTCCTGTTGTTGTCTCGTCATGTGGGATTCAGATATCTATTTAGTGCAGAGGAAAATTATTTTATGAAACCTTCAAAAATAATAGGAACTATGCAATTTTAAAAGAGGAACAAGTGTTAACACAGAATCTCACATGTCGGTTCCAGCCGTCTCCAGGCAGGTCTGACATCATTTCTCCATGTGGGCTCATCCGACAGGCAGCTAGTCTGAGTCGGACCTGCCTCATACCTTCACTGGTCTGGAAAATCATGGAAATAAGTTCACCATTGTCACATTATTTTATCCTGCAGAAGGAACAATGGAATCACCCAGACAGCCGACAGCTACACACAGTTTCCAACATACAAGCTAAAGAAAATATATAATAGTAATATAACCTTTAATACTCAACACCACTATAATAAGAGAGATGGTGTTTTTCACCACAATGTTGGTTTTAATAAGACAAGATGAATAATTGATCACCTCCTGAGAGCTCCTCTGCATCACCCTGGAAATGTGTTTCTGCTTCTGAGAAGACACCAAAGTCGTCTTCTGACCAGCAGACACCTGCTGGGCCAAGACCTGCTGTTGCTGCTGTCAATCAAACATATTGATAACTTATTACCACACTCCTTCATAAAAAAAATACATCAGAATGAACTCACACAGGATCAGGAAATGTGGGTGGATCTTTATCTGTTCTTGGAGGTGTGGTTTTGTTGATTTGTGCTTAAAGCTGTGATTATAACCAAACCAATTTGAAAGACATGATTCATCACTCCACTCCAGAATGTGTTTCCAATGCTTTCCAGGAAAATACTATTCCTCATATATAATGGCAAAAATATTCTAAATATTGTATACCAATACCATACCATCTTCACCACTGCATCTGCTTTTTGAAGCTGTTGTCTCTTCTTGCTGATTTGTGCCACACGGTGACGCACTTCATGTTGAAATCTTTGCAGGCTCAGTTCATTCTGTATTGTCTTCTGTGCCTGCAGCTCTTGGGTCAGCAGAGCCAGCTCCTAAAGCCAGACATAAGAAAACTGCTTGGACCATTTTTGACAGAGGAGGACAGACACTGCAACACATCAGCAAGTCAACTTTTCCTATAACAGTGTTTATGTTTCCTGATCCCTGATCTACATTTATACACATACACATTTACTTTGTGCATCATCTTGTTGTTGTTGAGCTGCAATATATATTTACAATGAGTGAAATATTCATATATCGAACTCAAGACAAGTTTTTTTGTGGGAAGATCTTTTCATCATAGATATTAGATCATAGATATAACACGAAATTGAATACATGAAAATGAATATATTTATTATTTGGAAAGTGTGTAGTGTTTTTGTTATTGGTATTCTTATTATATATCTTTATGATTATTACAATGATTTAGTAAAAACTTTGCTATTCCCTTTAATACTTTTAAAACCCAAACCTCGTTGGAAACATAATCGGAAAAGAACCAGACTAACTATGAAGTTCTAGACTTTTGTGAGTGCCAACTAATCGCATGGATCATCACTGATTATCTAAATACGAAAGCTTTTTCGTCTGAAGCTGAAATTAAATGATGAATTAACAACTATTAATTTAATCATGTGTGCTCTTTTAAGTCAAACGAGTCCAATGTTACACCAAAAATCATTACCCAATTATGGAAGAAAATGATCTACGTTGAAGCCTCGTCTGTAGTCCGTCCCATCGGTGTGTTTGTTGTCTTTACTCTTGCGTATTTTGCCAATAAAAGTCTGTTTAATTTCTGTGTGCCACAAGTTTCTCCCGGTTGCGTAACTCGGGCTCCACAGCGCCCCCAGCCCTGCGTCACTTTGCATCAGGCGAAACCCGGAATTACACATCCAATGTAGGGTTTTAGGAGAAACTAGAGCCAAATATTTTTCGAGAAACATACACTATTGAAGAAAATAAAAGGTCCGTCAGGACGGACAAAAACGGGCCCTCTAAGGTGAGTTATCTGTGTTTATGATTGGAACCGGCATTGTAATGAAGCAGAGCGTATATCATTTTGAGGGGTAAGAATGAGACCCTCCTCACTCGTAACGTTAACTTAGCTGAGGATAAGTCACTTACAGCCGGATGCTCCTGGAAGTCCTGGCCGCCCTCCACCCAGGCTCCCACCGCCACCACAGCCTGGGTTCTGTCGGCCAACACCGTGTTGGCTCTGCGGCTTCGGAGCTCTCTGCTCCGATCGTGGGCAGGCGGTACAACCCGCGGAATATTCATCGCTAACCTCGGTAAACCCGCCGAACGTAGAAGCGCTGCTAATGAACCATCTTCTATCACTATCTAAGAGAACACATTCATGATGGATTCGATAAAAGAAAAAACAGTCAGGATGGATTCAATATAAGAAAAAAAACAAAGTTTGAGTTTCGCCCATTTACCTTATTCTTTCTGGAGTTCAACAAACAGATAGTAGTCGTAACACCGCCACCTACAGACTGGGAGGAGCCACCATAGTCCTGCGGTGTTAACCGGGATGAGCAACATGAGGAGCCAGCAGCTGTATCATGGGCAAAAATCCCATTTCATTGATGTGGGGAAATAAAGAGTAAATTTACCGAAAATAATTCAAAGAGGGGGCATGAACAATATCGTATCGAATGTACAATGGTAATAAGATAGTAGTTATAGCATATTTTTGTATCTGTCACGCTCATGGATTCATCATTTCATTAAACCTATGTATAGATTTTGAAAACTAGTAAAGTACTTACTCTCTTCCTCTTCCATAGTTGCTGCTATCTTAACTTTTATCGTTAGAGCTTGTAATTGATCATTATGTCTGAGCTTAACTAACAGATGGTTAAAAAGATGTTGTTTTTGGAAAAAATTTGTAAGAAAGTGATGTGATTAATGACTTACTCTCTTCTACATATTAGTTGCATTGGTTTCTTCCACGTAGCTAGCTACTAGTTTTCAAAATTAGCCGTTAGCGAATGGCCCTGCCCACTATAACACAGTATCTGGACCAAACCACAAAAAACCGGGGGGGGGGGGGGGGGGGGGGGGGGGGTTTATTATTGTTAATGTTTGCTTCAGTCAGGTTCAGTTTTTTTTTTTTGGTTGTTTTTAAGGTTTTATCACTGCAGAAGCCAGCAGCAAGATCTGTTTTATTTCTCTGCCTTAGGGACCAAATTGTGGAAACAAAACAACATGAAAGCTAAATCTACACTTCATTCACTGCATGTCCCTCCCTTCAGTAAAGAAAAAGCTCAGATCCCTGCTCAGATCCCTTTAAGAGACACTAAAAGACAGAAAAATAACTTCTAGTGAAATTCTTATTTAAGTTATTACACCACCATGGTTTTCTTACTCTTTATTACAACATGACAGTATTTCTTCAGATATAAAGATTACTCTGAACATCAGTGCTTCTGACAAACTTGCGGAGGATGTCTGTGCTTGGCGAAGGGTCCAACTGAGGAGAAAAAACATGTTATTGTTGTTATTTATTTTGCACATTTAATTATGCATATTTCTCTGCTAAATATTTGTATCCTGAAACAATATGAGCACATCTTTGTAGGCTCTAGATCTTAAGATCCTAATGTGGAAAAAAAATAAAATTTTACAGATTTGTCAATGAAATCACCTTAGTGATTAATTGAATATTAGTCAAAGACAAAAGATTATAATTAGACTATTTCTTTGGTCGAGAACTGTGACCTACTGATGGTGTTGCATGGTTTTTGATTAAACTGTAGCAAAGGTTTAAGAGAGACTTACATATGTGTTTCAAACTGGTGTGCTACTACTTTTTAGATGCAGAGCATCTATGTGCATTGCTGATGCTATGCTAATGCTAACTTCTACAAAAGAGGCTATGGTTACTGCTGGGAGCTTAGTAATAGATCCCTTTGTCTTACTTGTATGGACTTGCTGAACCTAGTTAGTGCAGGTTTGTATGTCTCCATGGTGACAGAATCAGGGCCAAGGATATCACTGTAACACTGGTAAACAACAGCTGGGATGTGGTGGACCTGGCAGTGGGTCAGTACTGTTAAAACAGTCAAAGAAAGAAGGATCAATTACACATAACCACTTTGATTCTCGGTGTGCCCTGATATCACATCAAGATTCTATGGGACTATGTCAGGATGCTACAGGACCACAAATAAAATGTTTTTCAAGGCATGATTAAATGTTAAAAAAATAAATACTTAACATTTTAACAATTTTGGGATACACTTTATCGTATCGGTTTCCTTTAACTCACCAACACCAGCACATTAGGTTAGGTCTCTAACAGTAAGTGAAATTGCCTGCAGACTTTTGTTGTTGGTCAGTATGTTGACTGCTTCTTTTCTAGACTTCATGAAGCCATGTTGCTACAGGAAATACTCAAACTCCAGAGGCACGACCCTCCCAAATATACATCTGTACCTGCGGCTGGAATTCCAGTGAGGATGTTGGGCTGCTCCAGGGACGGACAAGCAGGACGGTCACCGAACGCCGATGTGTGAAGACACCGCAGAAATGGAACGGAAGTGCTGCTTAGATAGTCTGCTGCTTTATAATCAGCCACAGAGCTGTCTGACAGCACAGTTACACTCAGCTGTCTCTGCTGCACACTATCAAACACCTAGAAGACACAGAAACACTATCAAACACCTAAAAGACACCGAGACACTGTCAAACACCTAAAAGACACAGAGACACTGTCAAACACATAAGAAACAGTCAAGCATGTCTTGTATCCACTTGACTCTTAAGGCTTATTTCTACTTCTGCATAGGTAGCAGTGTTGCTGACATGTGGCAGTAGTTCAATGTAGCTACACAGCAAAAGTATAAAGCCTTTAGTTAAAGGTACCTTTTTGGTCCACTGGAATAACTGGTCTTCCGCAATGTAGCAGGTCAACTGGCAAATCAGAACCTTGAAAAACAGAAACCAACAGAATATTTAAAATATTTACTGCACACACACTACAGAACTTAGCATTACCATGTCTTCTGATGTGTGCCAATTTCAACGAACATTTAAAATCAGGAGCACCCAAAAAACAGGCACAAGTAGGCAGAAAAAGAAAAGGAATCCAGACAAAAATAGAGCTTCAGTGAGCGTCTGCACCCTCAGCTCAAGCCTTGTTTACCCTAATATGTCATTATACACAATTCTATACAATCACTGAATCACAATTGAACCTTTGATTATAATGAAATTTAATAATATAACTGGTGACTGTTTCACAGCTACTTTATTCTGTATGAAACTTAAAATGATTAAATCCTTTCATGAAGATTTTACATGTGAGATCTGGCATGTGAGCTTCCTCACAAGGCCATTCACTCTGTTTATCTTGATTAATTTAAGACACACATAGCTTCAATGCTTATACTTATACTACTCTAATTTTTATTTATTTTAAATGATGCTGTAGTTTATTAATCATGATCACATGTTTAGATCTGCTCAATCATTTGAATTTTATATTTAATTCTGAATTTTGGCTTTATCAATTATGATTTGATTTTTGGAGACAAGCTGAGTTTGAGCCATGATGACAAAAGATCAGAGGTCAACAGTGTATATGGTGAGCTGAGACCACCACTTACTGAAGGACAGCATGTCCTGAGCACCTGTGGACTAACATGAATAGTGAATGTGGCTGGAAGAGTCAAATGACCACAGCTTCAAATAAATAAACAAAGAACAAACAAAGAAATTAAGTTCATGCTCTTAAATGTTGTAGTTAGATAGCCTAGCATAGCAGAGTCAGCCAGGTCGCTGGTCATTATCCAAATTGATAAACATCGATGAATTTGGTAAAATCCATTACGATCTGTAATGTGTAAATGGCAATATAGAACCTTCAATGTTCAGAGCATTGCTGTGGGTAGACAAATGTTGAAGTGATTAATAGGCATGTTTCTCACTGATGGGCTGTCTTGGTTTCTGTAGAAGACACACGCTGACTCCTCGCCAGTACGCCCAGTTCCAGTCTGACACCTCTCGTTCCACACAGACGCGTGGCCCACCATGTCCCAGGCTGCAGAGCTGAGAACGTAAGCTGACAGAAACCCTGTGGACATGGATCAGGATCAGAGTGCACAAATATGAAACCTACTGATCTCCCTTATTGCAGACATAAAGGCAGGTTTAGCTGCTACCAATTTTGGAAAAATCTGACAAGAGTCTGCAGCACATTTTCTTACTGGCAGTGACACATGCTGCAGACTGATAATCACTGGCATTCATTTCTGATACCATGTATCCTGCATACTGGTGTTCACTGTTTTTACTCACTGCTAGCATTATGTCCTGCAGAAAGGATGAAGTCAGAACATGGCAGCTTGTTTCCAGGCCTCAGCAACTCTGAGATTTCATCACTCCAGTGCAGATGAACCTCCCTAATGAAGAGTTGAAAGTTAGAACAGCCTTGAGGAACTTCAAAATTAAAATTTTACATAAAATGATTATATGTTATAGGTGCGCTTTGAAAACTATCCGCTCCAGCATAATGCGTAATAAAACAACCACCACCACTTCTTTTTAGCAGCAGCAGCAGATTTCAAACTAGCACTCTCGTATTGAGGATAACCAGAAAACAATCCCCTCAGCAACGGAGCACATTAAATACATTAATGTTAGTCTGATAGCTATGCTTTTTTAATCAGTTCAAATTTTGTTACATATCAGGAAATGGTAAAAAAAAAAAAAAAAAAAAAATTATGAGCCAAGACGCCTTGATTCAGTTTGTGATCTGCGTGATCAAGTTATTGCTGAGCCACCTGTTTCACTTTAATCGATTAGTTATGTTTACTTTTCCACGTTCTCTAAAACTTATGTAATAGTTATTTAATCTAGGCAAATAATACATGCAAAACACACAAGCATGGTAACGATAATAATGTTTATCCTGTTGAAGCTCTCCACCTCTTCTCCTCTAGCTCTTTGCGGATTTGTTCATCTTCTTCGTTTTCATCGATCTCTTCTTCGTCTTCCTCCACAGCCCGAGAGCTCACGGACAGAACCTCCCCGAAAAACGTCGCCATGGCCGGTAAGTTCGGTGTGCTTGATTTCGGCGAAAGAAAACGAAAGTTTGTCAAACCAGCAGCTATGACGTACTTCCGTCTTAATCTTCTTCTTAACTTCCGGCAGCGGACGCTAGTTTGTACATTGCTGCCTCTTCTGGTCCGTCCGGGCTTGAGGCAGGACCTGCAGCACTGCTGTAGTAATATTAACACAAAACAACTGACCAAACTAGTGGAGAGAAAAAACGAACTAAAATTCGTCTGATCAAACAATCAACACCTTTCTGTATTACACGGATCAGCAACACACTCACTGACAAAAAACAGTTTTCTTTAATGTATAGAGGAGAGGTGCATTTAAAACCTCAGTATCACCACCTATTAACCAGCAGCTGCTACTACATTGCCACAGCATTAGCTTATATGTACGAAGTTGACCAGTAGAAGACACAACCCAGATGTAGTATAGCAATCATCTTGCCTCTTGGTGACTTCTGGTATTGCAATGCAAAATATGACTAGTTATATAAAAGCATCCAGGTATTGTACACCTTATGAAGCCTACTAAGGTATTCAGACATTCTAGATAGTGGATTGCTCATTTTTGTCGACTACATTGAGGGTTGCTATGTTACTACTATGATATTCATATTACGTTTGATATAGTTTACATTTATTAGGATTGTGTTACAGTATATTGTGTTCAGTAAATTGTGTTCTTTTATGTAAGTGTGAAGCTCTCTGTAAAAGGTCTGTACCGTTACCTGTCACTGAATCATACACACACAAAAGATCACATCAGACAACTGCACTGAAGAGGAGAGTAGCAAAACAACTCCATAAAAGGAGTTGTTTTGACACACTGAGACCTAGGTCTGGCCTTGGAGATAGGTACCAGACACCAAAAAAGAGAAGAAAAAAAAGAGAAGAATCCTCCTATACATTCCTTATTTTATAGCACACAACCCCCCTACATAAACACACACAGCACGTAAAGATCCAGAGATCCTCCTGCTCACTCTTGTGGTGCACTGATTGATCTCCGCTCTCTGCAGACTTGCGTTTAATAAATTCATTATATTCACTCTACTTCTCCGTTCTGGTGTTTGCCCGCATTAACCAACTCGGAGCGCAACTTGGCAACGCGACAACTTTGGGGGCTCGTCCGGGATGCGAGGCAACTCCAACGGAGCTGATTTGGATAACGGTTTTTCTTCCTGAGTTTGAAACGAGGACACACGCCGGCATCATACTAAGGTGAGCAGTGCCTCTTAAATGAAAATCTGCTATATTGAGTACGACTAAAAGGTGTGTCCTCTTCAAACAAGGGTAAGAAGAACGATAAAAGGAGTGAATGTAATGAAACCTTAAGGTTACAGTATTTATAAAGGAAATAGAGTAAAAGAAAAGGTAATAGTTAATACAGAATAGAAGTGTAAGAGTAAAAGGTAAAACTTGGGTGTGGCAAACCCCACCGTAGTTCGGACGCGACTGCGTAAAGCCGAGGTTAGAGTCCTCTGGGTTGAGACCCCTAAATAAAACTAGGGTTAAAGTCCCGTGGGTTAAAGTCCCGTGTGTTAAAGGGTTAAAGTCCCGTGTGATAAAGGGTTAAAGTCCCGTGTGTTAAAGGGTTAAAGTCCCGTGTGATAAAGGGTTAAAGTCCCGTGTGATAAAGGGTTAAAGTCCCGTGTGTTAAAGGGTTAAAGTCCCGTGTGTTAAAGGGTTAAAGTCCCGTGTGTTAGAGGGTTAAAGTCCCGTGTGTTAAAGGGTTAAAGTCCCGTGTGTTAAAGGGTTAAAGTCCCGTGTGTTAGAGGGTTAAAGTCCCGTGTGTTAAAGGGTTAAAGTCCCGTGTGTTAGAGGGTTAAAGTCCCGTGTGTTAGAGGGTTAAAGTCCCGTGTGTTAGAGGGTTAAAGTCCCGTGTGTTAAAGGGTTAAAGTCCCGTGTGTTAAAGGGTTAAAGTCCCGTGTGTTAGAGGGTTAAAGTCCCGTGTGTTAAAGGGTTAAAGTCCCGTGTGTTAGAGGGTTAAAGTCCCGTTCAAAAGAGTGGTTGTGTAATTTTCGTGTGAAATTGAAGTCATTGCAAAACAACTGTGAATTTGAATGAAGTGTGTAATAGGAACAAAGGGTGAAAGTCCCGAAGGAATAGAACCTTCAAAGAACCATTAAAAAGGGTTGGAGTCCCGAAGGAATAGAACCTTCAAAGAACCATTAAAAAGGGTTGGAGTCCCGAAGGAATAGAACCTTCAAAGAACCATTAAAAAGGATTGGAGTCCCGAAGGAATAGAACCTTCAAAGAACCATTAAAAAGGGTTGGAGTCCCGAAGGAATAGAACCTTCAAAGAACCATTAAAAAGGGTTGGAGTCCCGAAGGAATAGAACCTTCAAAGAACCATTAAAAAGGGTTGGAGTCCCGGGGGAAAAAGAAAAAAAAAAAAAAAAAAAAAGAGAAACCTCCGAAGTACCACAGTAACAGAATATCCAAGAGGATAAAAGAGGGTAGGAGAACAGCTCCTACAAATATTGTCTGCTAAAAGAATTGTATGAAGATAACTGATGTTTAACTTGTTCTGTGTTTAATGTTTTAGTTTAACTTGTTATGTGTTTAATGTTTTGGTTTAACTTGGTATGTGTTTAATGTTTTTGTGCAACTTGTCGTGTGTTTAACGTTTAATGCTTTTGTTTTGTGAGTGTGATTAAAACTTAGAGGGTGTGGGAATAAAACTCTGAAGGTTGTAGTGAAGGGCGTATGTGCTGAATAGTATCTTGAAATCTAGTGGTAAAAGCGGACAACGGAAACCTTGCGGTGTTAACGAAGTTGTCTGTGCGGGTGGAAACCTAACGGTGACAACGCAAACCCGTCCACTTGATTTTAAGGACGACAGTCATTATTGGCAGTCCTATTCAAAGCATAAGCCTGGAACCGGTTAATAAACGGACTAGCCCATAAAGTCCGTAATAAAACCGAACCACAGAGAAAATGGAAGGAGAATTTGATAATGAAATAGGGACAGAAGGAGTAATTTGGGTCTCAATAGGAACCCAGATTGATAACAATAAGAGCGCTTCAGGCCACCGTACCAAAAAAAGGGAGTCATAGAAGCACGTAAAAAGGCAGAAGATGATTTGAAAAAACTCATCAAAACAAAGGGGAAATGCCTTACAGATAAAGAACCACTAGGCACACTGATTGCCACTGAAATTGCAGTATGGAGGAAAATAAAGGAGGAAGCGATAGAAAGAGCAGGGACTTCAGGGTTTTTGCAGAGGAGGAGATGGAAAAGGCGGGGAGAACGGGCAAAGGAGAAATGCCGCCGTTGGACTGAGTACGTGATGTGGTGGCAGAGTGTGAGACACCTCAACGCTGATCGTCCAACAACCAAAAAGGATATGGTAAATGCATCTGACACCACACCCACAGGTCCACCTCCTTATGCACCACCCACTGCACACACAGCTAATCTGTATCCAGTACTGCAGGTGAATGGAGGAGTATTGAATCTGGAAGAAGTAGGATGCAGCACCCCTAGAGGCAACAGCAATACACAGGCCCAAAAATCAGTAGATGACACAGCCGACAGTAGAAAGACTGAGCCGTTTTTGAATAGACAGAAGAGGGAGATAGACCCACAGGAACACCAGTATCAGGAGCGCGTAGCTATTTTGGGAGAGAAAGGAAGGTACAAGAAAGAGAGGAGGCCAGAATGGCAGGAAAAGGAAGGCAGGACAGCGACTCACCAGTGTCGAGCCGCACTAGAGGGAGAACGACAGCAGGGAGACGGGATAGTGAATTAGGAGATGAGAGTGACTTTTGTACGGGGACTGACAGACAGATAGCGCAGATGTTTCCAATACTGACTACGACTGGGGGACAGGAACGTTACAAACCATATAATTTGGGTGACTTACAGGCTTTACAGGACAAACTCCCAGCCATTGTGGAGGGAGGACGTGCATGGTTGGAACAATTGGACAGACTCACAGCAGGGACTAGATTAGCTGTAGGAGACTTTAGAGCCATAGCAGGGAGATGCATGAATGCACATGACGCAGCAGAGATTGAGACACGCAGCCACACCACTATGGTGCCCGATAGCGACCCCTTCCTGATACACGCCACTGCCATTGGCCAAGCAGTGCGTGAGAAATTCCCACAACCACTTACACCAGCCATCCCAAAGTATGACTGGAACAGGAAAACACACCCACGACAATATTTGACTGAATGCACAGAAAATTGGATTAAACATGCAGGACAACACCCAGCCAGAGGAGGAGCGCAGCAGGTCTGGTATAGAAGTGCAGTTCTAGAAGGGACCCCTGACGTAGAGAAGAAAGCTATGACTAGCAACCCTGACTTGGTAGGGTGTGACCACACTAGGTGGGAAACTCATCTCATCCACCACCTGACTCAGGAGCAGGAACGACTGAAAGGGGAAGAGACAGAGACAAAAGATCTTGAAAATCAATTATTGAAACTCCAATTGGCTGAAGCACGAAAAAAGGTAAATGACAGCAAACAAAAGAAAAGCAGCGACACCCATAAGGTGTTGGTAGCCGGGGTGTCAGACGTTGCCAGGCAGCCGGGACCTCCTCAGTGGCCCTCTCAACCAAACCATTATTCACGAGGAGGATTTGGAGGGGGATAAGGTATGCATAGGGGAGTATTCCGAAGCACTCCCAGAGGCAGAGGAAGAGGTGTCGATAAACGCCACCAGGTCCCTCAGCGTCCAGGTCCGGCACTGCATCCAGGATCATCCCAGTATCCCGCCTGGGAGTTCCAGAAGAGTGACACACCCCACAGACTCTGCCTTACACACGTCCCCTGAAGACCACAATAGGGCGACAAACTGTTTCTCATCTTTTTGTGTATTCTCCCTCAGTACCATCCAACTTAATGGGAAGAGACCTTCTAACGAGGCTAGGAGCTACGATTCTGTGCTCTCCAGATGGACTGACTGTCATGTTACCAGACGGCACCACCCTTCCATGCCAGGGTGCGGAGATGAAAAAGTGCGTGTACATGATGCAACCAGTCAGTGAGCTCACCGCTGACATCTATTGGCGCCTGATAAGAACTGACGATCCGCTGGCAGGCATCCTGAACTCATACCTCCAGTGGAAGCCTTGGATCTCACTGATGCATCCTTATGTCTCCACGCCTGATCCTCCACACGTGACATTGTTCTATGATAGGCTAAATGACGAAGTGTATCACGACGAGTTTGATGACAAATTGGAAAGGGAAAAACTGCAAATTTTGACACGTGACATATATGTGGCACCAGAGGGAGTGCGACTGCCGTAACGTTGACACCTGAACAAATGTTGTGGTACAAATTTACAAAATTATTACTCTATGTACTGACTCAGTGACCCTTGAGCACCGACAGTTGACTAGAGAACACGGCAGGGAAATGACTGATCACCCACAGAGTGCTGACGTTGTAAATAGTCTCCCCGAGTCATTATGGTCAACAGGACCTACAGATGTAGGACAGGTAAATACCGCATGGCACACAATTTGAGAAGCATTAATTCCATTTTGAAAACTTCCCCTGCTCCAGTACCAAATCCATATGTTACCTTAGCTGTTCTGACACCTCAACACCAATGGTTTACCTGTATTGACTTAGCGAATGCATTTTCCTGCCTTCCACTAGCTGATCATCTTAGGGACATTTTCTCATTTACGCATCAGGGCTGTCAATATAGATATAAACGTTTGCCACAAGGTTTTTCTTTATCCCCAGGGATATTTAATCAGGTCCTCAGAGATGTCATGTCCACATGTCAGTTACCTGAAGGCGTAGTAATGATTCAGTATGTAGATGACATTCTTTTAGCAGCACCCACCTCCTCGACTGCCTGGTTGCTACACATGCTGTGCTCTCTCATCTGGCTGCAGCAGGTTTCAAAGTAAGTAAGTCTAAATTGCAATTCGCCCGCAGGTGTGTTTCATTTTTAGGACGCGTAATTTCCCAGAAAGGTTCAACCCTCTCTGCACAACACAAATCAGACATCTTACACCACCCCAAACCTGAAACTGTAAAAGATATGCTGTAATTTTTGGGTCTCACAGGGTTCAGTAGACACTACATACACAACTACTCAGGACTGACTACACCTCTCAGAGCAATAATCAGAGAACACGGTATGAGAAATTTAACTCTTAAAATTCACAGCTAAATTGGACAACTGAGGCTGAACAGTGCCTCATTGAGTTAAAACAACAGCTATCCGAAGCAGCAGAATTGGCTACACCTGACTACTCTCTACTGTTTCACCTTGATGTTTCTGGAACAGGCGACGTCATAAACGGTGTCCTGTTCCAGAAAAAGGGGGGAGAGAGAAGGGTGCTAACATACGTAAGCATAATGCTTGACAGCATGGAGAAACGACACCCAGTGTGCACACAGCAGACAGCAGGAATAGCAAGAATAATCCAAAAAACTTCACACATAGTGCTGGACCACCCCTTATTTGTACTCACCACACATAGCATAGTGGCATATGTAGGATCACAGGCATTCACACTGACAGCAATGAGACAGAGACGAATTGAAAAAAAAATTCTCCAAGCTCCAAATTTGATATTTACACATGAGGAAATCAACATGGCAGACAACATCAACATTTGGGAACCACATGAGTGTGTAGCTAAAGTCAGAGAGGAAGGGAAATTGAGACCTGACTTAGAAGCAGAAGCAGAACCACTGACTGACCATGACGTACGACACCTGTACACTGACGGGTGTTGTTTTAGACATGACACAGAGGGATTAAAAGCAGCTTATGCAGTTGTTGAAGAAACACCAGAGGGACTGAAGACAATTGCAGCCGAACGACTTGAGGGAGCGCAATCTGCACAGAGAGCAGAACTGTTAGGGGTTATCAGAGCTTTGGAAGAGTCAGGACAGAAAATGAACATCTATACAGACTCAGCATATGTGACGAGTGCAGTGCATGTAGAGTTAAAACAATGGCTCAGAGCAGGATTTTTAACAACAACAAACAAAGCTATTAAGCATGAACAGGAGATGAGACAGCTCGCTGAGGCATTGATGTTACCACAGAAAGTTGCTGTTATAAAATGCAAGGGACATGAAAAAGATTTACAGCTACAAAAAGAGGAAATGATGCAGCAGACGCAGCAGCCAAGGAAAAAGCAGGTTATACCACTAATTTTGTAATACTTAGCTCAGACACCGAATCATCAGATTTGACAGAGTTAACTCAAGCCTAAGACAGAGCCTCACCAGAGAAAAAGTGTTTCTTTTTAGACCGAGGATGCACACACACGCAGGGAGTATGAAGAGGACCAGATTGGAGAGCGGTGTTACCACCAGATCTTAGGCAAATAGCACTAGAAGAGGCACACAGAGCTGGACATGCGGGGGTGGCTCAGATGATGTGAAATTTGGCTGATTGGTGGCATCCAAATTTATTGGATATGGCAAAACATTTTGTAAGCACATGTGAGGAATGTAAAAAGTACAACCCTAGACAGACCGTGAAGACAGCCCCAGGAAAGTTTCCTTTGAAAACACAGGCAGGAACAGAAATTGTAATTGATTACACTGATATGATTGATCCAGTAAGAGGGTACAGATATCTGTTGGTATGTGTGGACTCTTACACCGGGTGGCCAGAAGCTATACCTACAAAAAAGGAAGATAGCCAGTCGGTTGTTAAATTTTTGATAAACCAATACATTCCGAGACACGGTTTTCCTGAAGTAATAAGATCAGATAATGGAACGCATTTTAAGAATAATGACCTCCAGAAAGTTGAACAAATGCTGGGATGGAAACATAAATTTGGCAGAGTTATCATCCGCAATCTCAGGGAAAGGTTGAAAGGATGAACCAGACCATTAAGAACAAAGGGGTGGACGCACTGCCTTTGGATCTTATGGCTGTAAGAGCATCAGGGAATCAGAGTACAGGATTTAGTCCGCATAAGTTACAAACTGGTAGATTATTGCCAGGACCTCAGTGTGGGCTACAAATTAAACAGGGTCAGACTCATCAACTAACTCATAAACTGTATTATACTGTTTTGAAAGCTCTTGTTTCAGATTTCACTAAACAGGTTGGAGAGAAAGTGACGGGAACATCTAACGAGACGCCAACTGTAGAGTGGGTACTCCTGAAGGTGATTAAAAGAAAGTGGTCCGAACCTCGGTGGACAGGACCATACCGAGTAAAGGAGAGGACGTCCCACGCCGTCCGGCTGGAAGGCAAGGGGGATTCCTGGTACCATTGGAGTCAGTGTGCCGGGACAGATTCACCATCCAGAAGTTTGGGGCAAACACACAGGGACCTGTGTGAAGCATCCCAAAAGACCGGAGAAGAAGGAAAGCCCACCACGTTTACAGAGGCAGAATAATCCTCTGGTGGCAAAAGGGGGAGGTAGTCTAACCCGAACCCCTGAGGAAGCAGTGAAACAGCGTGCTCCTCCTACATGTAGCGTGCCAAGCTACCAACCGAGAAGGCGGTGAAATAGCGTGCCTCTCCGTCAAGTGGTGTGCCAAACCACCAACGAAGAAGATAAAATACTTAGCAGAAGAACTTATGTCTCAGACATAACTTACAGTATTTGTTATGGTTTGGGTCGGGGTATTAATGGTACTGTTGTGAGCATTGATTAGATTTAGGATGACAGGAGAAACTAGATTGTAGAAGAGGTGTGGGTTCCTTTTATTCTTTTTATTTTTTCGTTATTACTATTATTTTTATTATTTTATTACCCTAAGTTAGAAGTGTTTTTATTGTACCGATTGCATAAGAGTTGGGCGTACAGAGCGATAGGAAGGTTTGAAGCTGTTTTAGGGGTAACCCCGCCTAGAATAATCTTTGTAAGGATAAGTATCTGTCGCCAAGAAAGAACACTTGCTGTTTGATGATGGCTGGAGGGTGGAAATATATAACAATTAGTGGGACCATTAGATCGCTTGCTAATAGATTGATTACCACTGCAATAGAGGGACGAGAGCATCAACATCAAATGATGCCTCTGCTACAGGTGGAAGAACCACGGGAAGAAGATTTGCTAAGGCTATAATCAGAGGTATGTTGGTCTCTTAATAGAGACCAAAAGGGGGAGTTTGAGGGTTGCTATGTTACTACTATGATATTCATATTACGTTTGATATAGTTTACATTTATTAGGATTGTGTTACAGTATATTGTGTTCAGTAAATTGTGTTCTTTTATGTAAGTGTGAAGCTCTCTGTAAAAGGTCTGTACCGTTACCTGTCACTGAATCATACACACACAAAAGATCACATCAGACAACTGCACTGAAGAGGAGAGTAGCAAAACAACTCCATAAAAGGAGTTGTTTTGACACACTGAGACCTAGGTCTGGCCTTGGAGATAGGTACCAGACACCAAAAAAGAGAAGAAAAAAAAGAGAAGAATCCTCCTATACATTCCTTATTTTATAGCACACAACCCCCCTACATAAACACACACAGCACGTAAAGATCCAGAGATCCTCCTGCTCACTCTTGTGGTGCACTGATTGATCTCCGCTCTCTGCAGACTTGCGTTTAATAAATTCATTATATTCACTCTACTTCTCCGTTCTGGTGTTTGCCCGCATTAACCAACTCGGAGCGCAACTTGGCAACGCGACAACTTATGGGTAGTTGCTGGGTTGAGACCTAGAATATGACTAGATCCAGCACTGAATAAGATAGGGGTAGGTAACCCTGGTCTTATATAGCTGTAGTGAGTGCAGGTTTTTGTTTAAAGTACTCTGATATTTATTATTTAACATCTCAGCCCAGGGGTCTCCAATTGGGCTCTTTCAGAGCCACTGTGGGTTCAGGTTTTTTGTTCCAACCAAGCAGTAACACTCAATTCTATTAATTAAGTTCATTAGCAAGGGCTCTCGTAGATAATTAGTTGAATTGAGTGTATAACTGCTTAGTTGGAACAAGGCCTTGTACCAACAGTGGCTCTCTAGGACACAGATTGAAGGACCCTGAGGAATGTTCTGGTTTGAAGACAGGCAAAGCAGGACCTCTGCTGGACAACCTGAGGCTTGATCAGGAGGACAGCAGATCACTGCAGAAGGACGATCGGCCAAGAGAGAACCACTCAAACAGGGTAATCAAAACCCAGGAATTAATAAATAATATCTGGTAAAAAAAAAGAAAAAAAACATGCAGCCAATTATATAAGATAAGCTGTAGCCAGTTTTTTTTTATATTTTCCAAAAACAAAGTACAAAAAAGCACCTTGAGAGAAAAAACTGGCACAGTAGCAACTGAGGTCAACCTCCGCCTTGGGTCCGTACCCCTCCCAGTTGATGAGGTACTGGAAACCTCAGCCTCGCCTGTAGACATCCAGGATTCGGTTGGCAGTATATGCAGGATGGCCCTCAATGTGTCATGGGGAGATTTGCGGTAGTGCTGGGGGCTCACAGGGGCTCTCAGCAACTGGCTTGAGGGACATATGGATGAATGGATGGATGTTAAGGGAATCGAAGCCGGGTGGCACTGGGGTTCAAGATTTTTTCTATGGTATATGGACTTGTGGGTGACCGACGTGGCCTCCCAACAAAAGGAATCAGGGCAACCAGATGAAGAGAAGTTAAGAGGCGGCGGAGCTCAATTTTGTCAGCAAAAAGGCTATTTATTGTCGGTGGTACACTTTAAAACACAACACAGTACATGTTCACATTACCACTAAGATCCACCTTTCAGCAGGTGGACCAAACAGGCAGTCCCACATGTCGCGTTCCCTGTGCCCTGCTCACCATGTAAATAAAAATGACTCAACCAAAGGTTACAAATAGTTTTCATGATTGGATTGTAAACGGACACACTACACCTTAAAAAATATTTAACAAATTTTCTTGGATTAAACTAACGCATTAATTAAAGGACTTATTGGTGCAGCTCATAGGTACAGTAGAGTTTGTCCCTAATTATAGCAGCAGGAATCTTTTAAAGACCAGGATGGCAAAAGGATAAAAAAATCCCAACAAAAGTGTAAATGTTTCAAATGCACAATAACATTTTCAACAGAGCTCTGACAGGCTGAGCTGCTTAAGCCAAATCACTGCCCACATAGCTCAGTGCTCAGGGCTGCATGATATAAATACTCATATGTCACAACTGGGCAGCTAAGAGCAGTGTCTAATGCTAAACCATATATTTATCCATCCCAAGAACTAGACCCCATAGGAACTATGAGAATTCAAATACAAATTCAGAAAATAGGCCACTGACACGGACTGGCTTGAGAATCCATATTTCACCCTCTAATCCTACTGCACTTTATCTGTAGTGGTGATAATTTGTATTAAATTACTATGTGTAGCTTATCTTGTCTTTGTGTATTAAGTTACTATGTGTAGCTAATCTACACATAGTAATCTCTAGTCTTTGTTTGTATGGTCTTTATGGTATATATGGTATTTATGCTGGTCAGGTATGTATTAGCCTAGAGGAATCCAATCACAAAATGGGGGAGGGGAAGCAAGTCAATGACAAATTATAGAAGTTACTTTGTTAATAACTGTGGATTCAACATGATTGCAGACAGTAATTTACACAGTGAAGCAGTCTTAGAAAGTTTTCTGAGTAACTTAGGCTGCAAGTTTATTTTTGAAAAATGAGCAACTTTTAGCTGTAAACTATTTCATTGTCATCGGGTATGTATGAAATGATTGGCTATAAGATACGTACAGAAGCATGTGATAGACATTTGTAGTGCTCAATAAACAGCTCTGGGCTTTCATAAACCATACCACTAATACCGACAAAAAGCTTAATATCAATCAAACTGGAAACTGGTGTTAGGTCAAATTAGCTTCAAGTTGACTGCTAGACATCCATCTTCTCCATTGTGTCACTGAAGTCATTTTTTTCAGTAAGTTGTGCCCTGGGAGATGAGGGGCAAAGAGAAATGCTATGACATCAGCACAGCCATAAAATATCTCATTGTCACAAGAACACACTGAGAGTTGGAAAGACAAATTGGATTGCATGGAAGAGCCTGGAGGAGAATAGAGAGTAATCTCTATTTCCAATGCAGTGCAATAATGTAGGAGGAGGCCATAAAGTAACAGCAGAGAGGTTTCTTGTCACAAACTGGAGCAACATGCAAGTGGGATGCTTCAGGATGCTGTTATCATAAATCATAGTAGACAGAGGGACTGGGGAAGAAGCCATTCAGCTTGAGGCAACAAAGAGGAATATCAACAAAAGGACAAAAAGGGGAAACACACCACATTACTGTCTATTAAAACAAGAACAGGGCAGTCAGAGAACAAGCACATCCCTGTCTGAAGAATATGATCATGTAAGTCAAGAGCACTGAATACCTCTTGTTGGCCAGGCTGCCGTGCTGGTAACAGCGACGGACGTGCACAGCATTTTGTGAGTGTGTACATGCTCACACAGACAAATGGTGTCCTTTAAAGTGGGAGGTTACTTCCAGCTCTGTATTCATATTCTGGAGCTCTCCTACAGTTAAAAAAGACTCATTTTAATTTTCTAATTTTATATATATATATATATATATATATATATATATATATATATATATATATATATATATATATATATACTTTATTAGGTAAACCTGTTCAAGTGCTTGTTATTAGTCAATCACTAATCAGCAGCAACTCAATACATTTGGGCATGTAGGCATGGTCAGGATGACCTGCTGCAGTTCAAACCGGGCATCTGAATGGAAAAAAAAATGATTTGGGTCACTTTGAATGTGCCATGGGTTTGCTGTCAGACAGGCTGGTCTGAGTATTTCAGAAACTGCCGATCCATGGGATTTTTTAAACAAGTAGCTTGAAGGTTTACAGAAAATGGTCCAAAAAAAATATCCAGTGAGTGGCAGTTCTGTAGGCGAAAATGCCTTGTTAATGCCAGAGATCAAAGAAGAACAGCCAGACTGGTTGGAGCTAATAGAAACGGAACAGTAACTAAAATAACCACTTGCTACAACCAAGGTCTGCAGAAGAGGCTGAGGCTACAATTAACACAAATCAGAAAATAGAACATTGGAAAAAGGTTTCCTCGTCTGATGATTCTCAATTCCTATTGCAACACAGTAGGGTCAGGTTTTGGCATCAACAACATAAAAGTATGGCTCCATCCTGCCTGGAGGATGGAGCCTCAAGGTTTGACATGTTGTGTGTTCAGTGATGCTCTTCTGCATATGGCCGCAGTCTTTCTATCTGCTCCAACCAGTCTGGCTATTTTCCTCTGACCTCTGGCATCAACAAGGCATTTTTCCCATGAATCTAACATCAAATGGAATAACAGAAATATAATGAATTATGTGGAGGATGAGGAGAGAGGATCCATCACAGCTGCCAGGTGAACCAGGACAGCAACAGACTCTCCAACACACCGAAGATCCCTCAGAGGCTCCACTGCAGCTTGCTCTGTGAAGGAGAAAACACAGGGCAGGTCTCCTGAAGCAGTTTAAAAAGCACATCAGTAGATTATTAGTATTACAGATGGAAAAAAGAAGAATAAAAGAAAAAGAAGCTCAGAGCATCTCATGAGGACCCGGCAGACTAACCTTACGCAGCATAACAATGTTCTAGGCCAGCCTGGGCCAGCCCTAATTATAAGCTTCTTCAAAAAGGAAAGTTTTTAACCTGTTCCTAAATGTAGGGCGATTCCACAGGAGAAGAGCCTGGAAGTTAAAGGCTCTGCCTCCCATTTTAATTTTAGAAATTCTGGGAACCTCTAATAAGTCTGCATTTTGGGAACATAGTGTTCTCGATGAGTGCTATTTTCCCCCCTTTTTTTTTTAGGGAGTTTTACCTTGTACCATGTGATGGTCTAAGGACAGGGGATGTGTACTTTGCTTTTGTACAAACTGTAAAGCCCATTGGGGCAAATCTGTGATTTGTGATTCTAGGCTATACAAATAAATTGAATTGAATTGAATTGAATTGAATTGAATTGAATTGAATTGAATTGAATTGAATTGAATTGAATTGATATGGGACTATGAGATCCTTAATGTCGGACGGAGAGAGCTTTGTAGGTGAGGAGGAGGATTTTGAATTTTATTTGTGATGTCACAGGAAACAAGTGCTTCTTCTAGTGCCCGTTAATATATGTGCGGCTGCATTCTGGATCAGCTGGAGAGTCCTTAGAGACTTTTTGGTGCAGACTGACTTGGTCAAAGATGACTCCCAGGTTCTCCCAGTGGAGCTAGAGGCCAGGGAGGTGTCATCCAAAATAACTATATCATCAGGATTTCAGGCCTGAGTACAATAATTTCTGTTTTGTCTGAATTACGTTGCAGAAAATTACAGGTCATCCTGGATTTAATATCCCCAAAACATGCTTGAAGTTCTGCTAGCTGGTTGGTTTCATTTGGCCTTACTGATAGATACAGTTGTGTATCGTCCGCATAACAGTGGAAATTAATAGAGTGTTTCCTCATGATTTTACCCAATGGGAGCATATAAGGGGTGAAAAGTATTGGTCCAAGCACAGCATCTTGTGGAACAAGAGAACAAGGATGGAAATAAATCTTTTATCAGGTGCATTGACAATGTCATTTAAAACCTTTACCAGAGCCGTCTCTGTGCTGTGATGCATTCTAAAACCTGACTAGAAATCCTTGTATAAGTCATTGTTGTGTAAAAAGTTGCACAGCTGTTTAGCAACTGTTTTTTTTCCAAAATCTTAGAGAGGAAGGGAAGGTTGGATATAGGTCTATAGCTGGCTAAAATGCTTGAGTCAAGAGTAGGTACAGATACTTTGAAGGACTGTGGTACATAGCCAGATAATAATGTTGAGGATTTTCAGCAGGAAGATGCTAATCAGAGGTAAAATATCTTTTAGCAATCCTGATGGTATGTGGTCCAGAAGACATGATATATATATATATATATATATACCATGACTGTCACTTATGTTGACATGGGAGGTTAGAGTGTTTGCTCCAGCTGATGTGGACTGTGGGAGGGAAGTGAAGCACCTGGAGGAATCCCACGCACATACATACAGAACAGGTGAACTCGACACACAGGATCAGTTGCTTAGGAACAGAGTTGCTCATCAGCTGTGGGTGTGATGAATTGGTGTAGGTGTAGGTTTTATTCATGTGAACTTCAGTGCAGCAGGCCTCTGATGCCTGGAGGCAGAGAAAGTGATGGTGCACTATCCACCAGCTGAGGAAAAGATCCATGACCTCTGAGTAAACTGGGATGATTATATAGACTGAATGATTTCATATAAACATGGCTACATGTTGGAAACTGAGATCAAGGCCTGATGTAAAAACAATAAAAATATATGTTCCGTTTTCTGTTGCTGACTCTTAACTCTGTTACTGCTTCTGCACTGTTTCACCTGATTACCTTTAATGATCCTCTCTGTGTTTCCCTATTGAGCTGCAGTAGAAGGAACGAAACAACAATCTCTATTTGCTACAAACTGTTGAAGCCTCATATTAGCTGCAGGTAATCCTTTCAAAACATTTTTGGAGAACTGGGGGTTTTGTCCCCATTGGTTACACAGCAAACACATTAATCAATTGCTTGATGGTCAATAGAAGGAGGTACATACATAGACATTCTCAGCCATAGGGTCATAACCACAACAAATAGTGAAAATAAAATGTGCACTATTCTCATCCTATAGTATTCTCAACACACATGTGCTACCACAGACTAATGCTTAAAGATTATGTTCAAAAAGCCAAAAAGTCAAAGCTATATGTGGAAAAAAAATGTTCTGCCAGGCACACAAGTCTCATTCATTCTCTACTGAAGTAATTTCTACTGTGCACAAAAGCAAAGCTGGCATGTGTCTCTGTTTGTGTATGGTTGTGTGTCAGAGTGTGTGTGTGCAAGCTTCAGTGGATATATGGTAAACAGGCTTTTGTGTGATTCATTAGAAATTCTGCTGAGATAGACTTGCAGTGAAAGCAGTGGTGTGTGTGTGTGGAGGGAATATGAAGAGGACTGCTCCTGCCTGGAGATGGCCTGCAAGCTTTAGACATATCGATCCTCTATATGACACCACATGACATTACACACACAAACACATACACACTGTGTGAACACCATTCTCTTGATGAACACAAGCTGCACTCTGACTTTATGTCATTACACATAAGGTAAAGTGTCATTCACAATGAGACACTTTATTTTTACAGTGAAGCTGTTAATGACAAAACAGACAAAGCTGTACTTTTTCTTATTTAATGAAAACTCAAACAGTGACTAAAGTTGCTCATGTGCTCCAGGTCATAGTTGGTCAAATTACACATGTATTGGGTGTTTAATGACTTCATAATAATTCATGGGTTTATCTCTCACAAACAGGAGTTGCATGTTTTATAGATCTCTACAACCATGTGACAACACTGTGGTGATGGTCTGGTTAGATTTAGAGAAAGAACATAGTTTGGGTTAAAATGATCATTTTGTTAAGTTTTAGCTAGTTAAGAATGTTGCCTTAGTTCAAGTTCAGCTACGTCATCATGGCCAAAAAGACCAACCTCTAAGTATGATCAGGAACACTTGGTAATAGAAACACAGAGAAAACAGTCAAATACATCCAGAAAGCTCTAAAAGCCACTAAATACTGCTCAGTACACTGGAAATCACTAGGATAAAGTCAAAAGAAAATTTCAGTTCACTTGATTTTACTGTTACACTCATCAACATGATGGAGAGAAAAAGATTTAATCTGGATCAAAGAAATGATAGCATGGAGACTTTTTTAAGACTTAAGTCTTTTTTTATATATTGTAACTCTTTCAGTGGAATTAAATAAAGCTTGTGTGAAAGGCTGTCATGAAAACATTATAAGTGATTGTCTAAATGAGGCTGTGGGTGCACTTTTTTCATAGAATAAATCATTACCAACAACTGAAAAAGTAACAGTTGGATCTACCATTAATATGATGTCTATCTGATTCTAATGAGACACAAACAGACACTAAGCTAAAGCTACTATAATACTTGAGAAACAATCCCCCTTCATACACCTGACACTTTTTTTTTACCTCTAAGAAAGCTCAAGGAGCTTAAATACACATTGTGTTTTAGGGTGTGAGGAAAGCACTCAAAAAAGTCATAATCAGTTTGTCTGTGAAAATTCCATGTCTCTAAGATGCTGCTGCTACACATGAATCCAACAGATCTCTATTTAAGAACCAACTATGGTTCAAACTAACTATTGATTTGGCTATGCTGCAGGGCAGGAGAAACAAATGACAACAACTGTGAAAGAGGAGAAGAGCTTTTACATTGAAAAATATTTTTGTTGAGTTTACTTAATGTCATGGAAAGGGGTTGCACTTGTAATAAATTATATGTTTTAGGTTGATTGAACTCAATATGTATCAGATTCAAATGAATTATATTTGTAATTTCAGCAACTATTCAGTGTATCTAATTCCATTAGTAATTATCAGTTAAACTATGTTATTGTAATAAATATTGATGTTAACACATTTGTAAGTACATTCAGATCAATTAACGTTTTTTTCATAAATGCTACAATTAAATTTAATTGAGTTAAGCATTTAATTTAGTAATATTAGTTTAACTTTCAATTAGTTTGAGATTCAGCAACTAAAGCAAACACAATAGAATACTACTAATTTATTTTTTCACAAAACAGAACCAGAAGGTCAGTAAATCAGTGGTTAATCAGTAGGTCAATAGGTCAGTGGTGACTCAGTAGGTCAAAGTTCTTTTACCACCAGAAGAAGCCAGGCGTCAACACAGCAAAACATACAAATGTTGGTGCCTCCTAATTTGCATTCTATATGGTCTCAGTTTGTGCAGAATATAGCAAAAGCAACCATGTGGTGCAAGGGGCAGAGCCAGTGATAAAGTAGAGGTGGAATTGGCCGAGTTTGTCTAGTTTGTCTCTAAAATAAAAGATTCCATGCTCTTAGTACCAGTACCTCTCTGTAAGTAATCCTTTAATATCTTATTGAGTTTATACATAATAAAAAATATATATGGATGAGTGACATTCCATGTTTGTGCTGTTGTTGGGTCTCTGGTCTAATGTGGATCAGTTTGATCTGGATGTGAGTGAGGCTAGATGAATTTTAAAATAAGTGCTCTAATCGCTCTTGGTTTAACAGCAATCTAATATATGCCATGCTTTGAACAGTGCAGGAATAGCAGTATACATTTTTCAGTATACACTCGTCTATACTGAGTTCATCATCCAAAGACATTTATTTTTCATGGCGCAAATACAATGTTTCACACTTAATATTTTGTCTGAGGCTTTTGAATTTGGATATTACTCAAATACAATCCAAATTTTCAAATTAAGACAATTCAGGGGTGCAGGCTTTTGTTCCAACCAAGGAGTTACACACCTGATTCTACTAATCAACCACCTACCAACCACTCAAGGCCTTGCTAAGAACCTTCATTAGTAAAATCAGGTGTGGTACTGCCTGGTTGGAACTGCACCCACACTGGCCCTTCAGGACCTGAGTTTGACACCCCTCCTTTAGTCTTTATAGCCTCAAACTATAAACCTGGAGTTTAAAGTAATGTTTTCAGACATTAAAAAACATTTCTTATATCAGAAAAGATAAAATTATAGCTCAAAATGACTCAATTATATTTAAAAAACTATAAATTTAGATATATTATACCTACAACACAGTTGTAGAATAATAATTCACCAGGAGTCAGAGTATTGGAAAGTATATTCAAGAAATAAAATAAAAGAAACATCTGGATTATCAAATAGTTTTGTAGTTATTAACATACAGTAATAACGTATACAAACCTCTAACTGAAATACTTCTTAGACCCAGCAATTCATTTTTCTCCTCTGTAGGGGACATTTGTTTTTGCACTGTATCTCTGAAACTGTATATGCAATTGTGTTAGTTCCTGTTGGGTCTTACGGAGGACATCCTGGGCTTTTCAATGATGTGACAATTGTGGGGGTGGTCAACATTTTTTCCTGGTCCAAAAACCAGAAAAATAAATTAAAAACTCACTTACTCCGGGTCTCAGAAGGATATAATAAGGCTGAAAAGTTAATCACAATATGGCCTCCTGCAATCCCATCATCAGAGCAGATATTTGTTAAGGGGAGATCTGTCAAAATACTATATTAATTTTGATATTGTGGAGCAGCTGTGACACCTCGTATTTACAGATTGAAGAGCTTATAATTATATGATTGTTTGAATGTGGTTTCAATTAAAATGAAAACTTTGATTTAGATATGATCATTCTATCTAATAATCGATTGCTCAGGTTTCTTTTTACAGAACAATGTGCACATGGGTCAGAGCTTCCTGGGAGAAAACTGTCCATCAATACACTACAGGTACTCAAACCTGCAGCTTCTGTGGCACCAGGACACTCTTCCAATGACCATGAAAACACAAAGTAAAGAAAATAAGATCCCCATGAGTAACTGCCTTGTATTTTTAAAGCCTCTGTAGGTCACAGCATGGCCTCATTCTGTGGAGATGCCGCTTTGTTCTCTTTCACCATGCGTCTATATTTAAAGTCTGTGCCACAGCCTGGAGAGATCTTCCAGACAGATTTTTGTTGAAGACAAACTCTCCCTGCCTCACAAAGTTAAAGCAAGCGTGCATCACATATATTATTCTAGAGTTTACAACATGTCAAACCTCTTCAGAACATTTAATAAACGTCATGGACATTATCAGACAGAATAAAAAATCAAGATGAAAAAAAAACAACTCAACAACTCTCTCTCTCTCTCTCTATATATATATATATATATATATATACAGTGGGGAAAATAAGTATTTGAACACCCTGCTATTTTGCTATTTCTCCCACTTAGAAATCATGGAGGGGTCTGAAATTGTCATCGTAGGTGCATGTCCACTGTGAGAGAGATAAACTAAAAAGAAAAATCCAGAAATCACAATGCATGATTTTTTAATGATTTATTTGTGTGATATAGCGGCAAATAAGTATTTGAACACCTGAGAAAATGAATGTTAATATTTGGTACAGTAGCCTTTGTTTGCTATTACAGAGGTCAAACGTTTCCTGTAGTTTTTCACCAGGTTTGCACATACTGCAGGAGGGATCCTGGCCCACTCCTCCACACAGATCTTCTCTAGATCAGTCAGGTTTCTGGGCTGTCGCTGAGAAACACGGAGTTTGAGCTCCCTCCAAAGATTTTCGATTGGGTTCAGGTCTGGAGACTGGCTGAGCCATGCTAGAACCTTGATATGCTTCTTACGGAGCCAGTCCTTGGTTTTCCTGGCTGTGTGCTTTGGGTCGTTGTCATGTTGGAAGACCCAGCCATGACCCATCTTCAATGCTCTGACTGAGGGAAGGAGGTTGTTCCCCAAAATCTCACAATACACGGCCCCAGTCATCCTCTCTTTAATGCAGTGCACTCGTCCTGTCCCATGTGCAGAAAAACACCCCCAAAGCATGATGCTACCACCCCCATGCTTCACAGTAGGGATGGTGTTCTCCGGATTGTACTCTTCATTCTTCTTCCTCCAAACACGCTTAGTGGAATTATGACCAAAAAGTTCTATTTTGGTCTCATCTGACCACAAAACTTTCTCCCATGACTCCTCTGTATCATCCAAATGGTCATATGAAAACTTAAGACGGGCCTTGACATGTGCTGATTTAAGCAGGGGAACCTTTCGTGCCATGCATGATTTCAAATCATGACATCTTAGTGTATTACCTACAGTAACCTTGGAAACGTTGGTCCCAGTTCTTTTCAGGTCATTGACCAACTCCTGTCGTGTAGTTCCGGGCTGATTCCTCACCTTTCTTAGAATCATTGAGACCCCACGAGGTGATATCTTGCATGGGGCTCCACTCCGATTGAGATTCACCGTCATGTTTAGCTTCTTCCATTTTCTAATGATTGCTCCAACAGTGGACCTTTTTTCACAAAGCTGCTTGGCAATTGCTCCGTAGCCCTTTCCAGCCTTGTGGAGGTGTACAATTTTCTCTCTTTTGTCGTTGGACAGCTCTTTGGTCTTCGCCATGTTACAAGTTAAAGTCTTGCTGATTGTATGGGGTGGACAGGTGTCTTTATGCAGCTAACGACTTCAAACAGGTGCATCTGATTAAGGATGATACATGGATGCAGGTGGACTTCTAATGGGCGGACTAACAGGTCCTTCAGGGTCAGAATTCTAGATGACACACAGGTGTTCAAATACTTATTTGCCACTATATCACACAAATAAATCATTAAAAAATCATGCATTGTGATTTCTGGATTTTTCTTTTTAGTTTATCTCTCTCACAGTGGACATGCACCTACGATGAAAATTTCAGACCCCTCCATGATTTCTAAGTGGGAGAAATAGCAAAATAGCAGGGTGTTCAAATACTTATTTTCCCCACTGTATATATATATATATATATATATATATATATATATATATATATTAAAAGGGTGGTAATATGTAAGAACGAAGTCTAATCGAATTTAATACCTATCTAATGTCTGGTGTATTATGTATATAAATGTTACCAAATCCAAGCATCAAATTATGAATTTCATTGTCTTTAATTACAATGAAAATAAAGAATTATAATTCTTATTGTATTCTATGGCAAACCTACCACACACACACACACACACACACACACACACACACACAGAGTGTGTAACAGCATTTAACCCCCCCATTAAAGGTTTTACTCAACAGATCAAGAAGGTGGAGTTGACCACGCCCTCAACGGGACGGATCAGGTCCAGTACTGAATCTCTGTGCGGGCTGATGTGGAGCCTCGTTAGAGGATCAGGAGCCAACCCCCTGTCGGCTGAACGGGACCTTTATTGCAGCTGCAGCTCTTCATTCACATGCTGAGAGGAGCAGCGGAGTCGGAGGAACGCACGCATCGCGTCTTCCAAAGCGCTTTTGTGCGGCTAGAGGATTCCCCCGGTGCGGCTCTTCTGGACGCGGACTAAGCGGACCGCAGGGTTCGGGCTGTCCTGGATCCTCGAGGATCGGAGCTCAGGGGAAGACTGTGCATGAAATGCGTCACCGCCATCCAGTTGTTCCATTTGCACAGCTCGGCTCCACTAGGGACGGGTCCCCGCACTGACTGCTGCACCAGGTAACGGCGGAGCGGTTCCAGACGAGGCTAGAGAGACCCGGGGAGGGACGGAGGAGGACATGATGCTGTGAGGAGGGACGGATGTAGACATGATGCTCTGCGTCTTTGTCCTCTATGAGCTGCTGTCTCTGCAGCAGGAAACAGGGTTTCTGTTCTCCTGTAGGCCCGCAGCAGCACATCGATAAATGATCGATACTTGATGGATCGTCTGAGACCAGCTCATCCATCACTGCGTTTAACATCACCAACAGTTCGTGTTGTGCTGTGGGGTGGCGGGGTTTAGCATGGTTTTATTGACACTGGTCTAGCTGGTCTAGGCCAGTGAGCAGGGCTGGGGGCTGGTGGGCTGGGGGTCTGGGGGGTCTGGGGGGTCTGGGGTTTCTCCTCTGTCTCATGCGTCTTCTCTTCCGTGCAGGTAACCACATGCGCGGGCCGGTGTCACCACGGTGAGCCCGGAGATCACGAAGGGTACTGGGGTCAGAGAGACACGACAGGTCGGGAAAGGGGGACCGGATGACAGCCAGAACCGCCGAGGCCTTGGGACTGCCGGTGCCGCCGCACCGCTGTCACGTCGCTGCCAGTAACGGCACCTGCGCGGAGCAGCTGAGCATCTTCCCGCCGCTCTCCTCCACCACCGCGCTGCTCGTGCTGGTGGCAGTGCTCGTGGGGATCGTCCTTGTTTCCCTGGCAACGTTCCACTTCCACAAGAGGAAGCTCCGGAACAGGAAGATCCAGCGCGCGCAGGAAGAGTACGAGCGCGACAGTCGCAGCCCGGCGCGCGCCCGAGGGGAGCCCGCGAGACCGTGCGTCATCATCCGAGCGGCGCGATGCGAGGAGGCAAAGCCGAGCCAGTGCGCAGGTGCGGAGACGAGCGTGCAGAGCGCGGATCGCGGCGGGGACGTCGGCATCGAACCTCGGGACTGTTAATTCGGTGCAACTTCAGGGAATGAGACTATGGAATAAACAGGAAAAGCAATAAGGCACAAAGAAGTCCCACATGATCCATCTCTGCTGCTGCTTTTAGATGATTAGAAAGGGTAGGAACATGAATACTAAGCAGATAGAGGTCACATGTAGGTTAGGATGTGGCCCACACCTTAATACTCTCGTATAACCCTATTTCCTTATGGAACTGTATAAAGTATTTGCCTGCTTTGACTTTTGGATCTCTCTCTCTCTCTTCCCCAGCCTAACACGCTGTTTGAACAGGGAAGATGTTTAAACTATAAACCCTCCCTGGGATGTGACCTGTGGTGTGTTAAATTATTTAGAGTTGGTGACAGACACAGACTTCCTCGGCATGTCCTCTGACACACTACCAGTATGTAGTTAGACTATAATGGATGTTGTGGTGCTGTTAGGCAGTGCAAAGCTGCATATAGGCTATAGAAATGGCTTATTTGTTTGCATAGTATTTTTCCTTCAATTAAGTGACTTAGCATATTTGCATATCTGTCCTCCAATGTCTATCAGACATGTGTAGGTAGCTCTAGTTAACCTGACAGGATACAAGATTTCGCTGTAGTTATGCACATAAGAACTTTTCCTTTATGTGTCAGGTTGTAAGTTTTAGTGCTAATATAGTATTTTAATTTTTTGAATATTTAAATGTATTCTCTGACATGTAATAAACTACAAATCCTTCCAACAGAGAGTTAAAGCTCGAGGTTTGTTTGTTTTTTTTGTTTTGCTTTTTCAAATTTTTTTCATCCTTCATACTGTATGATACTGGGCCTAATAGAAAGTCGGTGTCATTATATGAATTCACTGTAAATGTATGCCATTATGAGAGCTGGAATGTTTTACAGTAACACCATCTTTCTGGAATCCATGTAATCTGCCTTATCAAAGGAGAAAATATGTAATATTCAAAGTTTATAAATAAATGCTTAAAAGTTATATTGATCCATTGAATGTATCAGTGACCTTTAACCTCTGTAGCCTGCTGATTATTATCTCAGTTCCACCATTGAAGCAATATAAAGCGGAGGTCACGTTGTGATTGAGTTCCATTTCATGTGTACCTTTCACCTGTACCAGTAGACAAACACAAATTACCTTTATATCTGAAGAAATCACACAGGGTCCAGAGTCACTGTACACACAGAACCATTAATATGTATAGCCACATCCCTCCAAATTACCAGATCCACTGCACATAAAACAAGTTCCACTGGAAAAATTGAAAAGTTTTGTTGAATTCACTTAAAAAATTTAAAGCAACAAAAAATGCATCTAAATTAACATATATATTTTTAAGTTAACTTTACTATATATATTTTAGTAATTTCAAATTAATATTTGATTCTGTTTTTTTTGTAAATTTACTTAGTATTTGTAAATTGACATGTTATCTACAGTATATTGATGTTAATGCATTTGTTAGGTTACACTCAGATCAATCAGATTGAATTACTATATAATATAATTAAGTTAAATAAAGTTAATCATTTATATTTCTTATCAGGGGCTTAGCACCAAAGTTTGGTCATGTACACTCAGTGTCAGTGGGCCCCAAACCACACCAGTGCAGGAAGGGCCTGAGCAAAAAAATTATTTAAAATGTGAAGTTAGAGCTCTGAGTACAGCTTCTAAAACACTAAAACTGCAAGTTTTTATAAATATCTAGATTTTGCGATAAGGCAGCCTGTTTGGTCCATTGTTTTGGAGATACACTAACATGTTTAGAAGTTATGCTGTCTAACAGGGATCTTCTTGCATGTAAGTGAGGGTTTGGATGGAAGATGATTATGATTTAACACCAAGACATGGTGAGAGGCTGTAAATGGTTTTGGCGATTTCTTCCTTGGTTGCAGTAGCAGTCAACATATGTCAGGTTTTATGTGGGGTTTGCTCTTACCTAGATTGAGAAAAATTAATGCCAAGGCTTGTGTCCACATTTTTCAAATTATTCCACCCAAAATGATTTCTCCTGACACTGTCAGTCAGATCAGTGTTTTTTTAAAGACTTTTTTGTATTTGTATTTGTGTGCCTTTATTTATTCAAAAATGGAGAAAAGCTGAAAATGTATCAAGATGGGAGGGGAGTGACTTGCAGGAAAGGTCTAGACAGCCTGGATTCAAACTGGGGACTTGATGTGTATGTGGTATGAGCCAAATCTACTGGGCTAGCACATTACCCAACATATGACAGTAGTCAGTAGATTAGTTAATAGGTCAATGGTGTTGATCAGTCAGTTGATCAGTGAGTAGATTGGTGGTGTTGATCAGTCAGTAGATCAGTGGTGTTGATCAGTCAGTAGATCAATCACTAGATCAGTGGTGTTGATCAGTCGATAGATTAGTCAATAGGTCAGTGGTGTTGATCAGCCAGTGGATCAGTGGTGTTGATTAGTCAGTAGGTCAGTTAGTAGTAATAATCAGTTGGTAGATCAGTCACTAGGTCAGTGGTGTTGATCAGTCAGTTAATCAATGAGTAGATCGGTGGTGTTATAAGTCAGTAGATCAGTCAATAGGATTGATCAGTCAGTAGATCAGCCATGTTGATCAGTCAGTAGATCAGTAGAATCGATGGAGGTCAATGGTGAAGAACGGATGAAGGTCTACATTTATGATTTTGTTCATGAGTGTAAGAGGTAAATGGTATAAAATCGATGGTATGACAGGGGTTATTACCCAGGGGATGGAAGGCCAATGTAATCAACATGACAATGATGAGGTGACGTATTTGTCACACATACAGAGCTGAATTGGAAAGAGAGAGTAGAGAATCTATTAATTTAAGTGTACTCTGGGAATAGCCTAGTTTTTATGTATAGTCTAATTTAGAAATAATGAGGCCAGTTTTCAGGGTTTTGTTGTCCCAGGAGGTCTGCTCGTCAGTGCTGCAAGATAGACCTGGTTGCACAGTGTACTACTGGGAAAATTAGAATATCATGTAAAAGTTGTTTTTTTTTTCCAGGCAGTCCAACATAAAAGGTGAAACAAATACATTTAATAGACTCATTGCAAAGTGAGATGCCTCAAGCTTTTTTTGTATTGATTTTGCTGATTAGGACTTTAGGAAATCCTAAAATTCAACTCCGAAAATTTGAATATTGCTCAAAATCAATGCACCTGTACTTAGTACTTGTTTGGGGCCCCTTCTGTATGAATGACCGCCTTAATCTGGTGTGGCATGGATGCTACCAGTTTGTGGCATATCTCAGGTGTTATGGAAGAACAACATGCTTAATAATGGCCCTGAGCTTGACAATGCTCCACAGATTTTCTATGGGGTTCAGATCAGGCAAGTTTGCAGGCCAATCAAGCACAGTAACCCCATGGTTGTTGAACCAGGATTTTTTCCTTTTGGCAGTGTGGATAGCTGCCAAGTCCTGCTGGAAAATAAAGTCTGCTTCCCCATAAAGATGGTCCATGAAGTGCTCCAAAATGTCCTGGTAGACAGCTGCATCGATGCTGGACTAGATGAAGCACAGAGGACCATCACAGCAGCTGGCATGGACCCCCAAGTCATCACAGACTGGGGAAACTTAATACTGGACTTCATGCATCTGCTATTTTGAGTCTTTCTGCTCTTCCTCCTCACTCTAGGACCTTTTTTGCCAAATGAGATGCAAAACGTGTTATCAGTAGAGAGGACTTTGGACCACTGGACAGCGGTCCAGTCTTTCTTCTCTCTAGCCCAGCTAAGGCACCTATGGCGTGGCTTGCTCATGAGGAGTGGCTTGAGAACAGGAGTTCAACAGGCTTCAGTCATCTGGCCTGTACACCGTTTTCTTCCATACTTCTGCCTTCCACTTAACTGTCCATTAGTGTGCTTTGACACACCACTCTGAGAACACCCAGCTTCTTTTGCTATCACTTGTGTCATACCTATCTTTTGCAGGGAGGCAATGATGGCTTTCTGTGCAATTGTCAGATGAGCAGTCTTCCCCATGATTGTAAATTCTTCTAAACCAAACAAGACAGGCTTTTTAAAGGCTCAGGACCCTTGTGCAGGTGTTTTGGATTACTTACCTAATTAGTGTATGACAATTTGGGCCTACAATACTGAAGCTTTTCACAGAATTCTACTTTTATTAGTTTTTGGGTTTGAGGTTTTAATAGGCTATAAAACATTATCAGCAAAATTAGAACAAAAAAGCTTGAGTCATCTCACTTTGCATGTAATGAAACTATAAAATGTATTGGTTTCACCCTTCACGTTGGACTGCCTGAATAAAATAACTTTTACAAGATATTGTAATTTTCCCAGTAGTACCTGTATTAGTCCCTCTGAGGCTGTGTATTATAGCAGGATTATTCTGTGTATTGTCTGAAGCTGAAAGTGGGTGCTCATTTTACTTCAAAACATTAGGAGCACAGTGTTGACAATGTTTCTCTAGGTAACTTTTGATTGTTTATCTGCAAGCAGCAGGGGCTATGGAGGTATGTTGGACAATTACAAATCAAGACTACTGGTTACTGTAGTGCAGAGGTGTCCAATCCTGGTCCTTGAGGGCCACTGTGAGTGCAGGTTTTTGTTCTAACCAAGCAGTAACACACCTGATTATAGTTAAAAAAAACACTTCTTAAGGACCTTCATTAGTGGAATCAGGTGTGTTACTGCTCCAGGACCAGGATTGGACACTACTTCTGTAGTGCCACCACCACCACCACCACCACCACCACCACGAGGCCAAAATGTGCAACTGTAGGGAAATATATAAAAATGTATGGGGAGATTGGAAATCTCTTCATTTGCTCCACTTGTCACTTCAGACGTTTGAACCACATGGAAGTTAGTCAACATTATAGAATCAGATATCGTAATTCCTCCAGCTGGTGACAACTGTAAGGTCATTACCACATAAAATCCCTGACAGACCAAATTTAAAGAATTCAAACTCAACTCAAATTTAACTAAAAGACTTAGTTGCAAAAAGGCGGTAGACTGATGCTTTGCCTCTCATCCGTATCTAGCCCAAAAGAAATAGTACTTGAACACACCGAAAAGTCAACAGCCAATAGCCAATAACCATGAACGATCTGTGCCTGTGAGAAGAAATACCTCTCAGGATCAGCAGACAGCAGTAGCCAGTTATTCTAAAATGGAAACAGGAAACACAAGCACAAATTATTGGAAATATGAACACTGAATCATATATAAGGGCATGTTAAGAATCAGTCTACGTTTTATAAATGAATCTTTATTTTATAAATGAATAAACAGTTACAGCTGTCTCATAGTGATGAAGCTTTGCCCTCCACTTTACATTAGCAGATTGATTCTGTAATCCATAGCTCAACTCAGTGTGATGACGAGTGGCAGCTCACTGTCAAGAAGAGAGGTCACTGCTGCTCCTGTTCCAGCTGGATGATTTGTCACCACTGACTGTTTATTTGCTTCATTACTGCGGCAAACAAAAACAAACTAAGCACACAGAAACTCACCAAAAATTAAGAAAATAAGAGAACCAAATTTTTCAGGTCTACAGAGATGATCGGTGAGTACAGGAGGACAAAGATGCTGACTGATGTTAAAGGTTTAACATGTACATGACATTTTCACACTTTTAAAAATAACTGCTGCTATGACTCAGGACCCACAAAGAAATCAGAATATGACAGAACACACTTACCATCAATGATGATAACACACACACATGATTCTACTAATCAACCACTAGAGCTCTTGCTTAGGACCTTTATTAGTAGAATCGGATGTGCTACTGCTTGATTGGAACAAAATCCTGCAGCCAAGTAGCCCTCCAGGACTAGGGTTGGTGACCCCTGCCCTTAAACCTAACCCTAACCCTGAACCTAATATGTAACCCTAACATTAACCATGTTTTTAGCCCTTAATGTGTAGATAATGTGTAGAAGTTTAAAAGAAAGAATGCAACAAAACTTATTGAATTTGAACTCATTGTCCTACCTGGCTTTTAATACTCAGCAATATCAAAATTTTGTCATCACTGTACTTGGATCTTCTCCAGTCGTTCTGACCCTCAACAACACAGCTGTGTGTACTGAGATACGTTATTTTTCCTGGTTATAAGGGGCTCCTGTTGATGCCAGTTAAGGCTGCAGCAGCATAGATGAGATTACTGATAGATTGAGCTGCTGCTGCCTGACAGCTTTGTAGATTTATGACAGCATGGCTTCATGACCTGTATAGTAATCCATTTGTGGGAGACTACATCATTTTCCTGGCAGCTGAATTAAAGATCTATGTGAGCACTCACCTTAGTTTATAATACAAAGGTTTGCAACATCAACACTTCTTTCCTCATGACAATGTAATGTGAATATATGTCTGTCTGTACATGTAACACAGAAAAACATGAACCACTTAGGAAGGAATCAAGTCCCAAAAAATGGCTTTACTTTTCTGGTGCAAACAAAAGACTGCCGGATCCAAAACAGAAAAACCATCAAGGCAGGGATTCCAAAAACAAAATGGTTCATTCAAGAGGGGTGGAGGGCATCCTTTCAACACAAAGGACATCGAGACACTCTGACAAATGACAGCGGTGAGCTGGCTTGTGTGTTACTAACGGTAACTAGTAAACAAGCCACAGATGTGTGGGAGCTGCAAAGAAAGGTAGGCATGGCAGAGATAAACAGATAAAATGACCTTAGGTGTCTTTCCAAGAATTACCCATGGTGACAAAGAATTACAACTCTACTGTTCCACGTATACAAATTCTTGGATTCCTGTTCATTTTTGAAATCCCATTTCAAACCCTACTATATCTCTGCTTGCTACTGATTATCTCCATCTCCAAATTATTTTTTTTTTGGTCCTCCCCAAAGTTTGCACATCCTTCATCTTCAATTTGTTCCAGTCTGCTGTCTCTAGTGACCAGAATGAACTAAAAATCATCAGATCCTTTGCCTGTTGTATTGGTTTTAAATAATATGCTCTGTGATTTCATTTTGTAATTTTATGTATGCTGTGTTGTTTATTTTAGGCTGATTCTGGAAGATTAAAAAGATTTAATGAGCACCCTGGGTTTAGGAATCATCATCGCACTGAAAACTTCATGTACAACCAAGACCACAGACACGTAAGATATCCATTGTAAGTATAGAGGGGAAGAGCTGCGGTACCTAGGAAATGTCATGAAAAAGATCAATATCAATCAATACATTTTTTTTGTAATTGGCATACTCAGGTAACAAAGGAAGACATAATAAATGTAAAACAAAAATACATAAGTACAGGGAATAACCCCTTCTAACATATTAACCCATGTCACAAAATAGACATTAACCCAATCAGGTGACATCTAAAAACACCATGTGTCTGTCTGATGCTGATTTGACCTTTGACCCTGCAAATGTGAGAGCCCTTAGATGCAATGTTGATGAGATCACGTTTGAAGAGGTCACCTTCAGGTCTGCATGTAAATGTCCTTCTTCCCTTCAAAGTGAATCCTCTTCCCCCTGAACCAACCCTCGCTCTTTTTTTCCCTCTCCTGATATATAATCAAATAATTACTTTTTAGCCTGGGCCACCCACTCTTTCTGTGGTGCTCTGACCTTTTTCTTAGTGTCACTTAAAACCTTGCCGAATACATTCAGAAATAACTGGCTGTGATGATCAGGGCCTGGTTTTCTGAGAATTAAGACCAGAAAGTTCTAGCTTGGTTTCGCCAAACGCTGAAGAGAATCTTATTTCTCTCCATCTTGGAGTCCTTCAGGTGTTTTTTGTTCTGAGGAGAAGCTTCCATTCCCGACTGGAGGCCTGCAGTGACGCTTCACATTTTGATTTACAGGATAAAACTTACAATGCATTGAAATGAAGAGTATAATAAAGACTTAAACACTATGATTAACCACTGCTATTATTTTGAAGAACTGTTGACTGCAACGGAAATAAGCAAATGGGCTTTATTGTGTGTCCAGCCTCTAATGCTAAATTCAATCAAACTGAAATTTAAACAAAGTTCACTTGAAATTCAGGTGTTTAGATTCTCTTTCATAAAACAGGGGTGTTTAATGGATGAAGAGATGAAGAGAATAAAAATGAAAGACATGAAGAAACATTTTCAGCAGAAAGACCCTCATTCTGAGAAAGAACCTCCTTAAAACCCACTTACACATTTTTCATAAGGATTGTTCATCAGTTCTTCTCAGGCAATAGACTTTTTTTTTCAAAATGCAATACACTATATATATATAGCTACAAGTCTTTTATAAATTCTTTTCATTTCCTGTTGTGTCCAGGTGCACAGTCCTTCAAATAAAAGACAGTGTGATTATTCATATCTTAGTTAATCCTAACAATAAAAGTGGAGATGAAGTGTAGCCCAGATGCTTACTTTTATAATGTGTCAACAACAATACATGTTGGATCAACTTATGAGACAAGAGTAAAACTGGAACTGGTTTATCTTCTGAAATAGTTCTTATATAAATGTTGTATTAGCAGATGGTGAAACATCTGTTGGAGCAAAGCTGGATTTCTATGAATAATAATAATAATAGAAAGTATTATTGCCGATTTTTTTTCAAATCAATAACATTCACATAAAAATAATCTTTCTTCCAATATAGCAAAGTCAAGTTCAAAGAAACTCATCAAACCACAGTTAACTGTAGAAAAACAGGGGACAATATTTCAGTGTCAATTTAAATATCAACATCTACAGGTTCCCTCCTCCCTCCTTCTGCTGCTGTTTCTTCTTCTTCTTTTTGCTCTCAGACTGCGTTGTGCTCTCTGTTTGCATCTTGCTCTTTTTGGTTGGGCTTGGAAGTGAAGCTGTCGCCCTGTTGGCTGCTCGTTTCTGTTTCTTGTTGTTTTGCTTTTTGCTGGGTCCTTGTGCAGCCACTTTGGCTGTGGAGGTGGAGTTTTCAGCTGTAGGTTCTGGAACAAGCTGGTTTCGCTTCTTTCTTTTCTTTGTTTCTGGAAGAAAGCCTTTTTTCTTCTTAGGAGCTGCTGGCTCTGTCAACTGCTGGTTAGGTTCCTGATCTGGTTTCAGCTTCTCAGCTTTGGGCTTCCTGTAAATATGTAGATCACAACATGCAAGGCCAATGTGGCTTTAATATAGGGGTTCAAAGATCAACATGGCATTAACATGGGGTTCAAAGGTCAATGTGGCTTAAACACCCCCTTGTTGAAGCCACATTGTCAAAGATCAACAGCTTTTTATACTGTGCTTCCCAGCCATCCACAGGTAGATATCTATGGTCGATAAATATCTACATGAAGGTGGAATCATTGAGAAACAAGAACTCACGTGATGCCGAAGTGCTTCATCACAGCCCAGAAGGTGTCCTCCAGCCGCCCCGTCTTTCTAAAGGTCAGGGCGCTGGGGAGGGACTCCAGGACCTTCTTCAGCGGCTCCAGGTCCACAGACAGTTTCTACAGGTATTAATCATCATTATTAACCCTGGCATCAGGCTGCACAATGTGTTTTTATTTTTTAGAATGTTTCTGAACTTCATTCCCACCATTCCACATATGATTTAATTAAGAAAATCAGCTTTCAACAGCCTGTTTGTACTGTGTAATATGGAGGTCACCCACCTGCAGATGAACCATCTTAACTAGGAAGTGGCAGAGCTCCAGGGCTTTCACCACTTTCTCTTTTACCAATTTGCTTTCTGCTTCACTGACAGCCTGTAAACACTAAAGAAAAGACACTGCTGTCAGGCTATGGTCTCACAATAGAGGTTCTCCTACTGATGAAATGTTGGCACTTCCTGCTTACCTCCACCAGCTGACCGGTCACCTTTACACAGAGCTCTGCCCACTGAGCGCCACCCAGCAGCCGCTGCACCTCCCTGCTCTGCATCGCCCTGAGCACCAGAACACACGCTTGACCCTGCACACGCATACACACACGCATACACACACGCACACACACACTTAACAGTTAACAGTTGGCCTGCATTACACTGTTTAAGCCCCTGAAAAGTGGCCTGATTGACGACTGACACTTCATGACTGATGACATACCAGTAACATCTTGACAGTAGGTTCACATTAAACTGACTTTGAGTCTAAATCTATTTTTGAAGTGTGAGTCTCTACCTGTTGGTGAACTCTGACCCCGGAGGACATGTGTTGCACAGCTGCATCTAGCAGGTTCACACACAACACCTGAAATTACATACACACGGCTTCACAAATTGCCCACAGGCTCACTTCTGTCTCCATGGCATGAACTAACAACTGCACTGTGATGATCAAATAAGGAGGACTCACAGGGAACCTGGTGAACAGGTCGCTGAACATCTGAGTCGTCAGAGGGCTCTTTCTCCGGCTCATAAAGGAGCTCAGAGCGGCTCGGAAGATACTGGAGACCCGATCCACATCCAGGTTCCCTGTAAAATTCAGCTGCACGCGCACACACACAAGAAAGACACACGCACGCACAAACGCAGAGACATACACACACACATACACAGTCGGTCAGGAGCATATTATGTGGGATGAGTCAGAGGTGACAGATGAGACACAGGTAAACATACATCATTGGCTGCTTCATTAGTGGGTGGCTCCTCATTGGTCTCAACAGGAGGAGGTGGAGCCCCTCGCAGCACCTTTACCACGTACAAGGCGGCACTGCAAACAAATTTCAACATTAGCCAAGAACACAAGAGGAAACATATCAATTCATTGTATCTATCTATAAACCAGTGCTTGTCAATTATTTTCTATCACGCCCCCCCATGGAAGAAGAAAACATCTTGCACCCCCCTCCGACAATAAATAGTATTATTTGTCTATACAATTTTTATAAGAACACCTCTCCATAACACTATCCTTAATAACGTTTAAGAGAATAAAAAAAGAAATATGGACCAACTTACAACATGGAATAGCATTATTAACTGTAACAGTTTAAAGTGCATCTGAAATTCAAAAATAAAATTAAATCCCTGATTAAACTATAAATATTTTATGACTGACCATGTCAAACCACATGATACTGAAAATTAAAATGACATAAAATCGTCTTATCAGCATGATTGTGGTGTAATGTCTTTTATTTGTCTTCATGCTGTCCGCTGCCAACATGTTAGACACAGTAACACCCTTCACATTGAACCAGACACTTTTATATTTCCTCGTCTTAGCTTTCGCAAGACTTTCGTTTGTCTCTTTATCTCCATCTCCCCCCGGCTGTCTTCTCATCCCTGTTTAATATTTTTTCATGGTGTCACTTGAGGGTCTGCTACAATTCCTGTCTATACTTTATACTCTGTGCTAAACAAACAAGTGTCTGTTCCTCTTGTTTCTCTCTTTCAGATCAACCTCAGCTTTTAGATATAGATGCACATGAAAAAATGGTGTGGATTGTTTTTTGTCCAATTTTCGGATGGATATTCAAAACTTCATATTATCATTATAATCATTAAAAGGTAAAATCCCATATGTGTGCTGCAGAGGTGTAGAAAACATTCCTTTGCTGCATGTCCCCCCTCTCTCTGTCTCTCTGGCTATAAAATAAAAGTATTTGTGCCATAAAAAAACCTTCAAAATCCATACAAAACCAAAAAAAAGTTGAAATCCCACAGACTTAAGATCTCAGCGCTATCCTGCAGCAGCTTTTTGATTCCTGTGTAAACCTTCGCATCACAGCTCCTCCTCATGTTTTTTTCCCCAGCACTTTCGTTACAATTGAAAGCTCCATTGTCCAATTTCTTGCAATCATTTTGTAGCAGACGTAAATAAAGTTTCGTAATGTCTCTAAAAACCCCACACTGAGATGTTAGTGTGATACTCATTCACTCAGGTATAATGTGACTTGGGAGACATGTACAGATCAATGGTTAAACAGGAAGATATACCTGAAGTAGTAGAGGCAGACTGAGGAGTCGGAGAGTTTCTGGCTTTTAGTCATGAGTTTGTCCAGCAGGTTATGGAGCTCCTCCTGTCGGTCGCCTGCAGTCTTGCAGTAGACCTTGGACCTACACAGCTGGTTCCTGGAGAGTCACAACAAAGCACATCATGCAGGAAACCTGCTTAATATCACAAACACAACTAACTGCTGTAACACTTCTGTAGAAGGGTTACATGTGTGACAGTGTTCTGGAAGGACTGATGCGTAACCACATTTTTCCCCCCAATAATTTACTGGCAACATTGTGTGAAAGAGCCTCAACAGTAACAGGTTGTGTAAGGTAGAAAGGGCCATGAAGATGTTACCTGAAGATGTCTGCAGCTCTGCGGAGGAAGTCCTGCTCCTGCTGATGATTCTCTGAGCTCATTCCTCTGTCGATAATGGTGAGCAGAGGCTCCACCAAACCCAGCACCAGGGGGCTACCTGCTTGCCGGGCCACAAACACCTCGATCAGATCCAGCACCTGCAGTGTGACAGACAGAGCCAAACAGCTTCAGATGTGTTCTCATGCAAGGATTTCTTCACAACCTTAGGTCGGGGAGGAGCTACCTTGATCTTAAAGTCTCGAACCAGCATCTTCTCTTTCTTCAGTTTGCTCTTTTCATTCTTCTTGGCCTCCATCTTCTTCTTCTGCTCTGAGAACAGCGCTGCCAGGCTCTTATCCAGCTCCATCATGGCGTTGTCGTCCATGTCGTCTTCACTGCTGCCATCCTCCTCTGTGGGCTAAACACAAGAGTCCTTAAAGTGCCTGTTTCATGCACTTTACTGGGTTTGTTGTTCCAGATGATATCTGGAACGCCGGCATGTTGTTTAACATCAAACATAGGGCGGTTAACAGCTGGTTTGATTCAGAGTCTGAGGAGGAATAAAGGAATGAACGGTATCTTCTCTGCACCATGAGGATCAACAACACATAATCAGTAGGGTAAAACTAACCTGTCTAACTAACCTGTCAACGTGCTGGGATGTTGTTTTTTTTTAACTCTCGTACCAAATTTTGCTGACCTAGAAGCCAAGTATGACATTTGACCCTTTACTCTCCCTCTCATATTCTTGTTTTCTCATCTATAGGGAGAAGTGATGTAAGTTCTCCTGTAACCCACTGTATGTACATCTTAAGTGTTTATTGGACAGGATGTAACATGAAGTCAGGTTCCTTGTATATTTATACTATTTGGCAAATAAAGCTGATAAAGCTGATTCTGATGTAGAGCTTGACAGTTGGACCAAAACTTGATATCAAAGTATTTTTCAAAACTATGTCAGTGTCACTATGTTTTATGGTATATGTCCATGCGTGGACAGACATAGAAGGCAACGCAGATCTTAGTATCATGCACTCTTCATATTCTAGGACAAGGTGGTGGTGAAGTTTCCAAACATCTGACATGGCTCCTCTCTGGTAGAAATTCCTCTGTGTCCAAGACATTTTCTCCATCCATATTGCTCATCTCAACATGCATAGGCTGTGTCCCACATGCAGCTTTTTTTGTGCACCAAAAAACTGTGCCCATCTTAAAAAATGTCCACATTCCACCATTCTGTGTTCACAAAATTGAACACACATCTTACAAAGTAAGATACACACTTACTGGTATTAAAGTATATTCATTTTTTTTTTTAAATCAAACATCAAAACTGCTTCATACTGTTATTGAGGTATAACAAGGGCTAGAGTCCTTCACTCAGAATAGAAGAATATGCTTCTTTAAGGGGTATATTTTTGTCTTTAGCATTGTGCATTGAGTCTGAAATAAAGGCCACATTAAAATAAATGAATAGATGAATGAAAGAGGTTAAAAAGATTGATCATTTGAAACACCCACCAGAGCATTCTGCTGATGCAAGACCTTCATCAGCTGGAGACGGAAGTTCTGATCCACCTCTCCTTCCTCTTCTGTGTCCAGATCAGCATCATCATCATCATCATCATCGTCGTCCTCCTCCTCCTCCTCCTCCATTGCTTCATCATCTCCATCCTTAGAGTCATTATCTGACTCATCAGACTTGTCATCCTGCCAAAGTCAAAGCCATCCAGGTGTCATCCATCCATAATAGTAACATACTTGAGTTAAATGATATTGTTAAGTGGATTAAATATGTTACGGATGAAATTAAATAAGAAGGAAAGTTTTGTTTGTTGTGGTGGTTCAGAGATAGGGCAGTCGACCACTAGTCGGGGGATCAGTGTTCACACATTGATGCAGATGGCTGCTGCATCAATGTGTGAATAATCATAAAAATAATCTTTACCAATTACACTGTTAACTAACCTCCATCTCTTCATTTTCATCTAGTTTCTTCTGGGTTTTGTCGATCTCGTCAGTGATGACCACAGCACCTTCCTCATTGTCATCGTTTTCCGAGTCCAGGACCTGCAGAGTCCAACAGAGCAGCATTACATGGCTGGATTATGTCAAAAATTTTATTATGATTATTTTTTAGATATATGTTGCATTTATTCAGCATGAGTGACTTTTTTCCTTTGGTCTGCTTTTGCTTGCTTTTTGTGGGAATGTATTGACATATCTTTCAGAAATTGTTTAAAGAAAACTAAATTGTTCCAACTTGATTATGAGTTTGGAGATCACTTGAACATGAAAATTGAGATCAGAAGTCAATTAATTCCACAACCATAATTTTATCCCTTCAAGAGCTTCACTGCATTTACAGAATTACAAATGCATCATTACAGATAACTTATTGACAAGAAACACCCAAATATATATATATATATATATATACACATATATATAAAATTTATATATAATATACTGCATGCTACTTACATCCAGGATGGTGCTGAGGGCCGCTGCAGTAACATGTGGGCAGATGGAGGAAAAGACAGTCTTGCAGACCTGTCTGATGTGTCGACTTGGTTGGGACAAAAGGGACAACAATATGTCCACCATGACCTCTGCCCACTCTGGCTCCTCCTTCTGTTCTGTCTCTGCAGCAGAAGAAATGTCCTGGGATTTGAAGCTAAGATATATCTGAATTATCTGAGGGTTTGTCCTGGTGCGTCTACAGACACTAAAGAAGAAGCTGTAACACCTAAACAAAGATGTGGCTGAAACTAAAACCATACGTTTGCTGAATAAAGTTTTATTTTTTCCCTATTTAACACTTGAGCACGCACACATCAGCAGCACCACTAATGTAAAACTTCCCATTTGCACAGACGTTAGACTGTTCACTAAATAGATAAATAAATATATTAATATATATTTTTTTAATAAAATAAAAACAGCAATGCAATATCATTTACTACACACAAATACCATAATATTTCAAATTTTGTATATTGCCTAATTTTGTCTTTTCCTCCTCACCATGTTTCTTTCTTTTTTTCTTCTTCTGCTGGGCTCTGTCCACACAGCTCTGCAGGTCCTTCATGGTGTCTAGCAGCTCTTCAGGAGCCTTTAAACACAAACACATAATCGAGTGTTTCTTCTAAATCAGCTCAGGTTAACAGTGTTTGGCCAACAATTCGTAGAAAGGCAATGGTACCTTCAAGAGGTACATGCCGACCAGCAGGAAGAGCTGCTGGAAGGCGCTGCTCTCTGCAGTATGACTTTTCTTTGCTTTCTTATTCAAGCTGGCCACTGACTCCATCATGCTGCAAAAAACAGAGGATGTTAGAGGCAATGCCATCACACCTAGTGCCACCTGGTCCCAGGACAGACCTGGTCTAATCAATATTTCCATGAGAAATGAAGCTACAATTTACAAAGCAGGAGAAAAATAAGTGAAATTCCAACAGTATGATGTCTCAATCTGCTGTTGCATTTCACTTCCAACATCAAATGATGCTGTGAAAACTTTATCAAACTGAATTTAATCTTATAAAGGTAAATTACCCTAAATACTTTATATTTGTGTGAATGGTGTAGTTTTTAATATATAAAATAAAGTAAGAGCTTTTAGCTCTTTAATACAATTTTGTTAATTTAACAGTTTAACAAGTTTTCTTCCTAATTTTGGTCAATTTAGTCTTGTTTTCTTCACTTTTCTTAAAATAACAAAGTGATTAGCTTTTATCTTAATGTCTTTATTTCAGGATTCTGACATTTCACCTCACATTAAAAAAAAAAAATAATAACTTGAAATACGCAAAATGATCTAATAGATAGAATAATACAATTCAAAATTATTTTACTCAATATCATTAATTGCACTAAATCCAAGATATATTAATATTTGTTTCTTTAAGCCCTTAGAGATCCTTCACCGACTTCAAATTTCTAAAAAGAAATTGGTCAAGATCTGGTCATTTTTTGTCTAACTTTGTGTCATCCAGTGGCCCAGATCGGACCCTTTTAAGGGCAGGTTCTGTCCTGCTGGCCACATTTTGGACACCCCTGCTATAATGGCTCTTGTCCTACCTGTCCCAGGCCTGTCTCTGCTCTAGGCTGAAGGGCTGGCTGCTCTGGACATGTTTCGGCCGGTCCAGCAGGAACTGGGTGAACTGGACCAGGTGGTAGATCCACATGGTGCCGTCGGCCGACACACCTATCGCCCGTTTCTGGCTGATGCTCGAGTCCTCACCTCGTGGCAGGTGGTGCATGGACAGTAGGAGTCTGGATGAGGAACAGACATGAGTCACATTATGGACAACTGAAGATTCTAAAATGACCACTTGAGATACCAGAATAAGCCAGTTCTCCAGAAAAGATTTGGGTCTCTAGAAATACCATCGTCATTCATGAGACCCTTCAACGAATTTATTTATAACTCACCTGTTAACCCAAATTCTCTGTGCTATAGCAAACTACAGACTGATCAAAACAGTACTGGAGGATTTTTCTAACATCAGGAGAAACAGTGCAGCTCTCACCCAAAAAAAGAGTTGACCAGCATCGCTCTGGTTTTATCATCCAGTGGTATAGATAGCTTCACTGCCATCTCTGCAATGTCTGCAGACTGCTTCTTGACGCTGAAAAATGCGTGGAAAAGGACAAACCTGGAGAAGAAACAGAACAAAAACAGCCTAGTAACAGTGGTTTCTCTTTGTCACACACTGGGAAGTTTACGCTGCTGGAGGCGGGTCCTACCTGGCCACACTCATTATGAGATCCTCACTCTTTTTCACCTGCTGGTTGTCGATGATAGAGCAAAGGCGAGCGACAATCCACTTCCTCAGGCGGAATATAGAGTTCTCCTTCCTTGAAAAGGACAAACGGGTCAATGTGTTTCTACACAGGCAACAGGTGATACTACTATAGCTGTGTTACTATAGCAATAACTACATTGTGTAACAGCTGTGACAATGGCAACCGGCATTACAACACGTATTACAAAAACAACAGGTGTGGCAACAGGTGTGAGAGTAACAATAGGCATTATACCAGGTCTTAAAGTTACAGGTGTGACAATAAGGGTTTCAAAGTGTGGAACAGTAACATTTTTTATATTAACTACAGATGTGACAGTAACAACAGCTGGTACAGTAATAATAGGTGTTAAAGTAACAACCTTTGTGATGGTAAAAACAGTTGTAACAGCAGATGTTTTAACTCACTGCTCCTCCCATTCAGGTTTGTCTTTCTGCTTGCGGGTGCTGAAGTCCAGCAGCTTGTCCAGTTGAGGTTGCAGGAACATGGTCTTTAGCCAGTCCACATAGTCCTGCAGAGCCGCTGGCTGCAGGTGCTGCACCACCCTCCAAACCGACGGCACCACGGGGTAACCCTGGTTAGTTAGCGAGGAGAACGCAACCATCACTGCCAGCTGCCTGTCCGCTTCCTGGCAGTCCTGCAGGAAGGCTGATACGTAGACATCCATTTCTGGAGCCAGCTTGAAGCGGTCTGGTTTCTGATAGTAGAACAGTGAAAATACTCAGTTAGCTGTTTGTTTAATGTTTTTATACACATACAAAAAAGTAGATTTATAAAGAAAAAAGATTTATATTACAAACACAAAAAAATTGGTTTGGTGAACCTGCAGGGGCCACTAACCTGAGCAGACACCACATGCTCCCCATAGAGCATCATTACCTCCCCAGAAAGAACCTCTTTCAGCTGGGCTGAGGACAGCAGAGGCAGAGCACTGCCCAGGAGACGGAAGCTCAGGTAGCTGCAAATAAACATGTCATCAAAGCAGAGAGACAATAGGACCAGAGAGAGACAGATTAGAGACAAAAACTAGGGTCATATTCATCTATAAATTGTGGACTGATTCTTAACATGTCCCCATATATGACTCAGTGTTCATATTTCCAATTTGTGTCATTTGTGCCTTGTGCCCAGACAAAGTTTGGGGTCACCTTTACACTTCTGAATGGTAACACTTTAATATGCTTTAATAATGCTTTATAATGTGCTTTGGTCACAGAACTCCATCTAAGCAGCTAAACTGTTTTCATCTGTACTAACATTATTGCACGATGGTTTTCTAATTATCCATTAGCTTCTAATGCAATTAACAAACATAATGTACGATTAGAACACTGGAGAAATGGGCCTCTATATAGCTATGTAGATATTGTATTATAAACCAGGCATTTGTAACTAGAATAGTAAGTGACCCAACCTTTTGAACGGTATAATGTGTGTGTGAATGTGTGTTTTCTAGACTCACTGAGTTGGACCTGGTGGGTCCTTCATCATTCCCTCAGTGATGGCTTTATCCCAGAAGAGCTGGAAGCTGTCCTCCTTCAGGGACAGCTTCAGCAGGTCCAGGACCACTGCTGGGAGGACGCAGTTCCTCTTTACTGAGCGGGCCGCCATCTTCATCACCTCTGTCAGTCTGTGGCAGAATTTCACAGCCGTAAATCTCCCATATATTCAAAGGTCCCACATCTTTTCTGTTTGTATTTAACGATATGATCCTCCAACATGAATTATTCAATGAAATTATGATTTAAAAATGAGAAGTCAATTTGGTGCAGATTTATAGAGCAGAGCCACTGGCCCAGCTTTTACCTGGGGACGTTGTCAGCATTGATGATGGTGGAGCAGCCCAGCAGGCTTTTGAGTTTCTTGGGTTTGAGGGTGTGTGGAAAACGCTGCAGAGCCACCAAAAGCAGCTGTAGTTGTTCCGGAGTCCTGAAGGCTGAGGCCAGGTCGGTCTGCAAGGCACCCAGTAGAACCTCCTCGAATACCTCCTCTGGGATCTGTGGGGACCGATCAGATCAGAGAATCCTACTCAAAAATGTACAAGCTCTGCAGAAATAAAAGAATCTTTAAAAGGATTTAAGTTGAAGAGGAAAGTCCAAAGTGTTTTTGGAAATAAATGTTGCCAAATCTGACCACTCAAAGAACTTCACACTACAATTGTTCATTCACCCTTACTGTTCTCACCCAGAATGGGTATAGTGAACCCTCTGGGTCAGGGAGGATCCTGTTTCAAGTGGAGTAGTTCAAGTATCTTCAGGTCTTGTTCACGAAGGATAGAGGCAGATTGACAGGCAGGTTGGTGCGGCCTCTGCAGTGATGAGGACTCCGCACTGATCCTTCATGGTGTAGAAGGAATGGAGCCAAATGGTGAAGCTCTTGATTTATTGGTCAATCTAAGTTCCTACCCTCACCTATGGTCACAAACTCTGGGTAGTGACTAAAGGACGAGATTTTGAGTACAAGCGGCAGAAATGAGTTTCTTTCACAGCGCTCTGCCTTAGAGACAGAGGGAGAAGCTCGGTCATCAGAAGATAGAGTAGAACTGCTTCTCCTCCACATCGAGGGGAACCAGATGAGGTGGCTCAGCATCTTGTGAGGAGCCTCCTGAAAACCTCCCTGGTGAGGTTTTTCTGCATATTTATTGAATTTGATTGTTCGTTTAGAGCTTTTATCATAATAAACCGTACCACTTCACCAGTTGAACCTAGTTTAAGATTCACATTCAGAACCACTTTTGCTTTATCATGAAAGCTTGTTAAATTATCATATTTTAAGTTATGGGAAAAAAAACATTTAACTTAGGCAACAAATAAAATAATTAAAATATCCATTGTCCTATAGGACATAAAGGGGTCTTATCATTTCCACTCAGGATTAAAGTGATTTTATCAGACATGTACAAATCATCAAAAGATGATTTAGGACAGGGCTGTCCAATACTGATCCTGGAGAGCTACTGTCCTGCTGGTTTCAGGACTCATCAAGTAGCTGAAGCTTGTCAAATGCTTATTAATAATTAGAATCAGGTGTGTTAGAGTGGAAAAAAAACAGCAGGACAGTAGTGGTCTCAGATCAGGAATGGATATCCCTGATTTAGGACAAAAACTCCTTTTCATTAATTATTATATTATGATTTATTATTTTAGGGTGATGAAATGCATATTTAAAGAAAAAGATTACCAAGGACCATCATTCCAACGAAGAAATAATCTACAAACACCTATTCCTGTCCTTGTTTATAACATTAAATCTATACCTCAGTGAGAATGTCCACCATGGTCTTAGAGGGTAGGTCCTTCAGGTGTTGTCTGTGATGACTGAGGCTCTGCAGGAGCTGAACACACCCCAGCACCACCCGGGGCTCCTACACACACACACACACACACACAATTTATAAAGTTTGCAGAAAATAATTGAAACAAAGACAAAAACTATATTAGATCCTATAATAAACAAGGTGAGCAGTGACAGCAGGTTCTGCTGCTGCTTGTTGTTTCAGGGGGAATGTTGATAGAGCTTTTCTATGTTTTTGCTGCAACAATTATTCAATCAGTGATTTTTTTGGAAGAATAGTTTTTTGCTGCATGCAGCTTGTTTTGTGGGGATGAAGATTTTTTTTTTTTTATCTCTAAAGTTAAAACTGAAGCTTTGCTTGAAAAAACAATCATGGTGACACTGCTCACCTTAGAAAGGCGGCCGGACTGATGAAGAGCGAGGACGCCAAACAAGTTCCCGAATGCAGTATTTCTGACAAGTTTCTGTAAAACAAAAGAAGGAATTAACACACACACACACAAGCACGCACATACACAGACGCGCACGCATGTACACGCACACACACCTTCTTGACTTTCTGTATATCGTGCTTCTCTTTGATTCTGTCCAGTAAACTCTGCAGAGACACATCCTCAAAGGAACTCAGGACCTGAAGAGAAGAAGCACCTCATCACTGTCATCATCATCAGCACGTTTACTAAGTCAAACCTGTATAATAATTCTGAAACATCTGAAGAATCTGAACGTATCCTGACATTCATCCTGTCATTGACACATCAACATGGTGGAATGTGGTGTTCAGGTGTTGGACAGATTAGAATTACCTCTCTCTGCGTTATTGATGGCTGTGGTCTGGAGCACTAACTGAGCACTGACAGCATGATACCAACTGAAACCTCTGAGTCTATTTAAAACCTTTTCTCACCTCTTCGTTCACCACATATATAGAAAATGATCTTCCAGGTTTCCAGCTGTCCCTGAACTCATCATGTGAGGTAAAGGTCATTGTGACTCACCTGAGCCAGAGCGAGACTGAACCCAGGTCTTGCTGTCTCTCGTGTGTGAGCAAGTCCATCCACCAGCCTCTTGAAGGTGTAGTCCAGCTCGTCTGCCTGAGGGGGATAGGGGGACAATGGAGGACAGAGACCACCACAGTAAACCACCACAGGACACAAGGCTGGGTTTTGGTGTCTCAATATCTGACAATATCTCAGTGTATATCCCCCAGCATCTTAGTGTCCCAGCCTCTCTCTTTCCCAGTCTTGCTGTGTCCGTGCAACTTAATGTCCCAGCCTCTCTCTTTCTCAGTCTTTCTGTGTCCCTGCAACTTAATTTCCCAGCCTCTCTCTTTCTCAGTCTTGTAGTGTCCCTGCATCTTAATGTCCCAGTCTCTCTCTGTCTCAGTCTTGCTGTGTCCCCACATCTCAGTGTCCCAGCCTCTCTCTCTGTTTCAGTCTTGTTGTGTCCCTGCAATTTAATGTCCCAGTCCCTTTCTCTCAGTTTTGTAGTGTCCCTGCATCTCAGTGTCCCAGTCTCTGCCTCAGTCTTGTTGTGTCCCAGCATCTCAGTGTGTTTCTCTCTGTCTCTCAGTCTCGTAGTGTCCCAGCATCTCAGTGTGTTTCTCTCTGTCTCTCAGTCTCGTAGTGTCCCAGCATCTCAGTGTGTTTCTCTGTCTCTCAGTCTCGTGGTGTCCCAGCATCTCAGTGTGTTTCTCTGTCTCTCAGTCTCGTGGTGTCCCAGCATCTCAGTGTGTTTCTCTGTCTCTCAGTCTCGTGGTGTCCCAGCATCTCAGTGTGTTTCTCTGTCTCTCAGTCTCGTAGTGTCCCAGCATCGCAGTGTGTCTCTCTCTGTCTCTTTATTCCCGTGTCTCAGTATCTATCTAACCCAGCGTCTTTGTCTCTCCGTCTCTCAGTGCCTAAGCAGCATTCAGTTTGTCTCACCTTGTTGCTTGTCTTGAGATACTGGATCAGGCTTTCTATCGCCTTTAGTCGGACCCCCTGATCCGGTTTGGCTAAGTCCCAGAAGAAGTCGAGGAAGACGCGGTTCTGCTGCAGGATGCCAGAGGACCGGACCCGCTGCACTGCCCCCTCAGAACGTTCCATGTTGTCCACCATATCCACCATGTTCACCATGTCCACAAACCCGACCAACAAGACGCTGTGCACGTTGTCGCTGCAAGAACACGTGCCTCTTAGTCCCGGAACCACTTCCGGGTCAAGAAGGATCTGCTCAACAGCGCCACCAGTTGGAGAAGAGACGGCTGTTAATTTTTCCATCCATGGTTGACCTGTCTCTCCTTTGAGTCTGTCAACAAGTCTTCACCTTCTGATCAGAAAATTGAATTTCTGCTTATTTCCTAAAATGTCACTTTCTTAAAAGAAAAAAATTATAAAGAAGACAAAACACTATTCAGCAATTATTATAATTCAAATAGATTAATTATGTAATCTAAAACGAAAAGAACAAACCATAGAGCACTTGTTTATTTGACTGTTAAAAGGCGCATCTGTCTTTATACTGAAAGGTGTGCTTTAGGATTGTCGTCTGCTACAAGTTTCAATAGTTTATGTAACAAAAATATTAAGTTAACCTGGCAGTCAATGGTACAGTGAGTCTGCACTTTCTGCTCTGTCATTTATTAAGAGGCTGAATGTCAGTAACAGATGGAGAGGACAACATCAACATTCTGATGTAATGATTCAGGTATTCTGAGGGAGGAACATGCTTTCTGAACAAGACCCCTCAATCTACAATGTGTGACTTTCAGTTGATGCTGTTACTATGGCAACAGAGCAGCTGATCAGGAGTAACAAACCAGAGCCTAAATTTATCTTTGGCCAAACAAGTTTCTCCCTATTAAGCCCTGTAACTTTTGTTATTCTCTTTATTATTTTATCCATCTATCCACCCATCCATCTTTCATCCATCCACCCATCAACTATCCATCCAATCAATCAATCAATCATCAACTATCACAGAGTGAAAGAGACTTTAAACTGAAAAAAGTTTTGCTCTGAAACGGTTTGATTTGTAATTAAAAAAAGGTCATCTTTATTATAACTCGTGCAGATCATCACTCCTGCCCGGAACAGACAGAAACAGTCACGTCGAGACGGACACACCAACAGCTTTCCGTCAGTTCTTCAGTCCATATTAGCAGCGAGCACGGCATCCAGCGCGCGCTGAGCCTCTGTGATCTGCATCTGCAGTCTTTGCTTCATGGCTTCATTCTGGGCCTTCTTCAGCATGCCTTGCATCTCCCTGATGGCCGCCCGGTAGCCCGGTGCGTTGTGAAACACTCTGATGACCTTGTCGCCACTGCACACCAGGAATCGCCCATTCACGTCAAACCTGAGGTCGGTGATCTCCTCGCTGTGAACACCGTGCAGCTCCTCCTCCAGCTCCCCGCTGGCGGCGCCATACAGAGCCACGTTACAACAGTCACTGATGGCCACCACCCGGCCATCCGGAGACAATGCCACCAGGCTGCCGTCAGAGGATGCACAGGGGACCGTCTTCAGAAGGTACGGGTCCTGCTGCTTCTTGTATTCTACATCCGTGTTCCACAGTTTCCATGTCCCATCTTTAGAGACTGTCACCATCCTGAGAGACAACACGGAGACAGATGAGGATATGCATAGGATGTGGCTCAAAAAAAGGTCATGTCATCAAAAAAAGGAAACACAACATGGTAAATTCTGAGTTTTAAAGCTCTATTCAGTCTTATTAGTATATTAGAGACTGTCCTCAGGAGCTCTCCAGACCCATCCAGTCCAATAATGACTTCCTCAAAAAAAAAAAAAAAAAAAAGTCCTGTGTGTGAGACTTGGCAGAAATCAAATATTATATTTGAGTATGTTTCTACAGTGCAGAACAGACAGACCAAACAATGACACTAGGGATTGGCTCATATTTCATTACCTGTGTGAATCATTGGAGAAGGCAAATGCATGAACTCCTGCTGAATGGCCTTTCAGGTCAAAAGCTCGCACCACCTCTTTAAACTCTCCGCCTTTACCAAAGCAAACCTCCCACACCTTCACGTCAGGCGTGAAGCCGCAGGACGCCACAAACCTGAGCACAGAGGTTACATGTTCACTATCGTGTCACATGATCAAACGCATCATGGAGGATTAGCTCACTTTAACGTTTTAAAATCTGAATCAAAGAACGTTAAGTGAAGAGAAGTTACTGAACATCATTTAAAGGGTAGGAGGAGCAGGAAGCGGGAGGGAGGAGGTCTGACCTGCCACATGGAGAGATGGCGGCATAGGAATTGGTGATCTGGTTGGTGGTGATGGAGGCCAGCAGCTCCCCCTTTAGGTCCCAGATGTGAATGCTGGTATCAGTGGAGGAGCTCATGATGAACTTCCCTGAGACAAAATAGATTACAACAACTCAGCCTAATAATCAATGCCTCTAACAAACCTGTGTTCATGTTGTCTGCAGATTGTTTTATCTATACAATTGTGTGTAACTCTCAAACCCTAAACCAAAGCTAATGTCACAGATTATAAAGAATATGGCGTTCTAGAAACCTGAAGAACCTGTGGACATGGAGAGCTAATGTTGGAAGTTGCAGGAAGGGCCATGCAATGACAGAGGTGCCTATAGGCCTTAACTGATTAACCTAAAACAACTCTTTAGACAAAAAGCCACAACTCACAGAATCCACCAGTTCCTGATTTACCCTCAAACACAGGAACCCTAGAGACAAATGAAAGAACACATGTCCAGACTCCTTTTCTGCAATCAACCATCCTGAACTATCTTAAATAGATTCTTTATCCACATTTAATGCCGCAGCATCCTTCCTGGACAAGCTTTAACATGTCCTTATCTGCTTCTGTATCACAGTCCCTCAGAGTAGCTGTAATGAAACTTCACAAATACCCTGCTCTCAGATTCAGGTCTTTTATCCAACTACAAACCTATATTCAACATTGCATTTCTCGCTAAGATCCTGGAGTAAATGGTGGACAAACAGCTATGCGACTTCTGACACAAGACCGATTTATCTGAGTGTTCCGTACCGGTCTCTGCAATGCCGATGTTGAGGATGCTGGCTTTGTGTTTCTGTGGGAAGTCTTCAGGAGCAGCTTTAAAGTTTATAGAGCCATCCTCCTTTTTCATCATTTTGAAGATTCGAATGGTGTCTCCATTGGCCAACCAGGTGATAAAGGCCCTGCAGCAATGAGAGAGCAGTAGAACATTAGGGTCTATAGTGGGCTTCACTTATTATCACGGTCTAAATACAGCACCAACACAGCCAGGATTTAATGACAGAGACCTGGAGTCAGGGCTGAAGCGGACCAGTGTAGCATGATCCAACTCCACATTCGCTCGCAGACACTTGTGTTCCCTTTCAAGGAAGTCTTTAGTGCTCCAGATCCGGACAGTACGGTCATCTGCACAGGACGCCAAGTATTTCCCATTGCTGCTGAAGTCCAGACACGTCACGTTCCCGCTATGGCTCTGAGACACAGAGACATTAAAAAATGAGTAAAGGCATCGCTTTGTTTGACAATGACCACTCTCAACAGCATGAGAAGATTAAGATTTATTCAGATTACACACAACTCCACTCTCAAGAGTACCTTCAGTGAAGCAGCCAGCAGTGGATGGCTGAAACTGTGTTGTGAGGTTTTGTCCTTTCGGCTGCGCTGTTGCCTCTCCTGTTTTGGCTTCTTAGATGCAGCCGGAGCCTTCAGAACACTGCTCTCAGCTGACACAGGCACAGGCACACGCGCGCACACGCGCACACACACACACACACACACACACACACACACACACACACACACACACACACACGTCAGAGAAATATAAAGTTAAGCGACTCGAAGCAGTGATCCTACTGGCCCGCTAATAGAACCGGTGACAAAAAAGTCACGAGCTGAAAGTTGAGTTCGGAGAAAATTGTACAAGAGAGAGCATGCGCGCGCGAGTCGTCGCTTCACTGACCAGCTGCAGTAAACGTCAGGCTAACATTGGCCTGTTACACCGTTAGCTCTCACCGGTTAGCTGCGCCGTCTGCTGCGTCTCCTCACTCAGCTCTTCTTTCCTCCGACCCACTGCCAGTGCCACCAGCAGCACCAGAGCCCCCAGCAACGCCGTGAGTGCGGCCAGAGCCCACACGTCCATCCCGAAGCTTCTGCCACGTATTTACTGCTATCAGTTCCTTTACGGCGCAGTGGCGGCCAATGCGCATGCTCACTAATCGCAGGCGCGTCCACCACCTACTGGCCTGGAGGTCACATGATCAAACTGTTCTTGTCTTCTGTGGGATGGAGAAATAGACCGGCGACAATATCAAAAATAACCCTAAAATCCTGCTACCGGATAGTTTAGCTCTCCTAAAAAAGGTTTTAAAAATGTAAAACACATGCTCTCTCAATTAGTTTTATATTCTAAGTGGAATTCTTTTTGGTTACACATTTTGATAGTTCGTATAGTTCGCTCAAAATCATGGTTTTTGTAATAAAAGGATTAAATGGAGTCTTAAATGACAAGAAACCAACATGAATCCCGACCAACATGAGCACATTTTAAGAGACCGATGAATGTTTCTTGGAAGTGTATATTTTTACTTCCTCCACTTGACAAACATTGTCACCGACCCAAATACAGAAGCAACTCTTGAAACAGTTTCTTTAAAAAACATAACAGCAGAGTAAGTCTCAAAGTTTGGTTTTCCTTACTGACTGAAAATGATTATTTGGTAAGGTTGTAAGTTTTTTGATATTGGCTTGATAATTTTTATTTCTGCTTCTAATCATCACACAATTAAAGACTATCTTTTAGCTACATAATACTACTTTGATATAATATAAGATTACTGTAAGTATCCTCACAATTTCCCATTGTTAATTTTAATATGGAGCAATTGTTTGATCAGAACATCCACCCACTTAATCTCCTCCACACCAAAATACACATAGAATAAACTCCCAACCTGCATTCTGTACATTCAGAGAAATACTCCTTCCTTCAGTTCCGATTGTTGATCTGCCTGATCTTATGCTTGAGAGCATTGAGGCACCGTCTGATGCAATAGTGTTTTTCATTTCATTTTCTTCTATTCACTGCAATTCTGATAGTATTGCCACAAACACTGTGGCTAACCCAACCTTAATATAAACGGCTGCTAACAACGTAAAGGTTGAAATTGTCTGCTTTGTGGTAATGGCCTCTATCCTGCATCAGAAAATGGTCAATCCTCAAAACAGGTGGAACAGCAGAATAATGGGAGAGCAACCTTCAAATATCCATGTGTTCTTGTTAGAACATCCATGTCCAGATTCAGTCTTTATTAATTCAAAAGTAACAGTGGGGGAGAAAAAAACTGAGAAACAGAAACACCCTTTGACTGCTGACATCAGTGGATTTTCTGCCACATTTGCCTGACAAAATTCCAGTTTATGGAACTACAAAAATCCCTGCATTATGGTGAGATTCTCTGTAACTACAAAGGCGATAAGTGTTTACAATGATGTGGTGCTTTCTACTATAAGTGATGTTTCAGAAGAGATACATTTTTTAAATCCACTATTTATTAAGAAACATCAGCATTAACAGTATTTGAAAGTAAAATCAAATAAATAGAAGCCTGACTCATCATCTGTCCTCTTGATTTTTCTCAGTGAATGAACAAGGATTCAGTGCCTGGGAGAAGAGAGGTAGTCTGGCACAAAAACATTTCAGGAAATAAAGGTCACATTCCATTCACAGGCATGGCATGAAGTTGAGGAATTGGCTTTGGTTTGTCAAAACAAGTGAAAAATAAATTCTCCTAATTATATACTAACCTGCTAATTTATATTTACATATATATACATATATATATATATATATAAATATAAATAAATGACGAAAGAAGGCTGTCCACAACAGGACTTTGGGAATGCTTCAATCACAGACTGACAGAAGAACACCAGGGTCTGCACTCACTACAGCAACAAGAAGACATTCAGTAAGTTGCCCTTTAGGTGCAGAAAAACATCATTCATTTACAGGGACAGAGCCAATTAAAAAAATAATTTAAAATGCAAACATCTCATAAACTCAAGTACCTCATGTCCTCATCTGAATCAAATATCTGTTTAGATTCATTAAGACAACAAACTCACATCTTCTGTAACATACAAACCAGTGAGCTCTTCATGTAAAAAAATAAACGTCTTTGACCGACTCAACTTTCTCTTTAGAACGAACCAATGGGAGTGTCCACGTACTATAAAGGAAAAAGAACTTTGGATATGATTTTGTTCAGTATTGTCTTTTCTCTCCAAGTATTTTCCTACGGTCTATTTCCCCTACGTTCCCTCACTGAGCCGCATAGTCGTCCAGGCAGCATGTTTGTCAGCCAGCTCTTTCCATCTCCTCTGCAAACCATGTTTCGGGCCAGCACAACCCACCGGAGGGAGGAGGGAAGGAGGAGGTGGTGCGGTGGTGGCCTGGTTTGGGGATGTTGGGCTCGGATCAAAGTGACGTGAACCAGATCAGCCTTAGACAGCTGGAGTCCTCTGAAAAGGTGCCAGCAGTGGCTACTTCTTCCTGTTGTGCTGCCTTCTTGCCTGCAGCCGTTGCCTTGCTCCCGATGGCTTTGACCCAGCCCCGATCGAGAAGGAAGGAGTCGTTGGTGTCCCTGAAACACACAGGATAGGTGTAACATGACATGTGACTGCCGGCGGGACATCATAAATAATGACCACATTTATATTGCAGCGCTAAATCTACTTTTCTTATCTGTGACAGTTTAGTTAAATGACACTTTAAAATAAGGTGGAAAAGGTAAGCAGAGAAATTAAAGGAAACTATATACTTTATTTTAATATATAATGATTAGATTTTTTTTCAGCAAAAGTGAGTGATTATCATCATTATTATTACTGAAAGCCTTACAACCAAATCAAATCCAGAAGAAAAACAAAAATGCTGTGGTAGTTTACTTTAAAGTGGCAAAAACTGAAATCTTATAAGGTATAGTATTGTGTAGTATTTTGAGTTGATATTTTAGTCAAATAAATCTTTGTTTCCCTTCCTTGATTGCCAAAACTAGGGCTGACCCAATTACAGTATTTTGAGAATCGAGTATTGATTCGAGGCCGCGAAAATGTATTTTATCAACGTTTTGTTGGCTGGGGGATAACAAAACCTAGCACCAATAATTAACCCCCCCCAATTCTACTTAATATTGTACCAAAAACAAGATCTCTTCACCTGTTCAGATTTCAGTTTTTGCAGTGAATTTATGTACTATCTGCAGATCACCTTAGTAACCATTAAAAACTTGTGCTGCTCATAGCTCAGCATGAAAGACCTACCAAAGGGAACACTGTTAAAGCCTTGGACCGGAGTCCCAGGACTTCCAAAGGGAATCGGGCCAGCAGCAGCAGCACTCTGGCCAAAGGTTGGAGTTGATGTCCCTGCAAAGAAACAACAGATTGTGAAACCAGCAATGAATTTGACAATTATGTGTGTCTGACTAGAGATATACAAAAAACTATAAACACTCAGAGCTCCCGATTACCTTATAAACGAAAAAACACAAAAACAGTTATTGAATCAACAGAAACATTCCCACCATTACTCATTGGTCATAGAGTGTCTGCCAATAAGCACCAACAATATATGGTTTGTCAGAATTATTGTTTAACTCTCTTTCTAAATCTGGTTTAAAATGCGCTGCTTTTCTTACCAAAAGCTGGTTTGTCAGTAGCAGCAGCAGCAGCAAAGTTGAAGCTTCCCATCTGTGGTGCAGTATTATTAGAGCTCGGCGTTCCAAACTGGGGGCGTGGCATGCCGGCAACAAAGTTAAATCCACCAGAAGCCGGCTGAGCAGGGCTGGGCGCCGACTGTTGAGGAGTGGAAGATCCAAACGTGAAAGTGGTTGAAGAGGAGCTCTGAGTCTGGGTCGCTGACCCAAAGCTTGGAGGAGCTGAGGGAGCAGCGCCACTTCCAAAACTGAAACCAGCAGAGCCCGCCCCAAACGCTGGCCTTACTGGCGTTCCAAAGCTGGAGGCCGTGGTGGCAGCGGGTACCCCAAAGCTAAAGGGGGCTGGAACGGGGACGGGGTTTAATGCAGGCACTGGCGTTGCTCCGCCACTTCCGAAGCTGAACTGTTTTGTGGAGCTGAAGGTCGACTGCGTAGCTGCAGGCGCTTCAAATGATGGCTTCATGAAGGTGGACTGGGTGGTGGTGAAGGTGGACTGGGTGGTGGACACAGTGGAGGTGGGGGTTGCCATGACAAATCCTCCAAATGAAGCGGTAGTCGTGCTCTGGCTCAGCGCCGTCTGGCCAAAGGCAAAAACCTTTTGGCTTGAAGTTTGCAAGTCAGACTGTGTGGGGCCAAAGGTGAAGGTACCAGTGGAGGTTGTGGTAGTTGTGGCTGGGGTAGACGTGGTTGTAGCTCCAAACTGAAAAGTGGTTCCTGCAGCAGTGACTGGGGCCACTGAGCTTGTGCTCGTTGTTGATGGTGCAGACCAATTCCCGAAAAGGGACTTCACGGCTGGCGTGGTGCTGACAGAGCCGGTAACAGCCTCAGTGGAGGCGTTGGTAAAGATAGGGAAAACTGACTCAGCGATTGTGGAGCTGCTGGTTAATCCACCAAAAACCGAGGCAGTACAAGTGGAGGAAACCGTGGCTGACGGGACGACAGTGGTGAGTGATGGAGGCTGCACAAAGCTGTCAGTTGCTGTGGTGCTTCCAAAGATTGGCTTGAAGTTCTGGATAACAAATTTGCTCTCTGGGGCGGAAGAAGAAGAGGAAGTGGTGGTTACAGAGAAGATGGGCTTGAACCCTGAAGCTAGCAGGGGGTTGGTGGTACCCAGTGACCCTGAGCCACCGCTGACTGGAACAGAAGCTGAGGTGACCGGGGTAGATGCTGAGAATGCAGCGGTGGCACCGGTCAGACCGAACAGGCCCTCAACAGATGGGTCTTTGCTTGAAGGTTTGGAAACCTGACCCAGCACCTGAGTAAAGGCCGAGGGCTGCTCCACACTGGCAAGAGAGGACTGGGCCTGGGAGGCAGGAGGCAGCTGGGGGGCGTTCACTGCTGTTGATGTCTTCAGACTGAAGGCACCAGGCTGCCTCAGCATGGTCACCGCAGACACTACAGACAGACGAGCGTTTAACTGATCAATGCATGTGATACAAAATAACGAGAAAAATGAAAATGCAGATCTTCTAATGCTAAGTAACATAGTAACTCAATATCATTATTGGGGCCACATTATGATAGTTTGGTTTTGTTCAGGCATAAAAGTAAAAAAAAAAAAAAAAATACCTGTACTTGTGCTGGCGGCAGATGTAGAGCTAGCGGCAGATGTGGAGGTGGCAGGAGTGCTGCTCTTCATCTTCAGAGCTTCCAGTAGTGGATTGGAAGCTGCAGGAATCGCGCTGCCGGGGCTAGGGTCGAGGTTGATGATGGGGATGGCAGCGGTGGAGGCTTTGGCCAGAGGAGCTGCCAGAAGGCTGCTCAGGGTGGTGGTTGTGGGGGCAGAGACAGTGGACGAGGCCAGTGGGGTGGATGTGGAGGCAGGTGGAGAGACAGACCTCTCTGTCTCTGGAGCTACAGAAAGAAAAATCAAAGGGGAGGTTCAGGTCAGAACTGGGCCATGGGCCACTCAATATATTGACCGGATCAGTCTAAAACAAACTGCTGTTTCTACTCACCAGGCACCTCCAGGACCTTCTGGATCTTGCTGATAGCAGCTCTCTTCTCTTCATCCAGGTCTTTGGCAGTGATGGTGTACCCCAGCTCTGGAGGTGGAGGCTGCAAAGAAAAACACACCATGACACAAACAGAGAAACACAGGCCAGATCCAAGGAAAACACTATCAATAGATCTCCTTACCAGAGAGATGTGGTTGTCCCGGTGGCTGGACACCAGCTGTATCTTACGTTTTCTCTTTCCACCACTACCAGTGGATTCTTGTGTGGCAGTGACTGGGATCTTGGGGACTGGAGTCAGTTTGACTGCAAGAGCACATAACGGACAATAATAAATTAATCTGTGACAGCATCAGCATCAGGCACAAATGGCCGATGACAGCAGAAACGAGCTGGAAAGGTGAGAAACATTTATTGTATTATTATATTAATAATAAATAATATATAATAGTTGCCTGTAACTTTTCAACTGGAACATCTCAAAAACTAAAAAATAATGTCACATCTCCTCAATACTAACATTTGTTATTGCAAACATTTGCATTTGAACATGAGTAGATAAAATGTCAGAATGACAATTACACATATTATGAATTTGGTTTGTAGGCGGCACTGTAGCAACTAGACCTGGCACAATTTTCAATATATAAATGATATTTTTCACTATATTTCGAAATAGTGAAAAAGATACTGCTCAAGAACAGTTTGAAGTGTTTCACAATATTTTGAATGTTGCCCAGCATTAGCATAACAGACATTCCTGTCATCTTTTTCCCCCCAGTTTTTAGGGATTTTTTCCTTGTACGATGAGGTTCTATGGACAGATAATGTAGTGTTGCTGTTGTACAAACTGTAGAAACCATTAGATCAATTGGTTTGGCTAGACGAATTCTGATTATATAGAATTACTTTGAACCTGCTGTCAAAGACTAAAGGAAGACAAGTGAATAAATCTAGACTGAAATACTTTGGATATGCTTTGACTAGGACTTTTTCGTCAGCTAAAATGTGACTGAATAAAAAATGATTAAAACAAAAGCATGACATAAGACCAAGACTAAAATTAAAATGAAAGCAACAGACAAAATGAAAACTACTGTATAGATGTTGCTGGTGGAAAATAAGCACACTTACAGGTAACGGGTATGTCGGAGGTAATCTGGTCTGACCTCACTGAAGACACTGAGCTAGGAGACACTCCATCATCCTCTCTGAATGTGATGAAACACAAGTTACGATGTGGCAGCTAATGAACAGAAGCCTATCTGAAATATAATAAGTGAAATAATAGACAGGTGAACTGGATGGACCAGCAGACGCCTACATTACCTGGCTCTTTTGGAGGCTCCTTCTGGTGTCTGAGAGCGAGAGGATCCAGGGCTGGACAGAGGAGAGCTGGGTGCCGACGGTTTTTTCCACTGTAGATGTAAAGAATAAGATCTAACATCTATAAATCCCTCTATATCCATGATCTATCTCTGCCGTTATACCTGGCTGAGACCCAGTGAGGAGCTGTAGGAGCTGGTGATAGGGTTCCTCCTGGTGCCTGGGGTTCCTCGGGTAGCGTGCACTCCACTGCCAGAGCTGATGGAGGAGGTGCGAGACCTCTTCATGAAGGACTCCTCCACCGCCGAAGACATTCCTCTTTTTAGGCTTCCTGGTCTGGAGGTAGAAAAAGAAAAGCCTTTTGCCTTTAGACAGCCGAACTGTCACTAATAGATGTAAATCTGCAGGAATTAGTCAAATAATTGATCAGTCAATCAGTTCAAGTATAGCCGTTTATAGCAGTAAACTGATTATCTTTGGGTTGGGACAAAACATCTCAGTTTGCATCTTTAGCTTTGGTAAACAGTGATCAACATTTTCACAATTTTAAGAAATAAAACACATTGATCCATGAAATAGATAATATCAAAATAGTTAAAAGTTGCAGTCTTAAACAGGTGAACTCACTTGGGGACCAGGTGTGATGGGGTTCCATTGGGCAGGAGAGGCTCAAAAGCAGAGTGTGCGCTTCCACCACTGTCATTCCGCCTGGAGGAGGAGGATAGATTAAAAAGGATATCAAGTCCTAAGCAGTGTTTCAAACTGGTCTTTATGTTTAAAGATTTAAGATTAGCTTTAAAGTTCCAATGAGTGGGTAAATTGTTCTTGGGCTCTTCCCTTATGCTGCAGCTAACAAAAGACAACATTCAACATCTACAAACAACCTCCTATAGAGCTGGATGCTTCAGACAAATAAAATGAAGTCAGATAGTTACAGGACAATCTGCAATGGGACAGTTTGTGATGGCTTGTCCTTCAACATGTCAAGATAACCAGTCCACGACTCAGAAGCAAGCATCCTTTAACATATTTGAGTTGTTCACACAAAGCAATCCCCAGATTTGGGAGGGTTTTTTTGTGATCTTGAATTCCAGTTGGTGAGTTGCCAATTATTGTTGTTATGTAGTGACAATGCAGCATTAGGAGTCCACATGTTTGAATTTTTTTTTTTTAATCTGACTCAAACAACAGTGTAGATGTGATGTTACAGATGGAGTGGCAGAGGCAGAACGCTCTGCTTCCTATGCTTTGTGATTTGCTTGATGTCAAAAAGCAAACGGAAGAGAAAATCCAGCAGATAAAGAGTAGACTAATGTCTGAGCTTTTGATTATTTATCCAGTTCATTGGAGAAAACTTTAAAAATATGACTTACCACCCAAAAACGTCACATACACTTTATTTGACCAAAGGTAATGTCTCTCCTTTCAGCCTCATACCTTCTTTTGCTTTTTTGTTCAGCTGTGAAGCTTCTGTCGTCATCGTCCCCTTCTCTCTTGCGGCTTTCCTTTAACACCTTGAGGACACTTTCTCTGGAGCAAGGGTCAGCGGAGGCCTTGGGCAGTTTTGCACAGCTGAAATGGTCCACACTAAAAACAAATACAGCTGTGGTCAGTGTTCAAGCTGTGATATCATTTTGAGAGAATATTTCCCCTACATACAGAGTCCACTTTAATCCTTCAGAAAGGGTTACAGACATGATATCTAGAGCTTAACCATCTCTAAAGATACAGCAATAATCAAATGTGTATTTACTATAATGGATTATCTCACTATAGATGATTTTTTTCATAATGTAACACTAAATAATAGCCTGCCAAAAGTGATCAAAAGCAGTGTCTTACACTGTGAGGGTGTAATGGTAAACTAATTTCACGTTTCCAGTGCAGCGGAGGAAAGGCATTAAAATTGTATTACTGAAACAGGTAACAGTAAATAACTTTTACTAAACCCAATTAGTTGTGATGTAGTGGAAAAGAAAAACAAGCTGTCTCTTTAAGGAGTCATGCCAACAGCTGGTATGTACCTTCACTGCAATACTTGGAACTGCATTTACCTAAATGAACAGAGAATATATTACGATAGTGTTGGACTATATCAGTGCATTCGTTAGTGATTCTGATTGTAACCAGACTGAGCCAAGTCACCTAGGAGCATGCTACAACTACATGATGGGCTGGTGAATTGTTCCTTGTGGAACTCATGTCCTACAATTATGGCTCCACAGGTTGAGAGTAAGTGGATTTTTAAACTATTTGACAGTAATTGTTTGGGGCACATATCAGAGGAAAGGCACATGCCAAACCAAATGGCTTATACCAAACCCCTCCAGCAATAATACAGGAACCATTACACCCCTAATGCTGTGTGGGTTATTTGTAGGTATTCTCGATGTGATGAGGACAGAGTGTTGGTGTGACTGGTCATGGGTAGAGACCTGGGCGTGCTGTGGTCAGGCCTGGCGATCTTCACCGTGACAGGACTGAGGGTAGCTGGGGAGTTTCGTGGGCTGAGGATACTCTTCTTCCTATAGCCATCCCACTTTACTGGAGGAAGGATGCCCACCGAAGAGATGCCTGGCTGTTGTAGGGGGTAATGACGCTGTGGGGTGACGATGAACCTTCCGACTGCACCTGGAGGCTCCCTGTGAGAAAGAATACCGTATGACAAAAGTACAGACAAATACATTGGTGCTTGGTCCTGTCAGAACGGCAAAGTTTTGCACAGTGAAAAGTGAAAGTGAAACAATCCTGATTATCATTTTGCCATAATTGTGCGTCCCCACTTCTATATGGGATCTTTAAATAGGGTCGGCCTATATGCAGAATTTGTGACATCACAAAATGTTTGATGCCAATAATGGTCCATCAACCAACTGACACCAGAGCATCAACAAGCTAACTTTCCCCCCATTTAGAGATCACTTTACTGCACCGTGTTGGGGCCATAAAAGACTTGAAATGAAGAAGACGTTTACCTTACTTGATTACTTAATATTAACGTACCCAGTTCACTGATGTAATGTTGCCGTTAGTTTTGTAACCTAACATACCCAGCGAACGACAGCCTCCGGTTCGGGGTGTAGACTGCGTGGTTCGGTCTGGACAGCTTATCCCGCAGCTGTTCGCGGGGGTTTCTTGCCGCTCTCGGCCTCCGAGAGTCGGCTGTCGGGCTCTCTGGTTTCCCGATGTAACTCCCCATGAGGAAATCCCGCGGACTGAACAGGAACGAGTCCGTGGCTAAAGCTTCTCTCCGGTAAATCGTATGATCTGCGGGTCTGAAGGGCTCCTGTGCGTCCCGAAGACCGGCTGCTTTGTTGCCACTATTTTTCGCTCGACCCCGCGAAGTCACCGACACATCGCTAACCCACCAATCCCACAACCAGCGCCGCAGCGCGCCTGCGATGCTTAGGCCAGACCGTGGATTGAGGCCTGGCCGGGCGGAAACTGTTTCTCCGCTTTGATAGTAACAGACGACACAAAGCACCACAAGAAAAAAAGTCGCGTAGAGTAGAGCGGGGCTGTAATAAAGAGCGAGAAGAACTGCGCACAGAACAGAAAGAAGCACTAAACGTTTCTCTCTACGTGACATGGCGGCAACGCGCCGCCGGAGGACTCTCATATCCCGGCATGCTGCTGTTCTGCTGCGGCTGCTTCTTCGGCTGTAATCGTAGGACAGGACTGTGACGTCAGCTGCGGCGTCGCCCCAGCTGGGCTGGAGGAAGGACTGCAGGGAAAACAAGTCATGTTATAAAGTTTCAGCGAAGTGTGTTTCTTTAGTTTTTTTTTTATAGTAAATACTTACTTTGCCCTCAGTGTACATTATTTTAACGTAATGAAGCATGTTCAATTTCAATATTAATTTCATATTTACTTTAATTCTCTTTACCGCTGTTGTGTATTTGTATGTCAGTTAGTTTGTTAAAATTAATATAAACACACTGGTTGTACTGCACATTTGAATAGCAGATAGATCTACGGATGTCTGAGGGTCTGATGCTGTCCGGGTTCACCTGGAAGCTGTGATGGATCCTGCGCCTCATCCTCCATTTACACCAAAATTCATTACATTTCTGTTTTTCTGTTTGTAATATCCAATTTCCCTGTAATGTTTCCACCTGCACACATAATCTACTGCAGCCGGTCCGTCCTGGAAGAGGGATCCCTCCTCTGTTACTCTCCCTGAGGGTTCTTCTGTTTTTTTCACCCGTTAAGGGAGTTTTACCTTGTACGATGTGAGGGTCTAAGGACAGGGGATGTTGTGTTGCTTTTGTACAAACTGTAAAGCCAGTTGGGGCAAATCTGCGATTTGTGATTCTGGGCTATACAAATAAATTGAATTGAAATTAGAATTGAATAGATATTAGGGTATCGCTAACACAGTTAAATGTAATACATGCAGGAAATTTAATTCTAATTGTATTATCTAGGTCCGATCAGACTCAGGTGTATACAGGGATTTTCAAAATCCAATCATAGTCATATTGACACAATAATTAGATTTTCTTGAGCATCATATAAAATTACTGATTGCTGGCCTTCATAGAGGTATAAGCTCTCAGAATTGAAGTTTTCAGAATAGGAGATTAGGATCGTTTTTATTCTTGATTCATGACCTAAATATTACATAGACCATTCACTAATAACATATTAACATCAGACATGTATAACATAAAATAGCAGATTGTAACACAGAACAACAAGAAAAACAATGGTTAACCTGAGATCAAGGGAATGTCACAATCATAATAAATGCACAAAAACATGAATCATCAATGATCATTTCTCTGTTCTCTCTATATAACCAGCATTATATCAGATATCATTAGAAAGCCTGTTCATTTCTCTTTACAACTTCGTGACTTCAGTATTAAGGTCTAATAAATATAATTATGGGATGAAGTGGGCAAAATTCCAAGTAAAATGTGTCAAATGCCCCTTACATTGGGAAAGGTTTATTGTTCTGCAGGTACTGATCTAGTGAATTGAGTTGTTTGGTGGATTGGATAATTGAAGCCTATCAAAAACAAAGGGACAAAGGAATATATATTTTTTTTTTAACATTTTATTCATTGAATAAAAAGTCAGGGGTCTCAATAGCTGGTGAAGATTAAGCTGCCTGGCTCCATCTCCACATGATGTTCCCCAGCTGAGTCATATGTTTCCCTGGGACGCCTTTCATTTCCTCAACCAGGATTCATCAGTTTAACTAAGATAATAGTGTTGGCTGTGCTGATCCCAGGAACGTTTAATTAGGTTGAGGTCTGGACAGCGAGTGGTGGCCCTGGGTATACGATGACTGTGGCTAAATGGTGACCCTGACTAAGTGATGACCCTAACTCTGTGAAAACCATGGCTGTGTGTGGGTGGGCAAAGTTATCTTCAAGGATGTAAAGCCAGTGATGATATGGAATAACCACTGGCTGCAAATCACGACCTGATGCATTACGCACTGAGATAACCTTTAATGATGACAAGCTTTGACTTGCCAGTGGTGGAGATGCTGCTCCACACCATAACACTGCTCCACCAGTAGACCTCTCCAATAGGTGCAACAATCAGCATAGTGTCCTTCATGTCATCTCCATACTTTGACCCTGCCATCCAACTCCTGCAGGTATTACTACACATATTTAGGTTACATTGTCAGTGTTGCTGACACCAGGACAAACAGGCCTTACAGTGAATGATAAACAGTGCAGGCCTCCTGTCAGCCCTAAGAGGTGAGTCTATTACTATGTCTAATCAGAGAGAAGTCTGCCTCAACAAAAACAGGCCAGTAAGTGGGCATCATAATAAGAAGACACCCCAAGAAGACCTGTTCATCATCATCACATCACTGAGAAACTGGAGGCGGTCTTCCAGAGACTTTTCAATGATAAAATATACAATGCTATACTATTAGCCCTGTGACAACACAGCTATAATGGACCAAACACAATTTTCAAAACTTTTTTGCATGTTTCATGGCATAGTTATAGTAGAGAATCAAGAAGTGTTTGTTTTACTAATAATTTCTATAACACAATTTCTTTTTCCTTCTCTGTGCATCTGTGTTTTGCACTCAGCTGGGACATTTGGACTTCAAATGTTTTGTCAAATGCGGTGCAGTCCACACGAAAAGCTCCTTTCTCCAAAGAGATGCAGGACTCAAAGCGGTAGCCCCACAGGATCTCATCCTCTGTGTATGAGGTCCGGGCCTGACACGTCATACCTGCAGAGAACACACAGAAAATCAGGGGAAGGCCCCTTATTTTAAAGAGATCAAACTAATTAATTCAGAGCAACTGACTATGTCCACTACAGAATGTTTTCAAACAGCTATTTCAGAGCTATTTTTATGACCTAATGGCATGAACCTTCTCCCATAATAGCGGGTTATTGAGTCTCAGAACTCCGGTGCTTTCTGGTGAACCAGCCCACATTCACAAATTTCTGCAGAACCTAAGCTATAAAATTCTACTCCACCATAGTCAGAGTCAAGCTTCAGATATACTTTTGCAATGGGTCTCTGTGATACTGCCAGATAATTTAAACATTAGTAAACAGCCTTGTTACAACAGTAAAAAGGCATGGTAGTCAAATATCTACAATACTGTTTTTGATATGCAGCCAAGATGATTACTTTGGTTTTGTTAATTTATTTATATGACCTGATGGTGTGAACCTTAATGTTTTTACAATAGAATTTTTTTTTAAATCATGGACTCTGCCTTTAATGTCTGACAAAGTGACAGAAGGCTGCAGTGAGACTCTCTGGAGTAGAGGGAGGTGCAGGGCTGTGCAAGCTACAAAACTCAGGGAATGCCAAACTAACAAATAGGACAAATTCATTCCCTAAGTATCCTCAGTAAGTATGCTCCCTAAATATGCTCATAAAATATAATGGTAACTCACATCAAGCTAAAAATTAAGTAATTTATACAAAAAACTATAATAATCTGCTGCAAAAATGTGACTTAACTTAAAGTATTTCCAGTATAGTTCCACCTATTTGGACAACAGCACCAATCTTAAAAAACACTACAAACCAGATGCTTCCACGATGCCCTCCAGGATGACGATGATCTCAAACATCTCCCTCTTCAGACGTTCGGGCCCCACCTCCCAGAAGGGGCTGCTCTCATTGATGACATGGGTAATAGTTTGCGGCTCCACCAGCAAGAGCCGATCTCCCCCAGTGTCATAGCCCAGGTTGATCTCCGACTGTTCCAGTGGGATGAACTCGCCCTCCTTGGTTTGCCTAGACCTGATCAGCTTGGCTCGGATCTTGGCATCCACCATGTGGCTTGCCCTCAGGTCGCCGATCCGGAAGAGCATGCACAGCTTCTCGTCACGCTCGCAGATGACGCAGTGCTTGCTGAAAATCAATGTTTGGGCTCTCTGCTGAGGACGCGAGATTTTGACAAACATACAGCCCACCATGAGTGAATCAATGATAGAGCCGAGGATGGACTGAACCATCAAGAGGACCACTCCCTCTGAGCAGTTAGCCGTCACCATCCTGGAGCCGTACCCAATAGTCCTCTGACTCTCTAATGATAGCAGCAGGGCTGACAGGAAACCATCAACATTTACGAAGCACGCCTGCCATTGTGGGTCATGGACATGGGCAATGTCATCACGCAACCAAGCCCCGAGAAAGTAGATCCCACCAAAGGCCACCCACGTGAGAATGTAGCACATAGTGAAGACAAGAAGGAACCAGCGATACTTGAGGTCCACCAAAGTGGTGAAGATATCTGAGAGAAAGCGACTCTTGTGCGTGATGGGTCCAAGATTGACCCTGCATTTGCCATCCTTGGTGACATAACGCTGCCGCTGATTGCCGGCAGTAACGTGTAACGAGTTCTCATCGCCCAGCAGCTGGCGGCGTTTCTTGTGAGTCTTTACGACATGCAGCTTCTCTGCTGTGTGGATGGGAATGTTGCTGCTTCCAGTGGAACCTCTCGATTGCCACCTGGAGCTAAAGTGCCTGATGTTTCTGCTGCAATGAAAACGCTGAGGTTTTGGGGTTTCGTCTATTACTTCCAAAGGAACTGCTTGGACCAAGGTCTGACAAGTTGGAGCTTGAAAGGATGGGCTGCTGGGGGCCTGGGGCTGGGAGGGAGAAGCCTCCAGGGAAGGTGGGAGGGATGAGCAGCTGGCATCGTTTGAGTTATGGATGAGAGATGCTCTTTTGGTGGTCATCATGGAAGCAACAGTCGATTTAGCTGCAGCTTTAAAATAAAGGGCAACATGTACAAAACACACAAACAATAGGAACATTCATAAGATGTGTCCCCTCAATTATAAAAAATGTTCCTGTGGATACTGGGGGTGTGGACATGTCCAACTGTGTCTTTAATATCTCAATAAAGAACGCTCCGATCAATAAATCAAATTCAGAGTCTGAGGTTGAGCGTAAAACGACTAAAGCCTCAAGTCGAAATGACTGAAAGATTACCATTACTGATTTTGTTTTCCAAGTAACTTTTAAAATTTAAAACAAATGAGAAAATGGAATAATCAGTGATCTATTATCCAAGAATAAACTGAATGAACTAAACAACTGGAATCAGCCACAGTTGACTGTTGGGTGTCAGATTTAAGATTATCAAAAATATGTGAAATTAGCTTGTGGCTTCATGCTCTGGTTAGAGAGATGATAAAGCAGATTTGGCCTTTAAGCTGTGCAAAATGAAACAAAGTGTAAAGGTCATTCACTGCAACCTCTGTCACATTGGTACACTCAAGAAGTAATGAGCAGGATTTAGAAGCATATCACGGGATGACTATAGAGTGGGTACCTTGAAGGGGTGAGCTGGGTCTGGTCTGGGCAGGATAGCCAGCAGGTGTTTGGTAGTGATGCTCTGAGTTAGAGAGCATCGCTCAGCTCCTCCACATGTAGAGTCCTCACTTCCGCTTGTGTTAAAAAATAAGATATGAATGAAAAGATCCTTAACAACAGATTCAGTTTGTACTGATCAACCCAAGCTCCTCACCGGTCTGATCAGTGTCTCAGTCACTGTTGCAGTTTATGACAAGAGAAGGATTATCAGTAATCCCCAAGATTAATCTGAGGAACAGCAAGAAACATGACAGATTTAAAGATTACTGGTGTCTTTAACAGGAGGCTTAGAGGAAAAAATAATCCACATGTGAAACACTGATGTTTAAACAGTGCAGAGCTTCCATAACAGTACAGTATTTTTGGGAAATATCAAAATGTTTATATTTACTGTAATACATATCCTCTATCACTGATACACACTACAAAATAAAATCTGATCTTGGTGAAAAGTGACTTTAAAATGTTTAATTTGAACTGGAGACCAGATTCCTTTTCATGAACCCTTCAATGACATTTAATCTAAAGAGCTCAAACAGCTTAAACCTCAGAATCAGTGAGACTCCAGTTCTTCAGACAGCTGCAGAGGTCTGTGGGTGGTTGTGATGTCAGAGGAGACCAGTGCTGCACAACATGCCTAACTTTTTCCGCAGACCTTATCTCAAGTTTGTTGATCCAGCAATTCAACTTTAGACAAAACACAAGTCAAACAAAGTTATTTTCATTAGTATACCACAAAAAAATAAATTTGCCTCAGGAGGCAGTATTAAAACATCCCCTTTCTTTAAATTCAGAGTACAGACTATTAGAGGTTCTCTGAGGCTCTAGAAGTAGAATGAGATGCAGAGCCTTTACTATCAGGCTACTGTGAGGAGACAAATTTCAACAAGAACAGGATAAAGCTTTCCTTTCTGATGAATCTAATAGTCAGGGCTGGTCCTGGCTGGCCAAGAACTGTTATGCTATGGAAAATTTAGACTGCTGGGACCTCATGAAATACTCTGAGCTCCATTTTATCCAACTGTACACATCATGATCCAACTAATCTATGTTTTAAATCCGTTTTGGTCCCAAAGTCCTGCCCTGTGTTGTACAGACTTACATTTTGACCATGCAGCAGTTTATAAGTAGAAGACTCCAATATTTAGGCTGATTTTTTTACCAGTATTTATTTTAGAATAAATACAAACAGGAATTTCAGTTTTATGTCAGTATAAAGCAAACATACATCTCAGACATCGGAATAAGCTGCAGATAAAGCTAGAAACTTAATAGGGGAACAGACTAAGAGTCAGTGGTTATATATACACACACATACATATTTTACATTTAGGACATTTAATTGAAGACTAAGATCTCAGAAGACAAAGTGCTAAAGGATCTACTTGATTCTGCCCAGAGCTGCTGCTCTCTTGTCAGTGTTCTGGAACAAAGCTCGAATCAAACGCTTCACCTCGGAGCTGGAGAACTCTATGGCCAGTGGACCTTTACCATCAGCCCACCTGAGAACGAACACACAAAAACGAACGAACACACACACACAAACATCCATTTTGTAATATCAGTAATCGCACACATTGGACATTGTGCTGTGCCCCATAATGAAATCGTAGCAACACAAATTGAATCCGCCTTGTGACATTTGTGATCATATACACAGAGAGCAGATGAGAGAGGGGAAAAAAGGGACTTTTTGGGAAACACTATGCTCGATGTTTCTACACCAACATTAAATATTGACTTTAACAAACCTTTGTCAAATTTTGTTTTTAGAGGGTTATGACATCACAAAAGTGTTTTTAAAAGAATTACTTCCAATTTACCAGATCTTCAGTGCTAATTTCACATTTCCGAACATTCAATCTCATCAGGACAGACCTCTTTGGACTAATATCTGTTTTATATAAAACTGGGAGTTATTGATTGACAAATTTACAAACAACAGACGGGATGTTGTACTGGTCTTTGGTTGATTCTCACCTGTCCACAATCTCTTGCAGGTTGGCCCGCAGTACGATGACCAGCTCCTTGAAACTGCTCCACCTTTTCACGTAGAGTGGCACCTCCTCCTGGTACTTCCTGTTCTTGTTATCCTCAGCCAGAGGGATGAAGACCAGCGGCCCTTCCTCTATGATGGTCTGACACAGCGTGTGGAGGTGCTCACCATCATCAGAGGAGATATCCTAACATGAAGACATGACGTTATTCAGGATAATTGGTTCCCACAAACAAACCTCTTCATATCACGGTGGGACAGTTCACGACTATAAGGACTATGAGCACATAAAAGTCTTAGATTTCTTCAAAATGTGCGGTGCGCCCTATAATGCGGTGCGCCCTATGTATGTATGTAGGGGAAATGTGGGCATGGATTGTATATAAAAGAACGAGGATGTGCGTTATGCAGAACATTGTTGTTTTAAAAACCCTGAAAATGGGAAAGAGGCATGCTTAAAAATCACAGTTTAAACTGAGGGCAATCAGCTATACGGAGGAACACAAAAATCAAGCAGCCGCAAGAGAATTCAAGTTTAATGAAGGATGCAGCTGAGTTTCCGCTGACATAAGGCAGGTGGCCCGAGTTGGATGAAAGATTCGAACAGTGGATCGAGCAAAGAACGAGAAGCATCCTGACAGTCAGCATTCGACTAAAAGTATTAAAGCTAGCAGAAGAAATGAAAATTGAACATTTTCTAGGAGGTCCGTCTTGGTGCTTTCGTTTCAGTGATTTTTTCCATCCGGACCAGGACTACAGTAGCGCAGCAACTTCCAGCGGATTATAACGCATCATTCCGTGGCACGGAAAGTAAAGTGAAAGTGAAGCTGGCATGTTTGATGGAGATTTAGCTGCTGTTGGAATCAGAAGCAGTGGATGAGGACTTTGATGGTTTGATTGATGACATTACCCTGCTCTATTTTTTTTGTTTGTTGTTTGTTTTATCCGTGTGTTTTACTATTCACGCAATGATTAAAAAATGTTAGTACTTTGTAATGAATACTTAAATAAAGCGCAACCACACTCAATTTTGCTCCCGCTCTATTTTTGTATATATCTAGTTCTGTTTATAAAACCAGTGCCCTATAGTTAGGTGTGCCTTAGGTGTGTGTTAAATACAGTAATGACACACAAAACTGAGACTGCACCTTTTAGTATGGTGCACCTTATGGTCGTGAAAATATATATTATAAATATAATACACACACACACTAAATTTATTCTTGTCTCCTTTAAATGACACAAACTTTGACCGAACAATTATATATATGAATAAATTCTATGAAAATTAAACACAATCATCTTCCAGGATAACATATCAGAACAGACCAAGAAAACATACTCTCTACTACCACCTGGTATAGAAGGTGCTGTATAAATGGTTATATTTCAATTCCATCATTCCCCCATCAGTGAGCAACAGGATTCACTCATTTTATTTTTTTACTTATTTAAATGAGACCCTGTTTTCTATTTGCTGTAGGGCATCAACAGACCAGTAATAAATCAAAAACAAACCTCCAGCATCATGACTTTGGTTATAACCTCTGTGATGGCAGTGTTAAGCAGATTTCCCATGGCTTTACAGTAGTTGCTGACAGGCAGGACGTCCTGCCACACGGTGCCCAGCTGCTTCAGCTGATGGATCACCTGCAGAATAAAGAGCAGCTAATTAGTACTCTGCTTTTAAAAATGATCCCTGTATTTCAGAGGCATCAGAAAGCAGTGGTCAGTGATAACTCTGCTGCAGCACCTCTGGTGAGTGACTTTTCTCGTAGAAGCTCTAATAAATTGATTAAAGACAGCGTCTTTGTCCCACCTGTCGAACCGCTTTGCTGGCAGCAATATAGTTGTCTTCATCGTCCAGGTTGCTGAAGTTGTGAGCGGTGGAAAGTCTCTCCAGCAGCTCGGCTCTCTGGACGTTTAGCTGAGCCAGAAAGCACTGAGCGCCTGAGAAACACAATTCAATCATTTATTGCTCTAACATACACCATTCATAGTTCTGAGTGGTTTCTTTGGAGAAAAACTGGAAAATACAGTTTAAAAAAATGCATGTGATGCAACTCTTTATCAAAGATGAATTAATACAATTTCAAATTGTGTATATGTGTGGATGTTTAAATGAATCTTGGTTAAGTCTTTCCTGTGGTTTAGAACATTTTTATAAAGTTTTTAATTTAATAAAGTAGACTTCACCCCCTCTTTTTTCTGTCTATATTTAATATGTACTAGATGATTATATTTAATCTAGACTCGTCTGATGAAATTAACAAAGTGGATCTAACAGGACAGAGGAGTCTGGAAGAAAGGTTGGTCAAAAGGCTTATGGAAAGAGCATAAAACCATAACCATCCTCAGCTTGATGATCTGATTATCTGCCTAATATTAAGTGCTGTTTGAGAAAGTTTTCGCCAATGCTGTTGTAACGAGAGAACCTTCTCGTTCTCTGCTGACCCTTACCATCTGTCCTTAATCTTATTGACTAATCAGTCTATTTACCCAGCTTCCTGAACCCAGGAACCATGTCAACAAACGTGGCCACGCCCTCACTGAGCGGTTTCGGCAGGTGAGCTCTGTAGTGGTGGCCCAAGGTGAGCAGGTGGTGGGCCAGGTACATGCAGTTGTTGTGCTGGATGGCAGCAAGCTGAGGAAACTTTAGCAAGTTCTCCCTGAGGACAAACATAGGGACAGAGAGTCAGTCAGAGTGAGAGTCAGACACAGACAGTTGAAGGTAATTTAATACACCCTTACTTATGGTAAGTTGGAACAACATCACAGAAGAGCTGGAAGATGTTCCTCACAGTGAAGAACAGCTGTAACGCACTGAAAACAATAACAGAAATGTCTGAGAAAAACGTTCAGGGTCAGGGGTCAAAGGTTAGGATCAGGGTTGTGCCACACTGCAATCGGCTACAAGACATCCTAAAACTGATTTGGACATACAACTTCAGTCTTGAAGTAGAGCCAGAACATGTACATGTTCTGACTCTAGTAGGACAACAACAAATCTCCAGATACTCTCCACTAGCATCTGTGTTTCCTCCCATAAACGTTGAAGTTGCTGTATAGATACATCACATGGCTATACATGTGATTCATTGACATGAACATCAGACTTACATGTGCTGGTAAAACAGCTGATTGATGTACATCATTTTCCAAGAATCACAGGAGAATTTGTTGGTCATGTGGTTTAAAAACTCAAACCACACCCACCTCCTATGTCTGTGAACCAATGATGGTAAATTACAGGCAGAAGGTGTCAGGAAAATGACAAATCAACAAAGAGATATATTTTATAGATTGATATTTCAGGTTTGATTTTGACAGTTTTTGATATATATATAAAGTTGGTATGTTAGTGCTGAGGCAGCATGTTTTATAAACACCTGAAAGTCTTTCCTTTCAAATGCAATTTTCATGTTTTTCTGTGCTTCAGAGGCTTATATATTAAGGTTTTTATAGACAGTGATAATCCCAGAAAACCCTCACGAGATAAGGACATTTTTCCCATAACAGCAAGAGTTCTTAGAGGCATTTTAGGTCTAAAATGCTTAGTTGAAAATGTGGTGAAATCCAAAATGAGCCTTGTCCTGCAGTCTGAACGTAGACAAACATCAGTGGAGAATCACTTGTTGACTGGCATACAGAAATAGTGGAAACCAGTGCTGCTGATTTTGGCGACTAGACACCTGCTCTCAAAGAAAGACACTATGGAGCAGCAGGTCCACGTCCTGTCTGAGCTTTAAGTTGCATTATGGGAAATGTAGGATTCAGTGGAGCTGGTCAAAACCCCAGACTTCAGTGTGAAGAGGACAGAAGTTTCTGTGTGATTCACTGTATCCCATTGTAGCTTGCCTCGGAGCTCCACCTACCACTGAGTGGAGCTACCAACTGCCTCATTCAGTGTGCTCAGAGCCAGCTCCATTAGCTGCTGCACTGACTCGCTGATGCGACAGGCCGGCAAGCACAGACTCCACACAGACAGCTGCTGGCTGTTCTCCATCAGCTCCTCCTTGGTGCTCTCGGCCCTCAGCTTCACCTCTGACCCCGGGGACGGCAGCTTGGGAAGACGCAACTTGGCGTCTGATGTGATCTGGGGAAAGAGGACTTTGGATGTAAGTGATGTGGACCTGCCTGTAGCAGAGAGAGAATTAGAGACCATACCTCTTATTTATCAGTGTTTCCCTAAGCATTTTAAGGCCTCTACAACTCTACAAACCCTAACCTCCTTGCCACCTCCACCTTGCCTACATTCCTTAAAAAAAATCATTCCATATCCCTGGCCCACATGTAGAGTTGTTGATGCTACATGCTAATCCATTAGCAGGTTTAGCCGATACTTTATTGCCAATGCTAAAACAACACATTTTTGCAGAAAACACTATTCATGCTATACTCATTTATTTATCGTTACTTCTCCATACAATGCTTCTTTCTCTATTCGAAAGACTTACACATAACTTGTGTATTACACTGCATTTTAATTGTGTGTTCCCACTCCTACTTCTAAGTATTAGACAGGACAGGGCTGTTAAACAGGTTAATAAGCCTGTTCGTTCCTTAATGAAATTCAACAGTTTATGCAGACTCACTGTACCGCCCTGTAACTCTCACATACTTTGACAGTGTTGTGCATCTTCGAGGTCATAAGCTTGCGGGCGGACACAATGACATCTTTGCACTTCTTGCTGGCAAAATGACAGTTGACATCTCTTGCATATTTGAGCAGGTCTGAGGAATCACCACGGAGAAACTCCATGTCCTTCAGAGACTTTTCAAAATCCTCTGTCTCCTTGATCACCTTCAACAAGTAAAAACATGAATCTGTTTAGTTACTACTGAATTTTCATCAACAGATACTAATCACAGATGTTAAGGGTGTACATGTTATAGTATATAGTCTGTTATGTATAGAGTCTGCTGTTGGGTGCCTACAGTGACGTATTTCCCCAGATGGCTGCTGTTGGTGGGGATGGAGTACAGCAGACACTCATGGATGATGCACTGAGAAGTTTCCTCCCAGATCAGCTCCCCCAAAATAGTAGAGAGCTTTTTATCACCAACGGGCACATCTGAAAATTAAGATATGTGACGTTCAATGTGGAATATTTTAACAATAAAATGTTTAACAGTTTCATAAAATCTCATATGCTGATTGAACACTAAGGGGCCTAGGATAGTCAGGATATTTCAAATACTTATACTCAAGTGGTCTTCTGATACAGGTGAATCCAAAAAAAGAAAAAGTAGCTATATAGCTATTGATATAGCATGGCAAAAATGTTTCTAAAAAAAATAAAGAAAGATAAATAAAGTTTTGTCCATGTTGTCCAGCCCTAGTACCTAGCAGGTGTAGGTTCAGTGTCTTGAACACCAGCAACTGTTTTCTGTAGACCTGTAAAGGGGTGGATTTCTCTACACGGCTCTCCTCAAAATATTCTAAGCCAAAGTAAAAGAAATGTCTTTTTTTTTTTTTTGCTGGTATTTTTTTATACCCTGGTGGTCCTGTACTGCTGTGTGAGTGAGTGAGTGAGTGAGTGAGTGAGAGAGAGAGTGAGAGAGTGAGAGGGTGAGAGGGTGAGAGGGTGAGAGGGTGAGAGGGTGAGAGAGTGAGAGAGAGAGAGAGAGAGAGAGAGAGTTTTGTCCATGTTGTCCAGCCCTAGTACCTAGCAGGTGTAGGTGCAGGGTCTTGAACACCAGCAGCAGTTTGCTGTAGACCTGTAAAGGGGTGGATTTCTCTTCGCGGTTCTCCTCAAAATATTCTAAGGCCAGCACGGTTCCCTCGCCCTGCTGATCGGACACCCTCACCGACAGCGACCGGTACATCACCAATGGCTTCAACATGTACTTCAACAGCACCTGACCTGAGACAATATCAACATAATTATCCTTACCCTCAACAACATAGTCATCCAAGAACATGGTTCAGAATGTTTAACGTGTTGTAACATTTCAGTGTGCTTCTGTTGCTTACTGAATAGCTTGATTTTATGCTGCAGGTCTCCCTGGATTGCCAGAGCTTGCAGGACGGTGCACAGCAGAGCCGGTGGAGCCTGACCTCTATCCTTACTGCAGTTGGGATTCAGGTTCAGCTGAACCTTTAGGAAGGACTTTGGACCCGCTGGCTCCTCTGGTGAACATCCAGCAATCACTGCTGACAGCAACAGGAAAGAGTAAAGCCAGGTCAGAATCCTCTGTATGACTCACAAAGGAAAAAAAAAAAAAAAAAAAAAAAGAGTATGTTCGTTTAAAGCAGGGCTGCCCAATCCTGCTCCTGGAGAGCTACTATCCTACATGTTTTAGGAATCTCCCTATTCAAACACTGAATTGAATTTGGCAATTTGATGAATATATTTTGTTAGAAGATATAATAAATGGCTTCCTATTGACAAAGTAATGCATCCAAAACATATGTTGTTTCCAATTTTTTTGAATATGGTACAGTAGCACTGACAACTTGTAGGTGTGTGTCGTGTTTCAAAACATAGGGGTTGTTCACAGGCCAGCCCTCCATTGATTGTGCTAGTTAAAAACAAAAGCAAGCAATGTCCACAAGAACGCCACCAGGAATCATCTAGTCATGAACGACATTAATGAAGTGTATTGTTTAATGAGCAATACGCTCCATTAATGTACACGACAGTCCTCCACGACATGAAGAACCATAATCGTCCACCGACTGTCATTCATTCGCTTAGCTTAGCTGCTAGCTTTGCTAGCTTCAATTAGCTTAGCTGCAAGCTTCCATTACATCAGGTTATATCTTGAAAGGGAAGAAAATTCATATTATGAGATCAACAACTTTGAAGAAGCTGGGCATCCATATCACTTTGAGCCTGAATATACGGATGAGGTGGTAATGGAAAGGAGGAAGCTGAGACAAGTGGAGGAACAGCGGGCCAGAGAAAAACTGCTGCTGCTGCTGCTCGTTCATGGCTAGAAGGTTCCTGGTGGTGTTCTTGTGTGCATTGGACAGTTTTGGTAACTGAGGAGGAATGTATTTGCTTTTGTTTTCAACTAGCACAATTAATGGAGGGCTGGTCTGTGAGCTGTCAAATAGTCTGGCGCACACCGGTTACGTCACAAGCAGTCCGCATTTACTAAAATTAATTAAAAAAAACTGAACAACCCAGATGTTTTGAAACAAAGTTATTAGTGCTACTGTACTATAAACAAATAATTAGAAACAACGTATGTTTTGGTCTGCATCTCTGCTCTCCATAGAAAGACATTCATGATATCTTCAAAACACAAAATCTTTGTCAAATTCGACCATAACACTTTGGGTGAGTTTAACATAACATTGTGATGTAAAATTAAGTGCCCAATTGAAAAAAGGACTTATACTTTAGGGCAGTGCTTCTCAAATATTTTCTGTGGAAGGAGAATCATCTCACACCCCCCGCATGCCTATAAATAGTATAATTTGTCTATAAGATTGTTATAGGTACACTTCTGCATAACACTGTATCCTTATCAACATATAAGAGAGCAAAAAAAGAAAGGAATATGGACCAACTTACAAAAAATAATTGCTTTAATAACTGTAACAAAAGAAAGTTCAAACCATATGATACTGAAAAATTAAAATCACATAAAATCGGCTTGTCAGCGTGATGGGAGTGTAATGTCTTTAAGTGAGGCCTTCATTCATTTGTCTTCATGCTGTCCACTGCCAAAAAACACAGAAACACCAGTCCTTTACAGTGAGCCAAGCACTACATACAATTCGTCATATTTCCTTGTCTTAGCTTTCGGGAGACTTTTGTTTGTCTCTTTATCTCCAACTATCTCCGCCTGTTTTCTCACTGCTGTTAAATATGTTTTCATGGTGTCACTTGCAGGTCTGCTACACCTCGTGTCCACACTTCATACTCCTACTCTGTGCTGTATGCTCCCTACATACACTCTGCCAATGAGAGCGCTCCTGCCCCCCAAGGAGTGGAGGTGCAATTGCACCTTATTCTAGGATGTAAACAAAAAAAAAAAAAAGCTTGAGGGTGACACTGCTAAGTTTCAATCATTTGGCTTATTTTCTTAACCAATTCAGTTTGGAGAAAGCAGTCCACCCTGAGCAGAGGACAGCAGAGTGTTGTCAGGAGTCTTACCCTTTGAAGCCGGTAATCTCCAGATGACGAAGCGCTTCCACTCCTCTCCCAGATGATAGATAAGGTTTTCTCTTTGCACTGTCAGCTCAGAGCTCAGTTTGCCGAGCAGCGGCAGCTGAGAAACCCTTCTCCTCTTAAGGGCGTCCACACTGAGCCTGGCCTGAAAATACAGGACCATCATTCACTGTAGGATACAGGTCCTGTTAACACTAATGGTGGTGATGTTTGTTAGGGTGTGATGTCATAGCTCTCACCCTCTCTAGCTGATGGGCTGCTTCAACATACTTCTTCTCATTTAAGGCTTTGCTGTACTCCTCCATCCCACTGTGAAACTGACAGTGTGACACACACACACACACACACACACACACTTTCTGCTTGAGCATTCATACAATGATTTAGAATTTAACATGCAGTTGGAAAGCAGTGGAGAAAGCAAAGCAGTGACACGAACATAGACTCTCAGCAGAATGAAACTCAAAACTCAAATAACTAATTAATTTTAAAAAAGGGATATTTTGGTACATTCAAAATTGTTTTGGTATTTCAATATAAAAAGAATAGGCCACATCCTAGTCTGACAAGTTACAGGAGTCAAACCAGTGATTCCATCTGTTCATCTTATTGACAGACCAGACACAAAAACATCTGCCATGTGTCACCAGAAGATGGGGACCTCAAAAAGGCAAAGGTAAATATGCTTATTTTATTCTTAGTTTGATTTCTCATTACGTGGGCATTAGGCCACTGTGGAAACTCCTTGAAACTATTAATAATTCCCAAATATTAACTGATATCTGTAAACTATGCACCACTCTACCTCTTTCAGGTGGCCTAGCATTGTTATGATGATGTAGTTTTTCTCCAGCTGCTGCTTCAACTTTCCAAACTCTGCCACAGCCACTTGGATATTTTGCTGCACCTGTCAATACAAACAAACAACTCAGATCTTCCTACAGAAGAAGCCAGCCTATTTGCTTTCACATAATCCTCAGACATACCTCGGTCTCTATGCAGTTTTTAAGGACATCCATTTCTTTGGATAAGTCATCAACCTTTACTATCAGCTCCTCAGAGGCATGAAGGCTTGGCAGGAAATCACTGTACCTCTGGTTCATCATGTCACATACTTCTTCCTATGAAAGACACACCAAGAAGAGTAAGGAAGAGTAAAAACAGTAAGGAATGTAAATTCCTTACTTTAGTTTATATTTTATATTTCAGCTGGTTATGCGTTGTATTCCTTCCGGATACAAATATACAGCAGACTCATTCTGATCAGCAATTGACAAGTTAATTTTGTTGTTAAAATTTGTTTGTTTGAACTATGGTCACAGAAGTTTTATGCTAGCTAAACTTCAGATGTTAGCTCATGTTTACGCTATCCGTTACCTTCGTATCCTCCACCCGCCGGGACATTCTGCTGATTTTACTGGAGAGGTCTTCTTTCTCCAGTTTACCAGAGCTGGCAAGCACTTCCGTCACAAAGGACGCCATTAAGACGGTTCGTGACGTTTCACCGCAGACTCTAAAATAATAAATCTCTCTCCAACCGAACTCAATTGAATGAACTGAACAAACCGACAGCAGCTAGCAGCTATAGCGGCTAGCAGCTAACGGCTAATGGTGCCGCGCTGGACCAGTGATGTGGAGCATAAACCGCCGACCGCTCTGATTGGCTCTGAAAGCTTTTCTTCTTCCTCTTTAGTCTTAAATTCTTTACACATGGCGCGACATCACGACAACCACCACCACGCACTGCGGAGGAGGTCGCTCGTGGTGGGAAGTAATATCGCTACTATACTACTTGTACTTTACTTGAGTATTTCTATGTAACGCTACTTTAAACACATGTATCTGCCAGCTGCAATTCCACAGTCACTCTAACCCAGAGAAGCAGCCCGTGAGGCCCCAGCTCTCAGCGGGGTGCAAACCCATAAACTAACAGCCTTAGAGTTCATTTTCTTCCATCACTGATTGTGCAAGAAGAAGCATCAAAGCATGGAAAAATGGTCCCAGATTTTTAGACCGATGCATATTTTTAACTTTTATTGATTATAGGATGTAAAAATGTGGATGCAAAATCTCAAATTTCTAAGAGGTGGACTTTTGAATTGTGGTCTGTTCACAAAAAACACAATTGTCTTCTCATGGATATTTGCATAATATATCCTTAAGTGCTTTGAGTTCCGTCAACACAACCATAAAGTTGAAAATCATGATTTTTTTTTGCCAAGAGAGAATATTGGCAAACCAAATAAAATATAGTGATGGTAGTTTTTTTCCAGTTTGACACATTGAAGACAAACCAATTCTCTTTACTATATCTGGATAGTAATTGAGTTGTTGTCATTTTGTATATTTAAAAAATATATTTGTAATTGAGGTACATCTATCATTAAGTTATTGATTTTCCCTCTCATAACATGGTAGAATCAACAGAAGCTTTGCTCTCTTACATGTAAAGGCATCCGGTTGTGAACGAAGAAAACAGTAGATGCATGTTTTATTCAAATTACCACACAAAATACTGAAGTACAAACTGTGGACCAATACATAACTGATCTAACACTAACCAGTTCATCATATTTGTCCAGCCAGCTCATATTTTATCACTTCTACCTTCAAAACTCATATAGACAAGTTGGCAGAAAAATAAAACCATTATTGCATCTCTGACACATTCCCACTGTGACAGTGCCCTGTGGTACACCTGAACACAGCTACATCATCATTGGCTAGATATAGCGGAGGATGACCTGGGTCTTTCAATGCAATATTATTGGTTCTCAGAAGTTCTTCATTCACAAAACAGGGCTCTGTAAGAGGAAATATGATGAAAATAAATAACATGAAATGAATGCAACAAGGTATGATTGTGGCCAGAGTTAGATGAAAGATATTGTGTGTTATTAGTACAATTTTAAATTATAATTTTCAGGTCTGGCAATTTAAATCAAATTCAAATGTGACATATTTTATTTTATTATTATTAAATATGGGGGGAATTCTGACTTACTGACGCATCTTATCTCTCCAGTCGATTCACTATTGATACAGGTTTTGTAAGGACTGCCCAACATGTTGTAGTAGCTCTGACACACATATTCAACCTTTTCATTTTGGTTGTAATGAGCTTTGTTTAAAGTCTTGCTGTCTCCATTCTCCACGGGAGGTGCCCTGCCACAAAGCCAAGAAATTACAACAACATTGGTGATAACAGAGGAAAAACATGGCCTGGTTTAAATAAAATGGCATCAAAACTGGCCAAAAAACAATTATTGGAAATTGTGATTTCACATTTTAAAGTGACAGATGGAGCATCCCTGTTACCATAGCGACTTCTGATGCAGATTCTGTTCCTTATTAGTAATCTGGTTTTAGATTTGAGAAACAGTTTGGGCCTATTTGAAGAGTTACCTAGATTATGGGATTGAATATAGACTATGAGATAATTGTATAGTCTGCTTGCTGCTGCCTTTTATTAAAAGATAAAAGAAAGACTTTCCTATGCCTGTCCTTTTCACTTTATCAGCAGATGTACGCCTGCATTTTGGAGCTTGGCCACTCCATATTCCATTTCCATCACAAAATCTCTGATGAGACCTCATCAGGACACCCTGCAGCCAAATCTTAGCACATGATCAAAGTTTGCATTCTCTGGATTCCCAAGCACTTGAACATTATCATCCACATTCAGAACTGGAAAGTGTTGGGCTCCAAAGAGACAGAATTGAAAAAATGTCCAAAGTAATGAAAGACACATTTTACCTACTGAATGAACAAAATTGCTTAGCTCTTAAACACACAATGAAATGAACTCATAAAGCTTTGAAAAATGCACATTGTACCAGAATATACACACTTATACACTTAATATTGTGTATATGTCTATATAATGTGTATATTATTATAAATTCTCTGTGGCCATGTAATGTCCCAGCGATAATAAAAAAAAAACATCTTTAAAAAAATCTCAATGGAAGATGGAACAAATGAGTATTCATTTTTGAAAGTTGATAATCATGACTTTAATCATGACACCTGTCAACAATCGCCAAACAGGTAAACGCGCAGATTGCTGCGTTACTTTTTTCCTGCGATTCTCTGGGTAATCTTTTACCTGCTCCACCAGATTCAGCCTCGCGTCAACCCCTGGTGATTCCAGATTCTTTTCTTCCTGTCTGCATGACCGCCTGCACCGGACCCTGTCTCAAGACTTAGTTCCCATCTACTTCTGTCTCTGTCTTAGTGCTCTGGGATTCAGACCACGAACTGTGACATAAAGCTGTCTGATAAATGTAGTAGTGTAGAAAGTACAATACTTCTCTCTGGAAATACTCAAGAAAACTTCCTTTAAATCAATGTTTATTGTTTATTGGAAAGCATTAAAAGTTGGTAATTTATGTTGACATTTAGAACCATGAGACATCCATTCTTCCCAAACACAGACCCATTTGAAAAAGCCATTATCAAGAATGCAGACCATTTTACTTATCATTCCAGGAGGGTAGGAGGCCTCCAGATGTATCGAGCTTTAAATCATATAGGCCACTTTCTGTAAAGTCTGTAGAGAAAGAAAAGACAAATCGTAACTACAGAACAACTAGACAAATGCTTCAACTACTTTACAGATTTAATATTATTACACTTTGACAGCCTTTAAAAAGCCTGTCTTGGTTGGTTTAGAAGAATTCACAATTATGGGGAAGACTGACGATCTGACAGTTGCACAGAAAGCTGTCATTGCTTCCCTGCAAAAGATAGGTATGACACAAAAGTGATAGCAAAAGAAGCTGGGTGTTCTCAGAGTGGTGTGTCAAAGCATACTAATGGACAGTTAAGTGGAAGGCAGAAGTGTGGAAGAAAACGGTGTACAGGACTGAGGGATGACTGAACTTATCCCCACATCACTCCAATATGACTATAGAAGCTGACAGTTGTACGGTTTTGGTGTTATGACCCTCTAAGCGCAGCTTTGCGCCTGCTTCTTTATATTGAATGCCCTTTAAAATTGGTTTTAATTTATCCTGCATTTCCCGAAATCTGTGATGACTTGGGGGTCCATGTCAGCTGCTGTGTTGGCCTTCCAGCATCAACGCAGCTGTCTACCAGGACATTTTGTAACACTTCATGCTTGCTTCAGTGGACCAGCTTTATGAAGATGCAGACTTAATTTTCCAGCAGGACTTGGCAGCTATCGACATTGCCAAAAGTACAAAATCCTGGTTCAACAACCATGGGATTACTGTGCTTGATTGGCCTGCAAACTCGCCTGACCTGAACCGCATAGAAAATCTGTGGGGCATTGCCAAGAGAAAGTTCAATAGGGCAAGACCAAACAATAAAGAATAGCTCAGGGCCATAATTGAAGCATGTATGTCTTCCATAACATGAGATATGCCACAAACTGGTAGCATCCATGCAACACCACATTAAGGCAGTCAGTCATGCAAAAGGGGACCCAAACAAGTACAAGTACAGTTGCATGATTTTTATTGATTTAAAGCAATATTCAAATTTTCATAGCTTTTGAATTTTTTTTTTTTGAAAATGGAAGTCCTAGTCAGCAAAATCAAAACAAAAAAGCTTAAGTTAACTCAGTTTGCATGTAATGAGTCTATAAAATGTATTGGTCTTACCTTTCATGTTGGACTGCCTGAGTAAAACAACATTTACACAATATTCAAATTTTCCTGATAGTACCTGTACATCCATGTCACAAAGCCTGTAAAACTCTTAAAGTGACAGGACAGATATAAACGCTCTAGTTTGAATGCAACATTGAGATATAAGTATAGGCAATAAAACATATTAAATACATAAAAATAATATTTATCAATATTTTAACTTTGTTAGAGTTGCTGGAAAGACTACACTTTATTACCTGTGTTTTTCTGCCCCACAGTCCTGTAATTAAACCTCTTCTTAAAAAATCTGTTCTTGCTTCAGGTGTTTTATCCAATAAATACTCTATAATCAACCTTTTTTTTTCTCTCCAAGATCCTGGAGAAATCCGTTAACAGTTGTGCGACTTCCTACACAAAAATAGTTTATATGTGGCATTCAGTGGCTGAAAAAGCAACACTTTATTCATTGTTGGTTTTGCGGTTTCAATGGCATTTGTTGGGATTAAGAAAAAAAAAAAAGCTTTTTGAACAACAGAAGTTGAGTTCAACTTGGGTAGTGAGCGCATCAACCGATCTTAATCAAAATAAGTGGGGTAAATTTGCAGGAAAACTGCATATGCTTCAGTGTGAACAGTTCTACACATGAGTTTGATAGTTTTTTTAACACAAGATGTGAAACCGACAGGTTTGCAGTAACAAATCACTTACAATAGGGTTACATAAAGATGCAATGATAGCTTTTTATACACTCTTTATTGCTGGCAACAATTATGGATATAGGTTATAGGTTTGTGCGAGTTCTAAAGATGATACTTTAAACATGAGCAATATAGATATGAAATAACGAGCATCATGTTTTAAAGGGTGAACATCCACAGCCTAAATGAGGGGAAAAATGGACAGTGGACTCATGCAGGTGCATAAACATATTTTTTACATTAATTATGAAAATAATGTCACCAACACAACTGATTTTCTGTTGAACAGATAGAAGCAAGACCTAATTTTATTATCAGGGTAATACGTTTTAATTCTACACCATCACTGAACTATACTGAGCGGCTAAAGCTCTACAGCACACATAACGCCAACACTACAGGTTACACTGACACCAGCCTATTAAAACCTCAAGTTGGCATTTAGCCAGCAACATTAGCATGAATGCTTGGTCATGTGATTTTGGTTTGGCCACAGATTCAGACTGGCTCTACAACAATGGCATTCAGATTATAGAAACACTTGCATCAAGAGAAAAAAGAAAACATTTAAAGCGCATTACAGAACAGAAACTACTGCAACATAAAGCCAGTTAAAAGAAAACACAAGAGGTAGATGCTCAATACATAGGAATGACAATATAGGCATATGAAGCCATGTACAACTATGTTGTTGCAATTAATTGGGCTATCACCGAAAGAATCACCTGTGAAATGTTAAAAAAAAACAAAAAAAAAACAGAGTGGCATTGGCGTGTGGACACATTATCAATAGCTGCTGTAACTAATTTGGGTAGTGGTTCCATCACCAAAGAGAAAAGGCTTCAAGATGAAAATTATGGCAACAAGGACCAACACACATCCATCCAAAGTTTCTCTACTGCTGTTCTACTCACCGTTTGCCTCCCACCCACCAACACAGCTTCTTGAAAACTGACTGAGCCGAATGTATTAACTATTTTTAACGCTAACCTACATGTTCATAAAAAGGCTGCTAGAGCCAAAAGTAAACAGGACTAGTTTTGTCTGTGTTTAATTTAGAATTATATTCATGTGCTTCTTTTAAAAATTTATTTGGCCATAAAACACCTAAAAGGGAATAAACACAGAGCTTCAGTGCACTAAATGAACAAAATCATTACGAGTACTATTAAGTACAGGTTGGAAACAGCAATGAAATTACATCATTTAGTATTTTATTATTTATGTAATCTCTGCCTTTTCCCCTTACCAATATTTTGGAATTTCACTTCAGATTCCTGCAGCCTAGAAACAGAAACTTTAGTGTGAGTCAGCTTTGTTAATCAAGCAGTTTTACCTTTGACTCCAAGTCACTGTGGACCTCTGGGGAAAAAAAACTGCTGTAAAACCTCTCTTTACACACATTAGTGGCAAAAGGAACAAATCAATACTGTTTTTTTTCTGCAAGTGCAAATGAAGCAAAGCCAGTTAAAAAATAATTCAAACTGAAAACAGCCGTTAACAAAAAGCGATGGCTTTGCAGACACTGAGGAGATATTTGTTACACGACCAGTCACATCTTCACAACATTAAGACACAAAGTTAAGGATGGAATGGTTGACAGGTTTTCACTGCAAAGTCAAATCTAAATGTGAAGTTCAATAAAGAATCAGTAATGTTTTGATTGGCCAAAATAAATGAAACAACAATGTTCAGCTTGTTGTTTGGATTGTTTGCAGCTGCAGTGCAGTGATTATCTATCGTTTCATTTGATTTGGCTTTTCTGCACATAAAGGAAGTGATAAATTGCTGCTGCTGGCCTTCAGGATAAAGTCAGCAGCTCAGTTCTTCAGCACGGCATCATACATCTGATACACGTACTGAGAAACCTCCGGAGCCCGACACTTCAGAGACAGCTGAGGAAGCACAAAAGAGATCAGATTACAACAAGGACCGTACTGGTGTGGATAGACAGGAGGCGGACTGCTGGACTGTACCGTGTAGTTGGGGTTTCCAGGCTGGATGCGGAGCTCAGCTAGGATCCAGATGCCATTGGTGAGCTTGAGGGACTGGTAGAGCATGTCCTGGCCTTCAACGTTCCTCTTTGCTATGGTGTAAATGTTGTTGTTCTGCAGCTTTCCTGACACAGTGTCTGCAAGACCAAGTTAAAAGATATTTATTAAAGCAGTACTGCTCTGTACTAACACTACTATACACATGAAGTCAGTACTACACTGTACTACAGTCATACATACCAATACTATACACAGGAAGTCAGTACTACACTGTACTACCACCATACATACCAATACCATACACAGGAATTCAGTACTACACTGTACTACCACCATACATACCAATACTATACACAGGAAGTCAGTAGTAAACTGTGCTACCACAAGACATACCAATACCATACACAGGAAGTCAGGAGTACACTGTACTAGCACCATACATACCAATACCATACACAGGAACAGTCAGGACTAACACCGCCTCATACAGGAGCAGTCAGGATTTTCCTGGAAGCACTAACACCACCTCATACAGGACCTGTCACAACTACACTGCCTCATACAGGACCAGTCAGGACTACCCCCTCCTCATACAGGACCAGTCAGGACTACCCCCTCCTAATACAGGACCAGTCAGGACTACCCCCTCCTCATACAGGACCAGTCAGGACTACCCCCTCCTCATACAGGACCAATCAGGACTAACGCCGCCTCATATAAGACCAGTCAGAACAAACGCTGCCTAACACAAGACCAGTCAGAACAAACACCGCCTCATACAAGACCAGTCAGAACAAACACCGCCTCATACAAGACCAGTCAGAACAAACACCGCCTCATACAAGACCAGTCAGAACAAACACCGCCTCATACAAGACCAGTCAGAACAAATGCTGCCTCGTACAAGACCAGTTAGAACAAGCGCCGCCTCATACAAGACCAGTCAGAACAAATGCTGCCTCATACAAGACCAGTCAGAACAAACACCGCCTCATACAAGACCAGTTAGAACAAATGCTGCCTCATACAAGACCAGTCAGAACAAATGCTGCCTCGTACAAGACCAGTTAGAACAAGCGCCGCCTCATACATGACCAGTCAGAACAAATGCCGCCTCGTACAAGACCAGTCAGAACAAACACCGCCTCATACAAGACCAGTCAGAACAAACACCACTACATACAGGACCAGAAATTCATCAGATCATCCAACAGATGACCTGCAGGTCTCTGGAACCTGAGCAAATTATTAAGCTAACTATTGTCTGTCCTGCTGTAGGAGAAGAGGAGGACTCATGAGCATCTTCTGAAAGGGAAGAAGGCAGATGAGTCTTTCAGGTACAGAGGAAGAAGACATGATGCTGCATCCTGAGAGGCATGTGGTGGAGGGAGAAGGGAGGGAGAGTGTGACAGAGACAGAGAGAAAAGGAGAGAGACAGAGGACACAGAAGTCTGTGGATGTAAATGATCTTATACATTTAAAGTAATAACATTCATTCTTCAATATGGGGCCTGTGGACACTGAGGGACTATGTTTTTTCCACCAAGCTTCAGCAATAAGTCAGGAAAAGGGGTTCAAACCGGTAGCAAGTGTTTGCTGTACTAGAAGGAAGAATGACTTCCACCATGAATTCCTTTTAAGAATGTTCTTGATGTTTAATGATGTGATGAGTCTCACCAGTGAGTCGGTGATGTATCAAGCAGAGAAAGGAAACTTGAGCTTTTGTTTCTATTGTAACTAGGAGTCTGTCTTATATGATGTTCTACTGCAGCAAAATTAGAAATGTTATAAATCAGCTGAACAGACAGTAGTGAAGACAGTATTTTTTGCTGTGAAAAAAAATAAAAAATGAAAATTGTAATAAATCGTCATTTCCACAGGGTAACATTGTTTACCTGCATTTAGGTGGCACTCCTTTATCTGGTACTGCAGCTCATTTTCATTTGGGATGTCCTTCCAGGTAGCTAAGAACACCTGTCGCTCTGAAGACAGACACTGCATGTGAATGGAGGGTTGATGCAGCTAAATTTTAATTGGTAATAATTAGCTGTGTTTTAGATTTTCAGTCTTAAAATTTGCAGTAAGTTGATGTAATGAAGCCTTTTCACGCTTCAGTATTTGTGGAAGATACAGTTTAATAATAAGAGTCTTAAGATGCTTTTTATACCCATTTTTCCATCCTCCACAAAGAATATGTTGAGAGGGATGAGTACACTGAAGTAGAAAACATCAATGTTGTTCTTCACAGCTACCTGTGTACAAGAAACACAACAGACAAACCAATATTAAATTATTATTATGACCATTGCATGCAAAAGGAGAATTTCCTGGCTTTTGAATGGGACATTTTAGACAGATTTAACTCTATTTAATGCAAAAATGTAATAGGCATTTTAAAAAACTACTGGGCAATTACAACTCCTAAAGATTTCTTTCAAATGTTAATATTTTTTCATTTGTTGGCAGTTTAGTTTTTTATTTTTTATTTTTGGTAAAAGGTTTTTGTATCTATAGACTATTGGTATCTATACTTGTAGATTTCTTTAGATTACTGAACATTTCTGTAGATTAATCAATAGAATAGATCTAACAGTGCCTATAATAAGTATTCACACCTTGGGGGAAATGTAATTGTTTGTATATTTTACCCCCTTTTTACTTAATGTAAATAGTCTCACAATTACTAAAATAAAGATCACATGAGTGGTGTGGGGGTCTTTCAATTGATTGAGGTAGAAAACACCAGCGTCTGAAGGGTCCAGACTGGCGAATCAGTTTACCTGGCTACCATTACACCATGCAGATAGAAGCACACTCCAATTAACTCAAGGAAATCGATAAGGACAATTCAAGGGATGGAAAGAAAAAAATGCCAGGGCATTTAACAACCTTCAGGGTTCAATTATCAAGAATTGGAAGGAATATAGCACTTTATGTGTGAATCTTTCTAAATGAGGCTACCCTCGTAAAGGGAGTGACTGTGCAAATAAGAGACTAGTGAGAGAAGCCACGAAGACCCCTTGAACTATTCTGAAGGACTGACAAGCTTCAGCTGCTGAGATGGGAGAGATTGCATATATAGCAACTGCTGCCTGGGTTCTTCACCAGTCAAAGCTATATGGGAGACTGGCAATAAGAAAGCCACCGTTGAAGAAAATTCATATTAGATTTTGACTAAAGTTTGCCAAAATGTGTGTGGAAGACTCCACAGTGTATTCAAGTGGATACAATACTTTGGTCAGGTGAGACCAAAATTGAGCTTTTTGGCCAAGATGTTTAGCAGAAACCAAACACTGCACATCACCCAAAATACACCATCCCCACTATCAAGTATGGTGGTGGTAGCATCATGCTGCAGGGCTGTTTCTCAGCAGCTCGACCTGTAGGCCTTGTAAAGATAGAGGGTAGAAGGAATGCTGCAAAATATACTAAAATCCTGGGGGATCCAAAGCATACTGCAAAAGCTACATAGGAATGGTTGAAAAAGACCCAGGTAACTGCTCTGGAGTGGCCGAGTCAAAGCCCAGAGGTCAATCTTATAGAGAAATTGTGGCTGGACTTGAAAAGGGCTGTTCATGCCCAATACCCACACAACCTGACAGATCTTGAGCAGTTTTGCAAGAAGAATTAAAGCAAAAGTGCTGTGGAAAGATGTACAGGAATGATTAAGACCTATTCACACAGACTCACTGCTGTGATTGCAGCCAAAGGTGTGTCTACAAAATACTGACATGATTAACAATTTCTTTATATGATTTTATTTCCTTGGCTTTACTTTGTATAAATCAGTTTTCACTTTGACATTCCTATAATTTTTGTGTTAAAAAAGACAAATTGGATTGACCATGATTGATTTATAAAAGCAACAAATGGGTAAAACATCCAAAAGGGGGGATTACTTATGATAGGCACTGTATATATCATTGTTTCTTGTAGCATTTCTGCACCTGTAATGTTTCTCTATATGCTGTATGGTGCTATACGATAGTTCATTCAGTACATTTTGTTGGGAAAGAATGATAATATATGGGATAAACTAAAAAAAAGCATATTAAATCTTAATTGCAATATTGGGGGGGATTGCAATTAGAATATTTTCCCAAATCGTTCAGCCCCATCTGTACCTGTAGATTATTGAGTGGGTCCATTTTCATAACTGGTCCGATGGTGTTGATAGGCAGAGAGGCTTCGATACTTTGGCTGGGCATCAATGGAGTGTGAATGGGTAGAGGACTAGTAGGGATAGTCCCAAAACTACATATAGAATAAAAACAAGTTAACATCTGTACTTGCAAAAAAGGCACACTTTAAAACTTAAAATGTGTCATTAAACAAGATGAGTCATTTCACTCACCTGTTCTTGTTGAATTGGACGGCAAAGTCAGTCATGTGCTGCAGGGCCTTGTTGGTGAAGGTCATGTCCATGTACATGTGACCCTGGCGGCGAGAGAAGGTCCCGGAGATCTCTAGGCCCTTGGCCTTGACTGCAGGCAGCCACACCTGCTCAAAAGGTATTAGGGTCTTTAATTTTTTTGTATTTTGTGAACTTTTAAAATGCATGTTTATTAGTGCTGTCATCTTGGATATGTGGCCTTGTGTCTGGTCTGGGATATGTGGCCTTGTGTGTGGTCTGGAATCTGTGACCTGGTGTCTGGTCTGGGACCTGTGCCCTAGTGTCTGGACTGGTGTGTGGTAGACTCACTGCTTTGGGGGCTGTGTACCCTCCGGTGGTGATGTTCATGCCGTGTGAAAGATCAAACAGGTCATTGAGGCCGCTGCTGACGGCCGGAGGAGCAGGTGTTGGAGAAGGAGCAAACGTACTGGGGACAGATGAGGGGATGAAGTTCTGTCCGACCTGGAACACCGAACATCATGTCAGTCTGATCGCTTACAGATAAAACCAATCACTAAAGATCTTTCACAGACAAATCATTCCAGGAAAAAAAATACCATCTAGAAGCCTAACAGACCTGATGAGAATCAAATGCGAGTTTAGTTTTTAAGTGTTTTAGCCGTTAATTCCAACATGATTCATGATTATGTCTGACGCCATAATTTACTAGATCTATTAGGAAGTTCAGCTAATTTAAATCTTCTGATACACAGCATTCTAGTATTCTGGGAGCTCTGTGGGTTGTTTGGAGAGATGAGTGTTGCGTTAGACGTTTCACCATGGTTAGTTTTCACAAGTCTTTTGAGTTGATTACATAAACATTATCTTTAGTTTAAGTCAGATTTTTGTCTTTTTGTTTAGTTTCAGTTATAGTTATGCATCAGTCATGGAATAAAATGATGTTTATGTGGACATTATAGTTGGAATTTTCATCAACAAAATTCACACGGAACTACATGTTTGCATGAAGTTGAGGTTTAAACTATTTATTATAAATTGGGGGCATCCAGCATGACATGCTACCTCTGATTCTTGTGTTCAAAATGAGGATCTAAAAGGAAGATGTCTGGGGCATCAAAGGGAAACACATTTCAGTGAACTTTTATAGTATAATAAGCCATTTTGAAATCTAAAAACAGCCCAACAAGTGGAATCTTTCCATTAGGTGCATCCACAAATTATTTGTTCCGTTGTGGCAAGTGTTCAATGAGGGACAGGTGAGTGACAGATGAGCTGAGTTCGTCCAGTCAGAGAAAACGGCTAAAACATGCAAAACATCCTTATAGTCATCTGAAGTAATATGGCATGAAACAGAAGCAGCTGAGCATGTAGTGCTGTTAGACTGAAGCATGCAGCATGCAGACTGCCAAACAGAAGGGCTGGACTTACTGCTGGACTTCCCCCAACACCTCCGCCCAGGTCTCCCCCCAGCTACAGGAGAGAGGAGAGGCCCCCAAAGACCAAACACACAAACAGAGACAGAGACAGAGATGATCTTAGCAACCGCAACCCACCAGAGGTCAGAGCTCTGCATGTTTCCGTTAGACTGAAATCAGTTTATTCAGATGTTCCAGCAGTTTGAAGAAGTGGAGAAGTGACTGTTAACAGAAGAGATTAAATATAACCAGGCTTCATGTAGCTCCATTTTTATGAAAAAGGCAGGTTATTATTGTGTATTCATTCAGAATATATATTTTTTTCTGTGTTGTGTTTCACAAAGTTTCCACGAAGAGTAAGGCATTAACATTCTAACCCAAGAAAATTGCATTTAACATTTAACGTGTGGGAACTTAAACTGATTCTACACCAGGGTCTGCAATCCTGGTCCTGGAGTGCTGCTGTGGGTACAGGTTTTTGTTCTTACCAAGCAGTAACACACCTGATTCAAACAAAGAAGGACCTTAGCAATGGCCCTAGTGGTTGATTAGTAGAATCGGGGCGTTACTGCTGGTTGAAACAAAAGCCTGCACACAGCCGCCAACCAGGACCAGGGTTGGAGACCCCTGTTCTACACAAACCAAATATGCAAAATATTTATCGTGATTGCATCTCCTCTCATCCTTTGATGGTTGCACAGCACTTTATTTCTAGACTATCGCCCTGTCCTGCTGGTTGGTGATGATAATGAAACTGCTGCACCATCAGCAGTAATAAACTATGTTCATATTAATGAAAGAAATGGTTGTGGTAATTCACAGAAGCTGTTTTAAGAAGAAAACAAAGCCTATATAAAAAAAAAACATTAGCAGATTACATCACATCAGAACAATGCTTCCACTCTGTTAAAATCAAGTGAGGATATATATATATGCTTCTACGCATTTGCAGAATCTCACCAGGCTGTCAAGGCCACCTCCCAGAAGGTCCACTGCACCCATCTGCATGGATGACACCTGGGGTACATTGACTGGGGGACCCAGGTCCAGGTTGAGCAGGTCCCCAAGAAGGTCGCCCTGGCTTGGGATGACATGTGGCTGATCCATAGCGGCTGCTGGCCCACTGCTCACCGGACTCTCCCCAGTGTCAATGCTGTGATCAGAGGAGAAAGTGGTAGTGTTCAGGATGGTCAGTTGTCACAGGAACTGACACTTGTGAACCGAATCAATTCCAAAAATCTGAAAATGTGATGCTATTTGCTTTCTACAAAACCAGAGGTACCAGCCTAGGCCTAAAGAGGGCAGTGCATGCAGGAAGAAGAGAGGGCACCAAAACAAACTTTCTGAAAGGCCATAACAGGCCACACTAAAAATTCTGCCTATGATCTCTGTGTGACACAAATCATTTTAATGACGTCAGCCATGTTTCATTTCACTACAACAACCACAAAGCACTTGAATAAAACACATTTGTAATTTTACCTCACAAGTAAGGATAATTTTTCTGATACCACATAAAGGCAGCATATTGCAGAGAAACTGAATAAAGTTACAGATGTTTGAAAACTTTTGCTCTATCATTTCCTAATTATAAATTTTAAGTGTTGCAGTACAGTTCGGCAGTAAATTTCAGGTAGCCGTGTGGTGACTCAGACCTGCTGTGCTGCACAGGAAGGTGTTTCCGGTGGATTCCATGGCTGCCCTCCACGAAGGCGCTAGGGGGTTTGTGATAGACCGAGGCCAGGGAGCCAATGTGACAGATGAGCTCGTCCAGCAGGGTGGGCTCGATCAGGTCCGTCTCCTCGGAGATCAGTGGCTTCTCAGACAGCACCACCTCCTTGGCAGTCACCGGGTCAGTGGACAGCAGGCGCCAGTAGATGTAACCGCGGTCACGCAGGTCAGGGTTGTCTGAGTCCTGCAGATGAAGAGGAGGAGACATCACCAAAGGTTATCAGACGCTGAGGACCACCTGCTGCCACCATGACACCAGATAACTGACGATAAAACACTATAGAAATGTTCACCTGAGTGGCGAGGCTGAGGACCTGCTGCACCAACTCCTGGGTCTCTGAAGGCTTCTTCAGAAACAACTTTACGATGGCGGTCAGCAGAGTGAGCTGTACCTGTAGGCGAGCAGCAGCTGTTACACCTGGCCTCGCTATGGGAGATTCAGACTACAACCCCTAGCAAAAAGTATGGAATCACCAGTTTTGGGCCAGGACTCACTGAGACATTTTATTCTGTAGAACAAACTTGCATTAAAAGCATGAAACAATAATGAAGTCATTCAAAAGTGCAACTCCTTGGAAATGAATAAAAGTCTGTTACTGACTGGTGGTCAGTAACATATAGACCAAACAGAGGGAAAAAATATGGAATCACTCCATTCTGAGGAAAAACATATGGAATCATGAAAAATGAATCAAAACATCACTAGAATTTAGTTGCACCCCCTCTGACTTTTGACAGCTTGCAGTCTCTAAAGAGTGGACTTGAGTATATTAACAGTATATTTCATCAATCTGGTGCCAACTCTTTGATTGCAGTTGCCAGATCATCTTTGCAGGTCGGAGTCTCGCTATGGACCTTTTTTTTTTTTTTTACAATTTCCACCACAGGTTTTCAATTGGGTTGAGATCTAGGCTATTTGCAGGTCATGATATTGACCTGATGCTTTTTTTTGTGCTTTTTTTAAATTTTGTGTTTTGTTTATGTTTTCTTTAGGCAGTCCTCTTTGTAAATCTCACTGGAATGGCACTGTGAGAAGGTGATGAGCCCTCCCCTTCTCACCTGGTTATAAGGGGGAACTGCATAGCAGAGAGGGAGTTCCCCCCCGGACATGTTTGCGTGCGGGACAGGTGATGCGACGCATGGGACTGCCTGTCTGGTCCACCTGGTGCGAGGTGGACTTTCATTGCTGGTGACGTGAGCATTTTGGGTCTTCTTTTTTGTATCGCCGTCAAATAAATGTTTTTACGTGAGTTCCGCTGCCTCCTGTCTCCGCTTCTTTTTCCGGTTGCCCTGATCCCTTTTGTGGGGCGACCACGTCGGTCGCTCACATTTGGTGGCAGCGGTGGGATCTGTGGCGCCGCCTGAGAAGCTGGAGAGAGGAGGTGGAACTCGCGGAGCGTGACGGGGGTACCGAGAGGATCGGCGGCGGTGTCGGTGAGAGTGTCGGCGAGCGTGCCAGCGAGCGAGCCAGCAGAGACGGCTAGCGAGGTGCTAGCGGAGACGGCTAGCGAGGTGCTAGCGGGGACAGCTAGCGAGGTGCTAGCGGAAGTGCTAGCGGAAACGGCTAGCGGAAGTGCCCGGCGGAAGTGCCCGGCGGAGACGGTCGACAAAGAACCTAACGGAGACGGTTAGCAAAGGAGCCAGCAGAGGCGGTCGGGGTTGGAGCCGGCGGAGACGGTCGACGTAGGAGCCCGCGGAGACGGCTAGCGGAGACGGCTAGCGGAGGCGGCTAGCGGAGACGGTCAGCGAAGGAGCTGGCGGAAGTGCTAGCGGAAGTGCTAGCGGAAACGGCTAGCGGAAGTGCCCGGCGGAGACGGTCGGCAAAGGACCCAACGGAGACGGTCAGCAAAGGAGCCAGCGGAGGCGGTCGGCGTAGGAGCCGGCGGAGACGGTCGGCGAGGGAGCCGGCGGAGACGGTCGGCGAGGGAGCCGGCAGAGACGGCTAGCGGAGACAGTCAGCGAAGGAGCTGGCGGAGACGGCTAGCGGAGACGGCTAGCGGATACGGTCAGCGAAGGAGCTGGCGGAAGTGCTAGCGGAAGTGCTACTGGAAGTGCTGGCGGGGCTACGACCGGAAATGGAGTCTGCCCGAGCGAGCCCCGAGGCAGACACACCACGGTCGCGGACTTCTGTCTCGCCACCCCGTTGGCGAGACTGCAGAAGGGGAGGGAAGTGTGAGAAGGTGATGAGCCCTCCCCTTCTCACCTGGTTATAAGGGGGAACTGCATAGCAGAGAGGGAGTTCCCCCCCGGACATGTTTGCGTGCGGGACAGGTGATGCGACGCATGGGACTGCCTGTCTGGTCCACCTGGTGCGAGGTGGACTTTCATTGCTGGTGACGTGAGCATTTTGGGTCTTCTTTTTTGTATCGCCGTCAAATAAATGTTTTTACGTGAGTTCCGCTGCCTCCTGTCTCCGCTTCTTTTTCCGGTTGCCCTGATCCCTTTTGTGGGGCGACCACGTCGGTCGCTCACATTTGGTGGCAGCGGTGGGATCTGTGGCGCCGCCTGAGAAGCTGGAGAGAGGAGGTGGAACTCGCGGAGCGTGACGGGGGTACCGGTGCTAGCGGAGACGGCTAGCGAGGTGCTAGCGGGGACAGCTAGCGAGGTGCTAGCGGAAGTGCTAGCGGAAACGGCTAGCGGAAGTGCCCGGCGGAAGTGCCCGGCGGAAGTGCCCGGCGGAGACGGTCGACAAAGAACCTAACGGAGACGGTTAGCAAAGGAGCCAGCAGAGGCGGTCGGGGTTGGAGCCGGCGGAGACGGTCGACGTAGGAGCCCGCGGAGACGGCTAGCGGAGGCGGCTAGCGGAGGCGGCTAGCGGAGACGGTCAGCGAAGGAGCTGGCGGAAGTGCTAGCGGAAGTGCTAGCGGAAACGGCTAGCGGAAGTGCCCGGCGGAGACGGTCGGCAAAGGACCCAACGGAGACGGTCAGCAAAGGAGCCAGCGGAGGCGGTCGGCGTAGGAGCCGGCGGAGACGGTCGGTGAGGGAGCCGGCGGAGACGGTCGGCGAGGGAGCCGGCGGAGACGGCTAGCGGAGACAGTCAGCGAAGGAGCTGGCGGAGACGGCTAGCGGATACGGTCAGCGAAGGAGCTGGCGGAAGTGCTAGCGGAAGTGCTAGCGGAAGTGCTGGCGGGGCTACGACCGGAAATGGAGTCTGCCCGAGCGAGCCCCGAGGCAGACACACCACGGTCGCGGACTTCTGTCTCGCCACCCCGTTGGCGAGACTGCAGAAGGGGAGGGAAGTGTGAGAAGGTGATGAGCCCTCCCCTTCTCACCTGGTTATAAGGGGGAACTGCATAGCAGAGAGGGAGTTCCCCCCCGGACATGTTTGCGTGCGGGACAGGTGACGCGACGCATGGGACTGCCTGTCTGGTCCACCTGGTGCGAGGTGGACTTTCATTGCTGGTGACGTGAGCGTTTTGGGTCTTCTTTTTTGTATCGCCGTCAAATAAATGTTTTTACGTGAGTTCCGCTGCCTCCTGTCTCCGCTTCTTTTTCCGGTTGCCCTGATCCCTTTTTTGGGGCGACCACGTCGGTCGCTCACAGGCACCAAACAAAAGTTCCAGCATCATCACCATGTCATCCACAGTCCATGATTGCCTCTCCTCAGCCCATTGAGTCTTTTTTGTTTAGGTGTCAGTGATGGGTTTCTTTTAGCTTTCCTGTATAAAAATCCCACTTCCTTTAGGCAATTTTGCACAATTCTCTCACATACATTGACTCCAGCTTCCTTACTTTTCTTTTTTGTTTGTCTTGTGTATTTTTTGTTCTCAAGACATATGGCCTTCCCTTTTTTGTCTAGACGCTTAGATGTCTTCCTTGGTCTACCAGTATGCTTTGGCTTTAACAACCTTCCTATGCCGTTTGTACTTGGTCCATATGTTTGATACAGCTGACTGAACTGCCAACCATATGTAAATAGTTACCTTCTTCAAGAAGACAATCCTCTGGTTTCAAGAGACCTCTCTCTTGTTGGAGTCATGATTTTTGCCAATCCATTTGGTCTAGCAGCCCTCCAACGTGTGATAACTGCCCTCTTTTTAACTGCTAACTAACGAGCAGATCTAATCTGAGGCAGGTGGCCAATTAAGGAAAGGAAACTGACTGGGCATGTCTTTATTTTCCAACTCAATTTTGAGTGATTCCATATTTTTTTCCCTGTGCTTGGTCTATAAAAGTAATGTTACTGACCACCACAATGTTTTTTATTCATTTCCTTCGGTGTTTCTGAATGCCAAGGAGTTTAACTTTTGAATGACTTCATTATTGGTTTATGCTTTTGATGCAAACTTAAATCCATTTAAAAATTATGAAATGAAGAAATAAAAGAAAGTCAAATTAACAGGGAATTCATGCACAAAAGGAAAATAACACACAATTAAACTGGAAAATGAAATAATTCAAATATTTACTGGCATATTTGTCTATGTTCTGAGTCATTAAATTTGTTATTTTTGATCATTGCAGTTTTCAGTCCTTCATGGGTTGCCTATTAAAAAAAAAAAAAAAAAATCAAATAGGGTCGGTGGTCTAGTTTTTATGAGTTTAAGGGTCCTTGACATGAAAAAGGTGTGACAAATACAATATTAACCTTGATGCCAGTTGCTGTTTACATTGTGTATTTGGATTTTTTTAGGGAGTTTTACCTTGTACGATGTGTGATTTGTGATTTGTGATTCTGGGCTATACAAATAAATTGAATTGAATTGAATTGATTCACATCAACATGAGTAGATTGCCATTAAGGCCTGCATGACCCCACCTGGGTGCTTTCGTCATGGAAGCCCTCAAGGAAACTCTCCAGCAGCTCATCTGCGTTGTCAATCCGCTCAGCATACTCGCCAACGATCCAGATCATGGCGGCACGGGCATCGGGCTCGTCCAGAGAGTCCAGGTTCTCACAGAGTGTGGCAATGATGCTTTCATACCTAAAAGAACACCAGAAAGGTCAGACTGAATCTTCAAATGCAGCTTTACAGCTTCTTTTTGCAATTTACTTTTATTGGTTTTCTTTTAATAGTAAGTACAATTGCGCCATTTGGGAAAAAAGCATACATTAACAACAAGACCAGGTATGACTTCTAAAACATTGAGTCGAAAAAACGTATTTAACATTACTGTATAGGGATACTTCTTGATCGAAAAAAACCCTGAAGACAGGTCGTGATAACTGATGCATTTTGAAAAAATGTCAGTTAGATTTCCAATTCAATTCTTTCCATTAGATAAATATAAATAATAATATCATTATCAAAAATAATATCAATCCACTGATTCATAGTTAGTTATACTTTTCTTAACTACTTTCTCGTCATTTACAGTCAGAATATAAAACTGTACCATTTTCAGATGGAGGTCTTTTATTAAGGTGGAAGTGTGAGCTCTGGACTGTGGACTTTGTGGTCAGGATAACACTGGCTTTCAGAGGCCCTGTGGGAAACGTACTTGTTGGGATACTTGCGGAAGATGTCCCTGATGACCACGATAGCCTCCTGAACCACATAGTTAACCTTGGTCTGGATCAGGTCCAGTAGGGTGCTGACACAGCGTTCCGCAGATTGCTGGAGAGGACAGACATATGCTATTGTCTTACTGAGAGGACATTAATTGCTGCTGAGGTGATCACTGGGTCATGGGGAGTTTCACTTTCTTGGATTTCAGTGTCTGAAGACAGCTACTGTTGAGTTGCTGATCAAAATATAAAACTTCCTGAGGTCAATTTGTTTTTAATAAAACTGACTGGAGTCATTTCTTACCTCCACTTTGATGGCGCAGCGTCCAATAGCTCTTACCGCCTTACGCACAAAGTCCACGTCCACCTCTGTAGCGTATTCCTTTAGCTCAGCCAGCACCTGCAACAGCCACAGAACAGCTGTAACTCCATAATAGAGTATATCATGTATGTAGGCTATACTAGAGCTGCAACCACCAACTATTCTGATTCCATTAATCTGTTGATAATTGAAACGATTTATCCATTTGGTTCAGTTAATTTGGCTCATCAAATGGTGTAAAATGTTGACCAGTGTTCCCCAAAACTGGGAACCAGAGAATTTTGGACATTTTCTTCTTAGAAAATGACTCAAATCAATTATCAAAATAGTTTGAGATTAATGTGATAGCTGCAACAAATAGATGTCCCAGCTCTATTACCTACATGTGTCTAAAAGCTCTTCTGGAGTTGTGTTTCATGTACCTGGGCGATGTTGGCCTGAGATGCCAGGCGGATCATGATGTCCAGTTTCTCCAGTTTCACATAGATAGGGTCGTTGTACTTGACAAAGAAGACCTTGATCTCTTGCTTTAGGATCTCAGGCCTGCAACCGTGAACACATCACCTTAGTTCTTCCGTGAGAGACAAGTCCCGGAGGACTTTTGGACATAGCTTAAAACCATGTTTAGTCAAACCTGGCATTTTAATGCACATTATTTGAATTCAACATATTTGTTATGTAGCATGCAGTTTATGCCCTCTACAGGTTGAGCTTCTTTTTTGCCTATGAATTTTCATATTGGCGGGGCTCATTATTGGTGTTCTAACAGTAAGACTGTGGGATCACACCTTTTCTGGACGATGAGGTTGATGTTCCTCAGAGCCACGTACTGAACCTCAGGCTCTCCAGACAGCAGAGTCACCAGTGGCGGGGACAGCTTCTTCAGCAGGGTGTTGTAGTAGTCAGAGTCTTTGGGCAGCAGCTCCAGGAACTTCATCAGTACCTTGACAGCTGACAGCACCACGGCAGAGTTGGCGTGGGACAGTCGGGGAGTTACACGCTCGCAGATGCTGTTGAGAGGAGGAAAGAGGCTGAAAACACACAGGATATCTTCCAGGCACCACAAGCGACTTCCTCCATTTACTCATGCAACTTCTAGGACATTCCTGTCCACACATGTCACCTTGAGGCCGGTGTTAGGCATAGCAGAGCTAGATGTCTGGGGCATTCATTAGTTTCTCTCCCTGAATAGATCAGTTTAGGACAGGAGATGAACTGCTTTCTGATGTCAATACGAACAACATGGGGTCCTGTCACAAAGATGCAGGCTGTACAAGACCTTCCCTCCTCATATTCCTGCTTTGGTTCATGACACAGCCTTCATGTATATTTACAGTAATGGTACAGATCTTGAGGTAAGCTCCAATAACAGTAAACTAATAATATTGAATAATTGTTGATCACCATGGCTCCGGTGCAGCAAAAAAAATAAAAACAAAAAGTAAAATTAAAACTTTCTGTGGTAAAATATGCAGAGGACTAGAGAAGCACAGATGTTTAATTACAGAACTGTACTCTGATTTTAGAAAAATGTCAATTATATAGTAGTCATACTGGTTTAATTAAGGAATTGGAGTAAAATTATCATATTTTTCAGTTCTGCTGAGCAAGATTGCTGTCAGAAAGAATTAATCTCATGTCCCAAATTGTCCTAAAACACCATATTTTTTCAGTAATTGAAACCAATAAAGGCTTTAGCTGGCATTTATAGTATATAAAAAATGTAAAAAGAGTTGTGAAAAATAACACATAAACACATTAAGAGTAATTAACATAATTATTATGTTGTTGTTTTTTTTAATGCCTGCAAAGAATGAGTTTCCAATATATTAATAATTCCAACCAATCAGATGACAGCTGCAGTCCAAACAAACTATATAGAAGATTCTGATGAAGGTGCAGACCTTCTGGATGATACAAAACAATGATGGAACATCCATTAAGTCCATCTGTCTAGTGTCCATTATCTATTAGGAGCCAATACGTTGTAGACCGATTAGTATTAAGGACGAAGGGTATAGTTGTGAAGTTGTGTAAGTGGCAGTGAGGACTCAAGCACCAAAGACAGTTAAATGAAGTTGACTCAAAATATAGACTAATTCAGCGACAAGTCTAAGTAGTTTTTTTTTTAGTGAACTTTAGATTTAGTTAGTCATACTTTGGTTGTTTTGACCTGTTTTAGTAGACATTTACTTTAGTGATAGTGTTACAAATATTTCTGGAGGACTTTGCGTTTAGTTAGCTATGCTGAACATGCAGTATTGACTTACAGGCTAGGCCTGAACTATCATTTAAGAACAAAAATCACAATTCAGGCAATGTAATCTAAATCTGAGATTGTCAAAACGATTTTTTTTCCTGTTTTCCTAACATAGGTTTTGGATTAAGTGTTTTCTAGTCAAATCAGTTTCCACTAATCATTGATTTCTAAATTAGGAAAAAAAAGCATGTCAGCATTTATTTCCGGTTTTAGGCTGCAGATTAACATCTGAAACAGGTGACATGCAAAACATGTCGCATAATGGAAGTTTTTGTTTTAATGGTATGATGCAAACTTCTGTGATGTTTGAAATTGCAATATCTGCCAGGAAAATCTCAATTTAATATTTTTTTTTTCTTAAAATTGTTAGGGCCTTTTACTTTTGCAAAACAATGATTTCCCCAAATTTAGTAAAAGTCATATTTTTGTCTTTTTGATTTGTTTAAGTCATAGTTAGAATGTGGTCATACGTAAAATAATAGAGATAATATGAATTTCCACTGGCAAAATGAAGAGTCTCGTCACCTCTGGGCCTCACGCTCATCTTTGGGGTTGTAGTTGGACAAGCAGTCCAGGATAAAGATCTGCCCCCACTCTGTGCACTCATTGAGGGCCGTCAGCAGCTTGTTGATGTTCTGGGGGTTGAGGTCCAGCAGGTTGCTGTTTGGGTGGGACTCGCTGATCTCTGACAGGGCCGCGACAGCATTGGCCACAACCTACAGGACAACACGTTACAGAGGAATTTACTACAAATAATACAACAGATTAAAAAAAAAATCTGGGTTCTACATGTTTTTGCATGTTAAATCTACTCTTTTTAGGACCATTTATATGAAACATAATCACTATTTCACAGACCTACCGGCAAAGAAAAATATATTTTTCTAATTTGTTCAATTATGTTTATATTAAATAAATACTATGTCTAAAATATTTTAGACTAAAACCTCATCTGTAATAGTTACTTAATTTTTATTATAATGAACTACAGCCAACAGAGGAGGGAAACATGTAAGTTGCAGATGGTCCCTAACACAGAAAAAGACGGTGGATTAGTGAAGTGGAAATGCTGTTTTCTGGTCAAATATAGTTTACAAAAGTTTACACTAATGTTGTAGTTTATTAGAGAATGATGATGTTGCTGTATTCTACACTCTGTATTTACATGGACACCACCTTGGTCTCAAATTAAAGCCCAGATAAAACCGAATGGCAAAAAAATAGTCAGTAAGAGGCCAACTTCACCACAGTTTGGTTCCTGTTACCATAAATTGCCAAATGACAGCCGCTGTGTTTATTAGTTCCAATCATTATAAAGGATACCTGGCAATTTAAAAGAAAATTGGCTATTATTTGGTAATTTATGGTATTTAAACGAAATAATAGTAGTTGAAAAATAAAACATTTTAGCAGAATGTGATACAGAGACATTTTAACATGTAGCAGCATACATTTCCAGGCCCAGATATAAAAATTCAAGATTTTTTTTGTGTCTTTTCAAGGTATTTGCAGATTAATGAATTCATCTTTAAAGAGTTTTTAGGACCCCAAAGGACCCCTGTCAAAGAGCAGTCACCACATCCTTAAAAGATGAATTCAGGAACTGTGTGACTGGCCTTGGCACAGAGCACGATTCTTTCCTCAAGTAGAATCCTACCATGGGATTAGAGTCAGCAATGAGGTCTCGCAGGGAGTCCAGGAACCCCTGGTCCTCCACCATCTGGGCATTGATGTCGTGAAGTTTAGCCACGCACACAGCAGCAGTCTTCCTCACATATGGGTCCTCGTCCTTCAGGCACTTCCTCAGTGGCTCACAAAGGTACTCTGTGATCTTGTCCACTCGGATGCAGCCCATGGTGCGAACGGCCAGAGCCCGGATCAGTGGGTTGGGGTCCTCACAGTCCTGGAGGACGGGACAAAGAAGGAGAATTAGAGAATTAGATTATACTGCTTCCTGCTGTGAGATGGAATTCAAATTCACAAGGTCTATAACTGAACCTCTCAGAACTTGAGATTACTTTACATCTGTTGTTCTCAAATAGTGGGGCGCGAGGCTCCATCAAGGGGGCATGTTAGACCTCAGGGAACAAAGGGTAAGAACAAAGGAACAAAGGGGTTCAGGGTGGACTGCTTTCTCCAAACTGAATTGGTTGAGAAAATAAGCCAAATAATTAAAACCTAGTGGTAAACATATTTACCCGCAATGAGAAAACAGGCAGAGAGAGACGGAGATAAAGAGACAAACAAAAGTCTCCCAAAGCTCAGACGAGGAAATATTACGAAGCGTATGTTCATTGTGAAAGACTGGTGTGTTACTGTGTCTAAAATGTTGGCAGTTGACAGTTCGAAGACAAATATATAAAGGCGTCACTTAAAGACATTACACTCGAATCACACTGACAAGCCGATTTTATGTAATTTTTCAGTATTATATGGTTTGACATGGTCAGTCAAAAAAGGTTTATAGTTTAATTAAAGATTTAATTTTTTAAATTTCAGATGCACTTTAAAACTTTTCTGTTACAGTTAATAAAGCTATTCTTTGTTGTAAGTTGGTCCATATTTCTTTCTTTTTTATTCTTTTATACGTTAATAAGGATACAGTGTTATGCAGAGGTACTATAACAATCTTATAGACAAACGATTCTATTCAAACGATTCGCATGGGGGAACAAACCTTAACGAAGCTGTTGACGGCCATAATGGCCATGTCGGGTTGACTCTTCGCATAGTTCATCAGGTAGAGGTACACCAGCTTCTTCAGCTCCAGGTTGTCAGTCTGCATGCAGTTCACCACGTCTGGGAACAAAGAACTGCAGGAGAGCAAGAGGATTTGTCAGAGTTTGCAGTAGAATGAACAGAAGCGGATCCGTTGATGCTTTTTGCATGTTTACAGCTGAGGAGAAAGATCTGTGGTTCCTGTTGGATGTAGACTGTTTTTTACTCTACCTTACATCTTTACCAACAGTCATGGCAGCGATGACCTTCTTCACTGCCTCTTTTCTCTTCTCCTTCTTCTCATTGTTCAGCTCTGCTTTCAGTTCAAAGATCTCCCCTGTAGCAGGATTCCCACAGATTCAATAAAATGTGATGGTATGGAGCTCATCATAATTTTTACAACTTTACAGAGCGGCTTTGTGCAGAAAACAAAAGACTGTTGAAGGGGTCAAATTATTCTTCCATACCTTTTTTGTTAGTTGTGAAATATTTGGAGTCTGTCATGATTGTGGCCCTTTAAATCTGTCAAAAAACACACAGATCACCCTTTAAATATGTGTAATATCATGCAGTGCTGCTATTGTGCAGTAAATACATGGATTCAAACTGTACTTCCAAAAGTTTATTTAACAAGAGTCTTCATGCATCACTACTTGCATCTCCCAGTATAACTGTTGCCATCTGTTTTTTCATTTTTAGGTAGGTATAGGTGTATGCTGCTTCTTGATTCGTCAAACATCAAATTGTTGTGTGTTGCATTAATTTTTTTTGTAATAAAAGTTTTTTTATCTCCTCGAAAACCCCACCCAATAGTCTACTCCTCCTTGTCAAGGAGTGAAATGTGCAGTTCAACAATACAAATTAAAAAATACACTGGATTTCAGTTTAATAGTACAATCTGTGATTTAAAGCACTAGTAAATTCCTCTAAACCTGCAGGAAAGGCTGCTCTATTAGACACCTATACAGAATAGTTTTTCTCATGACTTAATTTCTCTCTTAGTTACCCGTCTAGTGGCAGGATTGTGTGATTCACCTGCCAATGTGACCTTTGACGTTTGGGGGACAGCGAATATGCAGATATTCTATTGCGATTGGTGATTCTGTCCTCCACTTTAACCAGAGAGGGTTTAACGGTCTCAATAACAAAGCAGCAATTTTGTAGGGACCTCAAGAACCAAAGTGCAACGTTGGACTGGATTACTAACGGGAATCTAGTCTACATGATACTAAGGCCTGAGTGACCCGTTTGATAGAATGATCATTAAGGTTTTAGACATAACGGATACTGCTCATTCCAAACCTACTAGTGTTGTTAGTATGGTTAATATGGGTACGTCCTGGTCCAGTGCTGGACCTTGTGGGGGCTTCTTTCTTAAAGCAAAACTCGACCTAAATAATTTTAATTTATTAGTTTTAGCTGCGTTTAAAATCAATGACAGTTTCCTCCTACATTGACAGGACATAGTTTAGTTCATCGATGATTTTAAGTTCTGATGATAGAAAGTTCAGTCGTCAGCATAGACTGTTACGCCAGCTACCTTCAGAGCAAGTGGAAAATCATTAATAAAAACTGAAGAGAAGAGAGGCCACAGCAGTTTGCTAACATTAGCCTGCTACAGGTTAATACATCAGAAGTGATTTGAGCTAACAGAGCTAACGCTATCCGACAAACTAATAACGCTAAACCACGAAGCAGCAGCAGAGTTAGCGTCAGTTAGCTGTTAGCCGTTGGAGATGTGAAACAGAGGGTAAGCAGCGGCCTATCTTTCACTGCCGCTGCTGCGGTTAGCCAGAATCCCACGTTAGCTACGGGCTAACGTAACCCGCTATTCTGCGCATTTAGACATTAACAATAACATGATATAAAGCGTGAATATGGCATGTACCTGGCGGAGTGTTGCGGGGAGTGTAGCGGAAGAACAGGTCTTCACTGCGGGAGAAGATGGAAGTAAGGGAGCGTTCACTGTCATCGGGAAACTGGAGAACTTCCCCTTTGAGGTTGACGGGATAACGGGATGTGATGTCACTAATACAGCGGGACGATTCGGACAGATAGATCGCCTTAACAGTGGGAGTGATGCCCGTTTATCAGATAGTTTTATAACATTGTATGTATCCATACAATGTATCTAGAACCCGTAACACCATAAAACTGCTATTTACGATAGTATGAATGTAACAAAAAGGAAACGAACTACAGGACCTTTTTGGCCTGTTGGACTGCTGAAGCAGCTGATAGGTATCAGTGTGCCATTGGGGCGCAGCCTTGGCATAGACTTTAGAATGGCTTCAGGTGGTTCTGGACCACCATTCGTCAGCTCAGGATGAGAAAGTAGTGCACTGTCAATACTGTGCTCAGCGGGGACAGGGTGCTACTGACCTTGGGATGTTCTGGATCGGTGGGGCGGAATACTTCAAAGACCTCTTTACTTCCACCAGCACATTTTCCATTGTTGAAGCAGAATTTGGTGAACCAGTAGGTGGCTCACCCATTTCTGGGCTGACATCAGGGAGGTAAGTCAATGAACTCCTCAGTGGCAAGGGTGGATGAGGTCTGTCTGGAGTTCCTCAAGGCTCTAGATGTTGTGGGGCTCTTGGTTGACACAACTCTGCAACATTACATGGTCTTGGAAGGAGTGCCTCTCGACTGGAAGTCTTGTACATTTCCCTCTTGAAAAACGGAATGGGAGGGTATGCTCCAAATAGAGGGGGATTACACTCCTCAGCCTCTCTGGTAAGATCTATTTGGGATCCTGGAAAGGAAGGTCAGCGAAAAAGTCAAATCTCAGATTCAGGAGGAGCAATGTGGTTTTTATCCTGAACCAGCTCTATACCCTTAGCGCGGTCCTGAAGGCTGCATGGGAGTTCGACCATGTCCCTCGGGGAGTCCAGGAGTATAGGCTTCCGGAACCACTGATCCTGGTTCGCATTGTCGGTAATAAATCGGATTTATCACAACTTTTGTTTATAACCTGTATAGAATTTATAGGCGCAGCCTATTTATAGGCGTCGTTTGATGCCTCATGATTGGGTCACTGCTTTTTGCGGATTTTTACCTTCAGCTCTCACAGCAGGAGGATTGGAATGGCATATGAAGTGATGATGACTCTGCTCTTAACAGTCATGGTGGTGGAGAAGCTGAACCAAAAGGCGAAGCTCTTGATTTACCATTCTATCTACGTTTCTACTCTTGACTATGATCATGAACTCTGGGTAGTGACTCAAGGACGAGATTGTGAGTACAAGTGGCTGAAATGAGTTTCCTTTACAAGGTGGCTTGGCTATCTCTTAGAGACACGATCCGACTTTGGATAAGCAGATGAAGACAAGTATAAGTAATTAGAATAAATAAAAAAAGATAAATAATAATAAGCAATAATAAATGTGTTTACTGATTGCCTATGTTGAATATTGAAATTTGGTAATTTAATAAAATAACAAAAATCACATTCAATCTGAAAACTTTTTATTAAGAACAAACATTGCCTGAAACAGACAGTACTACAAGTTTAAACAAGTTGACATTACATCATTATAAATTTAAATATTTATTATTATTTAATATAAAATGATTTTATTCCTTTTTCTTAGTTTTCGGTTTTTTACTCTAAAAAATGACCATTTATTCTAACCTGAGACAAAGAAAGAGGCAGTATTGAGTGCTTGGTGAACCATACTCAGTATGCTGACCAGCTTTGCTCATCATTCTCCTGACCTCATAAATTTGTATTTACCAGCAACATAAGCCCAGTTTTGAATCAAAAGCTGATGTCTACAGTCTACATCACTTCTCAGGCTTCCTCCTAACATCAAAAGTTCCAGACCTCTCAGTATAACATTATTATTAGGTGTGGAACTGGGAGGTGGTGTTGATGAGTTCTCGGGGAAGACCGTCACGGACCTCTTGCATTTTTCTTCTGGCCCTCTGAAAGGCCTCTGATAGAGAAAAACAAACAACACATCATTAAACCAGTTAGAATAAACTAACAACAAAACAAATGATATCCTAATTTTTAACAAAACAGACCTGCTGTCACAATAATGTCTGTCCATTTATTTCTTATTCACAGAAATAGAAACAGAATAATATAAAAACAAACTAATGAAACAGGCCTGGAAAAAAATGCCTGTCCTTTGGTGTTTTACTCCAATGTCTCATGATTGAAGGGTGCCTTATCCAAACTAGATGCTTAAGCTCCACAGATGAAAGACATTTAAGAACATGCCAAAGTTTGTGCTATACATAGAAATTGTTCACTGCCTGAACTAAACCAGAGTGAATCTTTTTACCCAGAATGCTGAAGACTGCTCCCTGTTGACTGAAACCTCCCAGCTCATCAAACACTTTCTGCCTCCTCCTCTTCATCAAGGAGGCATCAACAAAGGCCCTAAAACACAGCATAAACAAGTGAACACAGCATAAGCATGTAAACACAGCATGAACAAGCAAACACAGCATGAACGCAGCATAAACAGGTAAACGCAGCATAAACAGGTGAACACAGCATGAATACGCGAACACAGCATGAACACGTGAACACAGCATATACAATTGTCCTATTTGTCAGGAACATGCATTTGTAAGATAAACAACACAGCTGAGTCTGTGGGTTTTACTAAAATCTTTTTTTTAAAATCTATAATAAAGACTGTGTATATTAAACAAATGATTCTAAATTTTCATTATTAAATTAATTATTCCGCACCATCTTGCATTTCAAAATGAAAATGACAGCAACTGATCACAATGTTCCATTAAACACATCTCTGAGAATTTCATCTGAGAATCTGATGGACTGAAACATCTGGATCTGATTCCTGATGTTCACATCTGTCTATATGGAAAAGTGAAAAGTTTAATTCACTGAGGTGTAGGACAGAGGGTGAATGATGAAGCCGTGGATCCACAGCAGCCCACTAATCCCACACCTGTTGGGGTCATATGACACAATGGTGTCACTTGGACTCACCTTGCCTGCTGCAGGCAGTGCAGGTTAAAGGTCACACTCCCTGTGCTCTCAGTGCAAAAGCCAAAACGACTCAGCCTCTCCCCCTGATAGAAATCAGCAATATCATTAGACAATGATGATAAAGTGATTTTAATGATCCTCAGAGGTCTGTTTACCTTGAAGGTTCCTGGGATTCTCACATAGCTGTGGTCTTCGAGCTCTGGAGAACCTCCGATGAAGAAACGTCTCAGAGCAGAAACTGTCCCTGTCTTAAGAGGTCGCCATGTCTGACAGGTCAGTGTGTGTTTACCTAACATACACACACGCACACACAGACACACTATTCAACATTTAAATTTAAAACCTAAAATGTAAATTATTCTCATATATTTTTGTCATATATGAGAGTGAACCGTTGACAGAAAACCTGAGGGCTCAGAGACATCACAAAATATTCATCTGAACGCCATAATAAAGGTAACTGCTTACCAGGTGCAGCAGGAAACAGCAGGTAACCGTAGCCTTCGGTCCGATACCGCTGCCAGGTATCCAGAGAGAGAACCTTGAAGTACAGTACCGGCCACTGAAGAACTGAGTCTGAAACAAGGAAACAACTTAAAAAAAAAAAAAAAAGTAAGAAATACTTTAAACACAACATTGCATGGCTCATTCTAACCTTCACTGTCACTGTCACTCATGTAGAAAGCTTCAAAGCTGAAAGGGAAACTGAAGAAAGCCATGTTCTCCTGTTGGCAAACAGAATGCGGAGAGGTAAACAGGGTTCACTAGGTTTCAAGCTGCTCACTAGGTACTACACACACCTTCCCCAACGTCCTGGTTTGACAGGTCTGGGTGACCCCTGAGAGGGACTGGAAGGGCAAACTGGACCAGTCTGAAACACACCACAACAACACAGGTTGAAATGATCCCCTGGACCCAGCTGGACATGTTGGTCAGAACAGAGGGAGACTTACTGTCAGGCAGCTCCATGAAGAAGTGGATGTATAAATTATCATATTCAAAGCCTTTGGCTGACACTGAGAACAGAAGAATTCATTTACTATAGAAAAGGGTCATCGGAATCCACATACATATGTTTAAAGTGACTGTGCTGTATATCTTTCAATAATTTCAAATAAATGATATCCGAGTTTTGTAGTTATTTGTAGTACATTTTAATTTAAATGTTAAATATACTTAAAAAATGTGATCTATATTGATGTTAAGACAATTTTTAGTGTGTAGATAAATTCAACAGATTAATTCAGATTAATTCATGCTACAAGTAAGTTAAATCTAGTTAAACATTTGTGTTATTGTTAGTAGTTGGTGAGTGCATGTGTGAGGAGTTTTAGAATGTTGGAGTAGTGTGGATGCAGCCTGATGTGTGGTGTTGTATAATGTAAACCAATAAACAAAATAAAAAAACCACATGCAATCATGGGATGGAGCCAGTGATAAGGTGAGAGAGGCCCAAGGAATCCTGCATTCTGATGGACCAGCCGGTGTACTAATGCAGGCTCCACATACCTGCATCTAAATAGCTTATTATCTGTCAAGATGTATTTAGAGTCCTCAAAAACACAGGTTGAAACAGAATTGAAGTTGAAAACAAACTTTTATAGCCACTAGCTTAAAAAATGTTCATCTCAGACAGCATGAAGCCACAAAATCCGCCTCAAATATTTTGATGCACGTGCCAAAGCAGCTGGTGTTTCCTAACAGGAAGGACATTTTAGCCATAAGGCTAGAGCATCTTCATGGATATGACTTCCTGTTTACTGTGACGGCAAACAATGTTGACAAAAAACTGAAGTTTTCCATTCACACGACTGCTGAAACTAGACTTTAAAAAAAAATTACCCTGGAGTCTGGTTAAAAAAAACTCAGGATTCAGGTGCCTGAGACTGAGGTTACATGTGGATGAAAAGCTGAAACACACAGTTTATAAAATACCCACGTTGATGTGGACAGATGCAGTTGTACATAACATATTTTTTGGCTCTTAATTTCATTAAATAATCTGAGAATACTCAAGTAATTCATTAAAACCTACATATATTACACACTACATGCTTTCTGTTCCTATTTGGTCTGAGTTCCCTTTGATATTAAGAATAATGAATGAGAAGAAAAAACACATTTTCATTAGTTTAATAAATATTACCCATCAGATACTCACCAACCTCTCCGTTCATCATGTAACGCAAAACACCTGCAGGAGGCTGGAGAAGAGACAGGCAAAACACATCTCACACACACACACACACACACACACACACACACACACACACACACACACACACACACACACACACACACACACACACACACACACACACACACACACACACACACACACACACACACACACACACACACACACACACACACACACACACACACACACACGTTATATGTGTGTGTGCGTGATTGGTTGTTTGTTTCCTGCTTCTCAATGTAAAAGTTGATGTTCTTTTGATCTTGAGTTACAGTTAACAGTCAGTTCTGGACTGTTGTAATATAAACGTTTAATTCATAAATACACAACAAAGATAATTTGTCATGTGACTTACCATTTCAAAGTCCTGTCCCACCAGACTGTTGAGGTACTCCTTATGTCTGACATACAGCTAGAAACAGACAAGTGTTGAGTTAGAATGTCGTCAGACAAATGTCATCTCAACGTATCAAACCAAGGTCAGACTAACGGCACACTAATGTCACACCAAGGTCACACCAAGGTCACACCAAGTTCACACCAATATCAGACTAGTTCTCACATTATTGATCATGTTCTTTTCTCTCTGCTCCTCCTCTGGTGTCATGGAGGATGACATGTTTTCAACCGTCAAACTCCAAACATCTTTTGTCTCCCCGTTCACGATGACCCTGCGCACACAGGGACATACACAGAAACACACACACACACACACAAGTACACACAGAGCAGCTTCAAAACATGTTGTGATATGTTTTTACTACTGCTAGATCAGTTCAGGATGAGATTTTTAAGAGTAAAGTCTTTCATTTAAAAATACATACAGAGAAAAGTAAGCAAGATGGTTCAGGAGAGAAAGAGTGCTGTTATCTGTCATTGAGAGAAAGTTTATGTTTTATAGAAATAAAATGGACATCAAATACGATCTAACGCACATAAACAACCATCAAACTCTCTATAGCTGATTTACTGTTGGTTTCAGTTTAAGTTTCAGTAAGTCTGATACCAGAGACATCAAGGGTTATGCAGCAGTTTTATACATCTGTGATGGTTTGTCCTTATGTGTGATAGTTAAATTCCGAACTCGGCTGTAATTATTTATAGCTGAGAAATGAGTGAATGGAAGAAATGATAAGTCTGCAGGGTCGAGAGTGGAGAAAACCAGCTCCAGCCAGCCACCAGGTTCTAGTTGGTCTCATAAGGGTAAGAGGGTCCCAGTGATCCTGGTGGATGTGGACTTGCCTGTAGGGCTCTTTGCCAACGTTGAAGTCAGGTTTTACGATGACTGTTCCACTGCCATCAGTTTTTATGGTCAACAGCAAACATTCATTCTCTTTCTGGCCCAACCTGAGAGAATAAACACACACTCTTATTCTGATAGAACTGACCAGGACTGGATGGAGCTTTGGGGGTTTGTCTTTGTGGTGCTGGTCTCACCGTCCAGCTGGGCCCAGGTCTCCCATGATGTGCATGGTCTGCATGGCATTGTTCACTACATGGCTGTTCTTCACAAACTCCTCTGTGGGCTCCCAGTTGATGATCTTTGACTTAGGGATACTGCAATCCCTGCAGAAAAGGCCAGGTATGACCAATGAGATCCTCTCAATCAATCAATTAATCAATCAATCATGAACCTCCAAATCTCTTAACTCTTTGATGCACAACGTGTAAAAAAAAAACTGAATGACAACATCTTACTGTAACACCACTGCTCTGTGAGGGTTTATATAAAGTCTATAACCTTGTTTACATGATAATAATTGTGGCGGGAAAAAATTACCTAAAAACATGTTTAATTGGAATTGCTTTTCATTTAGATGGTGACAGTGTTTTTCAGGCTCAAAAACACAAAAACAACCACCTATAGGAAAACCTGAATTCACGTTCCATCAAAGAGAGCAAAACACTTCAATTTAAGACATTCATGCACAAGTACCAGGAAAATGAACCCTCTTGTCTGATTATTTCCTAAATTCAAGCTGCTCTGGCAGCTCAAATATAGAGAGAGGAGTTATTCCAAGAAATGTACCAAATCTGTACATACAGCATCTCCAAACAGAGAAGGATCCAGAATCACCTTTATCAAATTTTATAAACACCAGGAGTCGAGCTTGGTAGATTTGAATGACACCTGGGAGAAGCAGTTGATGGAAGACTTTTTTTTTTTTTTCAAATAAAAGAGTTGATAAAAATGTATGTATGTATGTATGTCCAAAGACAAAGTGTGAAACTCTGACCTTATGTCACACATTTTTGTGTCACTTCAGATTTCCTCCAAAAATTAGTCATCTAAATGCAGAAAAAAACATGAAAGCGCAAAGCCTCTTTTGGATCTTCAGACCGTTGTCATATAAATGAAGCCTGAGTGTGTGTCAGGTTCTTGTGTTGATTAAAGTCTTCCTTCACATACAGCTGGTCCTTGTAACTGAGCAGGTTTCTCTGACCCCATCAGATGTCACCCAGATAACAACAACAACAATAACAATAATAATATCATCAGTCTCTGAACAGAGAGTGTGCTTATCAGAGCACATCAGCTGTGTGTGTTTAAGCAGGAAGTTTGAATGGGCTGTGTGCTCTAGTTTTAGAATATGTATTGTAACACCGCTGGTGTTTCACCTACATTGTGCGTCGGTCCTGTCGTCGGTGTCTCAACCCGGCCATCCTCTCTGCCAGCAGGGTGGGGGTGGATCTGGTTGTGGTCAGTAGCTCAGTGCTGTGCTGCTTTCAGGGTCAAAAACAATAGCGTTCGAAAACACTTCCACAACCATCACAAATATAAAAACTTCTAGAACAGAGGAGCTGAATTAGTGCCTGTATCACACAGTTACCAGACCTACCAGCTGGTGCAGTGGGAGGCAGTTGGTGTAGCGGTCGTGGTCTGTGTACGTGAAGATCCGACGGTTGTGTCGACCATTGGCTCTGTTCATGGCTGAGATCTCTGCGTGGTACTGCTGGTCCAGAGGAGTCTGACAGGCCAACTCATTCTGGAACAGCTCCATCTCATACTGGAATCATAAACACACAGCTGAGCTCTGAGGAAATTCCTTTGGAATGTATAGCAAGGTGATAATAATCAATAATAATAATAACCAGTTCTGCTTTAACCCCTCATCTTTGATAATGTCGTGTTTAAATAAAATATAGGATCAAGAAGTGGCAACATAAAAAAAACAAACACTTGGAGGATTACCAACAACTTCTCTATAAATAACCTTGTCCATTCTAGTCTTTGTTTTATGTAGCTAGAAAGTACAAGTATAAGTAAAACAGAGATATGATGGTTAAAATTTACTATAGAATTTTTTTTACATATGCATAAACCTGCCCATTGTGCTGGTGAAAGTATGCAAGATGGTGTGTAGACAATTTTTTTTTAATATCTTTGTCTTTTTTTCTTTTTTTAAAACAGAACTGTGAAAATATGAAAATCTGTGAAAATCAGTTCTACAGGCTGTGAAGAGAGCAAATCAGAGAGAGAAGGGTTCGGGTGAATGAATGATAATAAAGGAAAATGAAGTGAATGGACATTTCATATGTTTACACATGCAACCTTGAAAGAAAGATTCACTAGGCTTGTTTTATTATATAAAAAATAAATGTGATACAGTTTGTGCGTTTTTGGGTCAACTGTGTTGGTTTAATAAATTAATAGATAATTCACAAAGTGATGAAGTGTGGAAAACAGTTTATTATTAGAATGATATGCTATGAGACTCTAAAGTTGTACCTGACTGAAGAGTTTCTCCTGCCAGCCAATCACCTGCTCCTCAACATTATCACCTGCTGACAGAAGAACATGATATGGCAGATTATTCAAACACAATTTGAAGAGAGCATGTATTTACAAAGTAAAATAGCGTAAAAAGTAAAAGAAACAGATCATACGTTCCAACAACTTTCTCTCTGAACTACCAAAGTTAGTCTATGGTGTTTTTTTTCTCAATAGATTGAGACTTATCTTTTAACTTGAGCCATATAAAATAACAATAATAATCATGGCAGGCAGCAGAATGGTAGGAAAATAAATAATAACATATTTCATTCTAAAAATGTGTTTTCTATTTATTAGTAAGCTTTCTCCCAATTTTGCCTGTTATGTATTTAATCTTCTATATAAAGTTTTTATTGAGCATTATTATAAGGATTCTTTTTTTTTTTTAGATATATATATATTTTTTAGATATATTTTATTTCCTTATTTGTGGCAATTGGATTGTGTAAGTTTCATAATCAATTTTATTGTTGTTGTTGTTATAGCGTTTAAATCTATTTCATTATATCTTTATTTTTTCTGATGTATACTTATTTCATCTTGTTTTTAATTTTAACATTGAAATGTTTTGTCACCAGGGCGACACGGTGGAGCAGTGGGTAGCACTGTTGCCTCACAGCAAGAAGGTCGCAGGTTCAAGACCGCCTTGGGGCCTGGGTCTGGGACCTTTCTGTGTGGAGTTTGCATGTTCTCCCCGTGTCTGCGTGGGTTTTCACCGGGTACTCCGGCTTCCTCCCACAATACAAAACATGCTCAGGTTAATTGGCAAATCTAAATTGCCCATAGGTGTGAGTGTGTGTGTGAATGGTGTGTGAATGGTGTGTGTGCCCCACGATTGGCTGGCGACCATCTGGGGTGTATCCCCCTGCCTCTCGCCATAAAATGCGCTGGGATAGGCTCCAGCAGACCCCTGCGACCCCGAAAGGGAATAAGCGGGATAGAAAATGGATGGATGGATGTTTTGTCACCTGTGTGTCCTTTTGATGTCAGTGGTTCCAGCTGGATGGCTCCTTCATGCTGCTGGGACAGAAGCTGGTGCTGGAGGTGCTGGGAGAGGGCAGTAGTGGAGGTCACCCTCTCTATCCGAACCCTGTGGAGGAGATGGAACTTTTATGATTTAATGACTCATAATAACAATGAACCAACCATTCAAGGTTGCATCAGGTTACTGAAACCTTTCATTTGACCATGAAACAGGGAAAAAAAACAAAGTCAACCGCAGTAGACCAGATCAGTCCAGATTAAAAACACTAAGACTGTGGTCTGATGTGGACTGAAAGACTATGCACTCTAAATATATTAATCTAGACTCCTCTGTAAAAACTGTAGTGTACTGTCTGTTCCTGTCTTTTAAAAAGAGAGAACATGTGAATGTGAAAAATGGGGTTCAAAGGCCTGTAGCCTATATCAGAGGTTGAGAGCCATACAGTATCTCTTAAATACACCGCTTGGTGGTACTTGGACACCTTCAGTGATGAACCCGAGTTTATAGGGTGTTTCAGGCCTTTTATCATCAAACACCCTTGCTCGGGCGACCCAGCCGGAGGTGATCAGCCCCCGATTTGTGTCCAAGTGGCCCACTACTCCACGGATCCCCCCTCCAGATCCATAGCCATTTTGAGGCCTTCTCTGCAGCCTCTGTGATGTTTTTGATGGCCCTTTGCACAGCTGACCTTTAACTCCAAGAAGTTTGAGAGTGCGGGTGAGGGAACTTGAGCTGTCTCCCAGATCGAATTGGAGTCTCCAGTCTTTTGCTGTGGTAAGGAGCCCACCAGAGGGATTTGGCTGGTGTTGTGCCTTCTCCCCGGCTCTGACGAAGATGATGGGCTGCTTAGGGGTGTGCTGGAATTTGCAGGTGGTGTGCTGACCGTTTCTGCCAGAACCTTGAGGACCTGGTCATGACGCCAGTGATACCAACCTATCCCCAAGTTCTTTGGGCAGCAACTGAGGATGTGCTCCAAAGTGGCTTGCTTGCGGCAGAGCTGGCATGCCTCCATGTCTGATAAGCTCTATCGCTGCAGACTGGGATTCTTGACTTGGGAGAACATTGTACACTGATTGGATAAAGAACTTGATGCGCTGGGGTTCACTTCTCCAGATCGCCTACCAAGTAATTTTACGCTGTTCAGCGTTCTCCTACCTAGTCCAGGCGCCTTGTAGGTACATACCATCTTGACCCGAAAATGTTCCTCCACCTCAGCACTGATTTCCTCTTGGACAATTTGGCCCTTCTCCCTAGCTCTGGCTTTGTCATAGCGGGGTTTGGAAAACCTGCCTAGGCCCGCCTGCCCCACCGTTGCGTTTCCAACCAAGATGTTGCGCTGCAGCTGTGTTTCAGCTCTGGAGATGGCTTCTTGAGCATTCCACTTTCTTCCCGTTTTCATGCGGATTCCTGCAGTGGCAACGTTTCTGTCAGAGGAGTCCCGATACATCATCAGCTCCCTGGCCCGTGTGATCATGAACTCCTCTGACAGGCCACTGATCGGGAGCTGCAGCATGGTTGAATGGCCATACAGGGCAATGCTGCTGAGGGATCAGGGGAAGCCCAATCCATCTCATGAGGAACTGGCTGATGGTAAGTTCTAGCGCCTCCACAGTTGACATGGGAACCTCATAGACAAGCAAGGGCCAGAGGACCCTTGGCAGGACTCCGTGCTGGTAGATCCAGGTTTTGAATTTCACTGGTAGCCCTGACCTGTCTATCGCTGAGAGCCATGCTGCCAAATCTTCTTTGGTTTGATGGACTGCATCTGAGTCTCTCAAGGAGCCGTTTAGGACCTTGCCCAGGCTCTTGATGGGTTTGTCTGTCACAGTTGAAATTTATGTCCCTCATATGGCAAAGCAAAAGTGGTCGGCTACCTTGTCTTTCTTCAGGACCAGAGACCTGGACTTGGCTGGCTTGAAGCTCATTCTTACCCATGAGATGAGACATTCTAGCCCCTTTGCTGACCACAGCACCTGTGCGTTGCTACCCATTGCTACCCTTCAAGCAGGCCATCTTGGTCTGATGGATTTTAAAACCTGTTGGGTTTTTGCATACCTTGCCACAGATACAGACTGCGCTCATTGTGATTGTCTGTTAGCTGTAGTCATTACCGATATGTCTGTCCGGAATCTCAACCCGGAATAGACCCAGTATTGTCCTTTCTATGGTTAATCCTAAAACGAACAATACATCGGTTTACAGCATCGTGTAAACCGATCAAGAATCTTAATGCTAATATGAGCTGCTTACCTTATCCTCAGGTTTTTGACAGCATCCCGGGACCGGTACACAGCCTCTCCGGTGTCTGTGTTCCAACTGTCTGCCATGAAGGTCCAGCTAGTTCATAGGAGCTAAGGTTAACAGCCTTATTAGCTACAGTTAGCTTTTAGCTCGTCGTTCTTTGTCTAGTAGCGTAACGGCGTGTTTACGGTTAGCTAAACGTAACTAGCGGCTCGTGTCGTTTTTTTGTTATAAACGTGAGAGTCAGCTTAGAAGAAAGAGAGGATCCCAGTTCAAGTTACGGCCGTGAGAAACTACGACATGTCGTTGCCATAGAGACGGTAGTCGTCATATTTCTGCGCATTCTTTATTGAGAACCAGTACTGACGCTATTTTATCCACTTGTAAATGTACTCAAATTACGTTAATGAAGTAATATTACCTCCTATTCTTTTATATTCATACCACCTTTTTTTTTACTCCTCTACAATTCCTCCAAACATTTTTGTGAATCCGTCATATGTCCAAGTTTCTTGATGTTACATTGCTACTATGTGTAGAAATGTTTCTGGGATCATGCCAATTTTAATAAATGTGCAAGGAACGTAGTTTTATCAATAGCTTTTACATCCCTAATTGCAAGGAGAATTTTATTGTGCTGGGAATCACCACTGGCCCACCGGACCAATGTTTCGTAGTCTAAAAAATACATAATGTATTTGCAAATTTTATTTGTAGTGAGGAGGGTTGGGGAATGAAAGTGTTTTGTTTGAAAAGTAAACAAAAAAAATGCAAATAAATCTATTTCAAAAGAGAGAAGTGGTCTGTGATACACTAACTAATGAAAAGGAACAAAGTACATTTTTAAAAGTATTTAATGTATATACTTAAGTACAGTTTTGGGATTTGTACTTTTCATTTGTATTCTCCTGTAATGCTACTTTATACTTGTATAAATGATGTCTATTATACACAAGTATATATAGATTATTGTATTGAACAAACATGAACTTAGAATTAGGATCTCAACCTGGTTCCACATTGATAAACTAAAACATTAAACATTGACACAAGTAGTACAATATACTTTATTTAACACAGTTTGAGTTCCCTTTACTGACAAGCTTAAGTAATTGCTCAAGTACTTTTAACTGATAAGATGTACTATATCTTGAGTAACATTTTAAGACAATGGCACTTCTACTTCTTCCTGAAAGAAATATACCCGAGTGACTCAGGATTCAAGTGGAGTTGGACCAAAAACAGCAGCAAAGCAACGTGTGACCTTTTTTCCGAATATGACCCATCATACCACCCTAATGAAAACGGTATCTTCCTGATACTGGTTTGATTCTCCACCTGCTCTTCGGAGCAGCAGGTGGAAAATTTGGATATCATCTTTCTCCTTATTTCATTTGAATACATTTTATTGTGGTGATAATACACAATGCTGATGAGAGGGAAAAAGACAAAAGACATGGGCTATTTTTGAAACTCAAGTTAAAAAATATAGTAAAAAGTAAAACAAAATAAATAAGGAGGCAGCGTGACCCTGTTAACATGAACTATGGATTTTTTTTTATTGTTTGTGTGTGCACACACACACACCACCCTAAGTGAAGTTGACCAAGACATCGAGGAAAGAGATGCATGGTAATGACAATTATCTTATAATAATGCATTACAACAAACAGGGTGACTGAGATTTGATAGTTTCAATGTAGATAGACATCAGTAAGATCTTTGGAATCCTGGTTTCCAGATAAATATTTCTGTAATTTTTACATTATAGTTGTGTGTTACTACCCACTTTAATTTGGGCTTTTACCACAAGTCTCGTGATAAAATCCCAAACCAAAGATCTTATGGCACAACTTGGTTGACTTTCAAATTATTTAAATAACAAATAACATCAAGCACCAGCTTTTGTGAATTTCAGCTGTAAAATACAGAATATTTAAAAGGTGTGTTTTACTGAGACTAGAAAATAAACATCCCCATGGAAAAGTTGAGAAAGAGAAAGTTTGGTAATTCCTTTATAATTGTTTTTATCTCATAGTGGAGAACACACATTTGAGCATTAACTGCACTCCCACACTAAATATGTACATTTTGTGTGTGAGTGTGAGACCACTTGAAAGGTTTTTTGTGCGTCAATCTGAAATTTTGTGCGTCTCAAAGTTGGTGAACATCTTTGTCCTACTTTTTGCCTGCAAGCAGACAAAAACGAGCTTTTTCTAAAAAGACACAGATAGCTGCACTTACCATCAACTTTATCACATTCACACAAAATCACAGGTAAATGTGTGTAGAAGCGCGCGCACACATTTGGGGATACATATGCTTGCTGGGTTAAGGATATGACATTTCTTTTTGTAAAACATCTGCAATGTTTTAGTGATGTATGGCGAGTCTCTATTTCAGGATAAATAAATCTAATTCAAGTCTCTCATGAGAAGGGGCCTCAATAAATAAATCTATAATAGAATACAATAGAGAGCAAGAGGAGAGAAAGAAAAAGAGATAAGACAGGAGACGGGTATGTCGAGTGAGCTCTGCCTCTCCCTCCTCACAGGGAGTGACCTTTTGGAGGGCCTTCAATCACAGGTGGATGAATTTAGACCAGAAGTAGGGAACCCTGGTCTACAGACCCACAATGGGTGCAGGTTTTTGTTCCAACCAAGCAGTCACAGACCTGATTCTATTGATGAAGGTCCTCAGCAAGAGCTCTAATGGTTAATTAGTAGAATCAATTGTGTGACTGCATGGTTGGAACAAAAACCAGCACCCACTGCAGCTCCCTAGGACCAGGGTTCCCAACCCCTGGTTTAGACCAATCCGATCACTTCAGTGAGGGCCCTTGGCCTGTTGCTGCAGTTAAATTGCAGTAGAGTCCGATCACAGCAGCATGGTGACTGGTTTCTCCAGGAACTTGCGGAACTCTGCGAGCCACTGTGCCCCTACCGCCCCGTCCACCACCCGGTGGTCGCAGCTCAGCGTCACTGACATCATGCTGGCCACATCGAACCTGCAAAACCCAGAACACACAATGCATCAGTGCCTCCACAGACCACAGATTTGACTTGTAGATGACAGCGATGAGACCAACCCCTTCTCATTATCAGCAGGAATCAGCCGTTTCTCTGAGCCTCCGACGGCGAGGATACACGCCTGAGGAGGGTTGATTATTGCTGAGAAGTTCTTGATGCCAAACATCCCCAAATTAGAGATGGTGAATGTTCCTCCCTGGTTGAGAAAAACAAATTGATTTACTAATGATATAAGTAATAACCTACATTTAAAGAGACATATTCCCGCTGGTTCAGAACAGGTGTCAAACCTGGAACTCATGTGGCTGCAGTTTTCCATCTCTGGCTTTGGCAGCAAGAGCCGACACATCAGAGCTGATGCCAGCGAGCCCTTTGGTATGGGCGTTAAACACAATCGGTGTGATAAGGCCGCTGGCTGTGCTCACGGCTACGCTCACGTCCACCACATGATTCCTGGAAAAATCTGAAGTCAATACTGATGACAGCACAAACATTTGGTCAATGTGCTTCTGCTCTTTAACTAAGCGTAATTTTTTTTAAATACTAGTGCAAAGCCCATAGGAAGTATGTATCCTATAGAAAAGTAGAAACTAAAGATTTTTTATGTTTGGCAGACTTTAATAAATCTCTTACTTTCTCCTGTATAGTGTAACAACCTGAGCATGTTACTGTAATGTGTGTCTATAAATAAATCCTCACACTGAGAGCAATGTTCTTCACATTATAGGTGAGTTGGAAATGCACACAGTAATCATGTGTCAATATGTCACCTCTAGTGTGTGGCCCGAGCCTTTGCTTATTTTTCTGTATTTGAAAAAAAACACCCCTGGTTTATACAAAAAGCAGTGACATCATGGTCGTTATGCAAGCACAAATTCACATTTTAGTAAAAAGATTGTTACTACAGTTAGATCTGTCAACAGGGGAATACGAGGGAGTATTTGAAAAATGTCAGCTATACTATTAAAAACTAATATCTTCAAAAATGCTCCTAGTATAATTCTAATCCAATGAATTAATAGTTCAACAAATCAATAGCACATGTTCCTATTGTATATTGGAACTAATCATCATTTATGTTGTATTTCCGTTTATGCACATTACTCACTCGCGAATGACAGTGTCCATCCAGGAGGAGTTGCACTCAGGAACCTTGAGGCAGGCCAGAGCACTGGCTTTGATGATGAAGTCATTTACGCTTAGTTTGATATTCTGGGCTTTTACTTCCTGCAGAGATGAGATCGGGTTAGTTTAGAGATACAGGAATTATTATTATTATCTCTAAAAGTGTTCCTTTTATTTTATATTCATGCTGTCACGTGCCTATACAAACGCAAAGACTCACCTCATTGAGTTCTTTCCGAAGTTCCAGTACTTGGTCCATATTGATGTCTACAGATAGATAATAGTGGGGGATAGTTTGTTTGGACTGCATCAATCTTTGAGCAATGACCTGTAGGAGAGACATATATGCCCTTTGAGTTTGATCCACAATTCATGACTGACTGGAATGAGCAGTTCGTTGAATCTATGTCGGTAAACACCAAAGAAGACCAAATATCAGGTGTGGCTCACTTTGCGGATATTGCTGATAGGGATGTCTGTGAAGGTCCCAGCAGGAGCTGCAGCAGGTGCAGGAGCAGCTGGAATGAGAGAGGGAGCAGCAGCTGCAGCCTGTACAGGAAAGGGTTTATTCAAAGGATTACATCATACATAACAAGGAATATACAATAGCACACAGAAACACCAAGGTTTCATTGGGGTTTAAAAAGGTACAACGAAAGGGTCAGGTAAAAGATCCATGTACTCTATATATATGATAAAAAAATTCAAAACAAAACAAAACTATGAATGCATACAATAGTGGGATTCTCACTTACAGGTGCAGCCTTCTGTGGAACAAAGCTCTCAACATCTTTCCTGGTTATGCGTCCATCAGGACCAGAACCTAAACAGAAGAAATGTTTCTTTTTCTGGCTCTGGATTTACTCTTTTACTAAAAGATGATTGTGAATTACCGTTAATATTTGTCAGGTCAATTCCTTTCTCAGCAGCAAGTTTCTTGGCCAGAGGGCTGACGAACACGCGTCCCTTCTTGGCTACCCGTGGTGCGGCAGGACCAGGACTAACCACAGCAGCAGCTGGAGCAGCCTGGAATGAAAAGAAGGCACAAATCAGCTCATCACATCAGCACCCTTGGTTTTTCTGTTGGTTTACCCACCAAGACACCGCCTCAGGACCCTGAGAGAACATCTTTTTACTTGCTGCCTAATCAGAGGGAACCAGGCACCCAACATCCTCTCTATATAAACAGTGAGGGAAAAAGTATTTACACTTTAACTATGAGAGACAAAATGAGGGGAGAAAAATCCTGATTTTTTAAAGAATTTATTATTTATAGTGGAAAATAAATATTTTGTTAATAACATGAATGTTCAACTTAGTACTCTTACCCTTTGTTGGCAACAAAAAAAGTCAAATGTTTTCTCTAAGTCTTCACAAGGTTTTCACACTATTGCTTGCTTGGAATCTCTACAGTGATGCTTTGTGGCTCTTACTGGGCAACGAGGACTTTTAACTCCCTCCAAAGATTTTCCAAAGAAAAGGTTATGATCTGCACAGATCAGGACCTTAGTGCTTCAGTGTGTAAGGGCATGAAACCATCACTAACTACAGGAGGCCTCCCTCACCCTGTGGACACCAATACCGCTACAGTACTGCTTACACTGCATTTTTTCACACCCAACACCCACAGAATCAAGTTTCTGCGTCGCACCCGACACCACCCCTTTCCACTAGCACTAAAGGTCAACGTCGCTGTTCTCGATTGGTTTTAACAATCACCTGATCTGAGCGAACACCACTTTTGTTTCAGAAACATTCATCTGGACACCTGCTAACCTTTGGTTGAGCAGTGATCAAAAAGATCTTTTTTAGGGTGCCAGCAACAGAGAGAACTACAAACAGGTAAAGGTTATTCACAAATATACAATGTATAAATTAGTTATGCATGTATCTCACCATTGCCGGTGCTGGAGCTGGAGCTGGAGCTGGAGCAGGTGCAGAAACCTCGACCAGGCCGGTCTCTACATAATCATTGAAGGCAGCAATGTCACTTTCTTTCTCTACAATGATGCAGAGTGGCATTCCTAGCGGGACATCACGCGTTCCTTCTTGCACCAAGATTTTGGCCAAGTATCCCTCTTCCTGCACCTCAAAGCCTAAATAAAAGCACATGAGGAGGACCCTTTTACACCTAAATTAGCACGAATATACATTTACATGTTTTTTAAGTGTAATATTGGCTCCTTCCACATTGCCAGTAGACACATTTTTGCCTGTCATATTCAAATCATGAAAGGCAGGGTTAGTAGTAAACAGTATAAGAAGCAATAGTTAACAGTTAGTGCCGTTAGCACAGTCGTGGTGTGTGTAGCACAATATGCTATTGTGTATGGAGGGGGGAATAATAAAACATGGTAATTAAGAGACGATAAGAGTAGTTATTCTCTGTTGTGCAGTTGAGGTTAAAAAAAGTGTAAATATTTTATCACTGAGGAGGCACTTTACCAATGGTTGCCTTGTCAGTCTCGATCTCAGCCAGCAGATCCCCTTCACTCAGCTTTTCTCCAACCTTCTTCTCCCAGCGCTGCACTGTGCCCATGGTCATGGTGGGAGACAAAGCAGGAAGTGTGATCTGCAACACAAGTCAGGGGGTGGTATTCCTGCTTTCAGTCTGACCAGTTTGTAGAGAAAACTTGTGACAAACAGTTAAGACTGCAGATGATTAAACATTTTTGATTTTGTAACAGACAGCAGCATCCCTGAATCGAGGTTGGCTGGAGAATAAAGGTGCACTGATAATTTGGTGACAGAATACCAATAATAATGGCTGACTATTAAGTAAAAAAAAAAAAAACACACACACACACAAAAAAACACACACAAAACATCACCTTTGGTGAAGTGAGTTAAAAGCAAATAAAAGAGGCGTATGACTCAAACAAGGTAGAGCACCTTTGTTGAAATGATGGCAACGAGTGTTCAACCAAACCATCTAAAGTGTGTTCCTCTGTATAGAACTTTATTACTACTGCTTTTATTTGTCAATTAACGACCCAAAACACCCTGAACGGCAGTTGCAAGGAAAGCTTGTCTGCTCTGTCCATTGCCAACGGTGGAGTTCATGGCTTTAGATGATCATGATTATTGTTGACTATGGGAGGACACCAAGCCTTGCTTATAGAAACCGAGCAGAGAGGATTTCTGATGTGTGCTTACAGGAGAGGTTTCTTTGAAAAACCAAATAGATATTTATTCTAAACTGTTTATTAAATATTAAAAAAAATAGTTGAACAATTAGTAACAAATATGCAATAAAGATTTCTTAGATCACAGATGTACCATCACATCATTAAAATAATCAATTGTTACATCCATCTATTACAAAAGCAACATTATATGTAATGAGAATGTGTTGTGCCTTGCAATCATAGGACTGAGTTTTGGGAGCCTGAGACTTCCCTACAGGAAGGACAGACACAGTGGAGCCTTGTTCTTCAAGGTAGTCTTTTGAGTAGATTAATCAGAAACAAAAGCACTGCCAATCCAGCAGGATACCACACAGGGATTCCCATTAGGGGAACCCCAGAAAGCAGACTCCATTCGGCCTTTTCCATCATGCAGCTAGGGGGAGATAGGAGGCAAATGTACGCTTTTCTTTACGCCTCCCGCATGAGTAGCTGCCGAGACAAGTGTACAATGGGCGCATTTCCACAAGGAAATCCCTGCTGGACGAGACATTTCTTCCCCTTAGTTGACAGTCACCACCCAGATCAAGATTTTTCCCGAGGATGCAGGCAAAGCCCGCCTGAGAAAAAGAAAACATGAGAACGCCATTTTCCTCCTTATTTTTGCCGAGACCCTCTCTCCAAGCCATGGACAGTGAGAGGAAACCAGCTTGATGCTAGCCCCAGACTGCTAGCAAAGGATGTGCTGCAGCTGCAGATCACTGAACTCAACTACTTAATAGTAGTTGTAGTATATAAAATGGGATCTGTTTAGTCTGAAGGATTTTATTTGTAAATTAATATCTGGAAGGTAATTCAATTCTTCAAAAGAGAAGTTGCCCTAGTATTTTATGCTTGCATACTGTGACATTAAGCTGGTTGACAGACTTGAACTCTTCCTTCATTGTTCATTATAGGAATATCAATATTTCCACAATATTGGTGTTTTTAAGAGAATGCCTTATAATTGAGACTGTATTCCCAAATTGGTTATTGGTCAGGATTTTCTCGTGGTGCCTCGTGGTGGTGATTAATTTTAATCAACAATTTAATACATTTTTAATAATTAATAATCTTATTTATTGACCAGTGCAATACATTTATATTTATATTTTTATATATACCTGTATATATCTGTAAATTGTTTTTAATTTCATTTTTTAATTTTTTCCTTTTTTAAATTTTTAAAAACATTTTTGTAACTTTTCTAACTGCTGCTGTAGCACTGAATTTTCCCACTGTGGGACAATAAAGGAGCTATCTAATCTAATTTGATGATAAGCAATTCATACTAACAACCAAATTTAGCTTCCACCTGTTACAACAGAATGTCTAGTTGAAGCTCATGTTTAGCATCAAATAGAGCTGGGAATCTCTGGCCACCTTAAAATTGAGTTCAGATTCAAAAGGCTAAGATGCAACAATTAAAAGTTTATGGATGAATATTTTGTGCTTAATTATTTTATTTATAATTTTATATGCACATTTCTTCCTATATGTGTTTTCACTTTGTGAATGAAACTAAGTCAGGGTTTCTTGCAGAAAATGTGTGAGGTGGTGACCTGGAGGGTGGTATTAAGGAAACTACCATGGCAGATGCTAAAGTTATGTGTAAAATAATAAATTTAGGCTACAATTTTTATAGGTGATAGCACTGGGATTTGCTGAGGGTGTTTGAACGTGTCTTGGAGATGCTGCAGCGAGTGTGCAGTGAGACTCCTCTCTAAAACAAGAAAAGACTAAGTACTAATGAACTTTTTATATGTAGTTTGTTGTTTTAATGTTTACTAGAGCCATATTAGCCTGATTTATCGTGAGGAATAAAGTAGCAGCTAAACCTGCTGACCTGTTTGTGGGTTTGAGAGAAAGCAATGCAGGAAGTATATTCGTAAGGATTTATAATTAGGTTGATGATTGTGGATGATTTTCAATATATCACAATATTTCCACCACATGTAAGATATTTCATACTATTTTTTTAAGGTCCAATTCATAAAAAGTTTTCCAATATTATTTTTTGGCAATATTATTAATTGGCCACATAATAAATAAATAAATAATAAAAAGAAAAGCCTAGATCACACCAACCTAGAACCTTAAGTCTCTGTAGAAGACACGCAATGACAGCTTCTCAGAGACCTGCAGACTGAGCAACCCTCAGAAAAAAGGTGTTCACTGTAAACAGGCTATTATTACACCTGACCTGGCTCATATAGGGACATGTCTACCTTTAAATGTGTAGGGTAAGAACTTCCTGGAGCAGGGGCAGCAGCAGGAGAGGCAACTGATGATGGAGCACTGCTGGCTGCTTTAATGGAGTCCAACGTTACATCCTTAAAAGCAGCGATGAGGTCAGGGCTGCAAAATAACAGAGAGAGAAACACAGAGTATTGTAAAAACAAAAATTGTCAAAATATAGTTTCTAGCTGCCAGTTTTCAAAACTTCCATGCTGCTTATTTGAAGCAGAAACATGAATTTCACAGTCTACATAGTGCAGAAATGGCAGCCACCATGTTTAATAGGAATCAATTACATTATTATGTGTGATTTACTGATCCTCTGTTTTGTGCAACAAGACTGAATGAGTCTTAGTGCAGGCTGATAAGATATGCCCTTGATTTTCAGTGTGTGTTGAACATTGGAGAACATTCTTACCTGTCTACTGTGATGCAGATTACTGATCCAATTGAGACATCTCTGGTTCCTTCAGTAACAAGAATCTTAGCCAGATAGCACTCCTCCAGCATCTCAAACCCAACCGTGGCCTTGTCCGTCTCCACCTACACAGACAGGAATTAAAAAAAAAAAAAAACATTTGTAAGGACGATTCCCTATAGCATGTGTCAAACTCAGGTCGTGGAGGGCTGAGTGGGTGCAGGTTTTTGTTCCAACCAGGCAGTAACACACCTGATTCTACTAATCAACCAATAGAGCTCTTGCTAAGGACCTTCATTAGTAGAATCAGATGTGTTACTGCCTGGTTGGAACAAAAACCTGCACCCATACGGCCCTCTGGGACCTGAGTTTGACACCCCTTCCCTATAGCAATACACAAACACACAGGGTCCTAACCTCAGCTATAAGTTCTCCCTCGTTGATTTTGTCTCCTTCTTTCTTCTCCCACCGGGCAATGGTTCCGGTCTGCATGGTGGGTGACAGTGCAGGTAGCTCCACCTGTTGAACACAGACACAAAGACAATAAATCCTATTATATTTTAAAGAGAAGTTGTCCTAGTATTTTATGCTTGCATACTGTGATGCTAAGCTGGTTGATGGAGCTGAACTCTTCCATCATTGTTCACTATAGGAATATTCATATTTCCACAAAAATTGGTGTCTATGAGTGAACACCTTATAATTGAGACTGTTTTCCAAATTGGTTATTAATCTAAATTTTCCACTGGTGCCCCACTTAAAATTAATTTAATTCAATAAATCAATTTATTTCAATAATGAATAATAATCATATTTAAAGATTATCCATTCGTGCCAATAACCAAATGTAGCTACTCTTACACAAAACATGCCTTATAAGCGCCTTCTCTCGGTAGTTGATGGTGATGTGATTCTTCATGGACGAACTTGTATTACTTTGTTGTGAATAATAAGTTGATTTTTAAACCTGAATGTGAACAGATGGGCATGTGTTTAAACTGTAGATGTAGGTAAAACAGCATTTCTTGCAGAGTTTAAAGTGGAGGCACCACTTTTACAACAAAAGCCTACCGCAACATTCTGGGTCCCCTAATGTATAATATTCTACTGTTTATGTGTTGTGAAAGTTGAGAACAACTTTCACAACACATAAACACTAGCTGCAGAGTCTGATCAATGATGGCTTTACAGATCCTCAGGAACAAGGGGGTACTAACAATGGTATACTATTATATTATCATTAGATCAGTGGCATAAATCATGAATAATACAATAAAGCTCTTCAGCAAATATTTATGTAACAAAATAGCTTCCAACCTAGGTAGTTTAGTTTTGTACACATCAACTGCAAACTCAAAAACAATCACTATGCATTACTTTTTTTTTTTTAATTTCAATAGTCATTTATTCATCATTAGGGTCACATGGTCTGCTAGAGCCAATCACAGGTTAGAGTAGGGATATACCCAGACAGGTACCACCCTATAATAGAGCACACACAACATCCACTCCTTTGGGTAATTCAGAATCTCTAAGGTCAGCATGTTTGGACTGTGGAGGAAGCTGGAGAATCTGGACAGAACCTAGCAGACATTGGGAGAACATGAAACCCCACACAGAAAGGACTTCACCCTGTGACCTTCTTGGTGAAGGTCACTTAAAATAATTAGTTGAAGCTCTAGACACACAAACACAATATCATTATGTCAATATCATTTTCCATATTTGTGACAGCAACTAGACAAGATCATTACAGATCTCAGATCCTGGACCTGCTCCAATAGCGCTGAACATGGGCGCTTAGATTCTATTTAGTGGTCTGTGTGTATTTATTTATTGTTGGTTTGCAATACTAGGCTATTTGCACTAACTTTTATGTAAGATTCTTTTTTTTGCTTTTCTTCTGTACTACTGTAATTTATTAATTAACAACAGATTATCTAGCTCCTTCACATACACATTGTACAACTTGTAAATATTCTGTTTATTGTCTAGGCCTGTGTGCATTTTTGTTGTGTTGTGTTTGTGTGTGTGTGTGTGTTTAAGGGTCAGTAACAAATAAGACATAAGAGCCCTCAGAAGATACACTTTGTGCTCATTTTAGCTTCTTGTCCTTTAAAAGGCTTTTTTGTTCTTTGAAAACAAAATTCATGACTTTGTGGGATACAAAATATCAAATGGTGTCAACCAGAATTCTCCAACCATGGTCCTGGAGAGCCACTGTGGGTGCACGTTTTTGTTCCAACCAGGTATTAACACACCTGATTCTACTCATCAACCACTAGAGCCCTTGCTAAGGACCATCATTAGTGTTATGGCAGTTAAGGCATTGTCTGATAAGCTACTAGACACTTCGATTTTATTTGGGAATTATAAATAAGTAAGTAACTGTCCATACCACAGGGAGACTCCCTAACTCATTTACATTTTGGACACTCTGATCCACCTTGAAATCCACCTGCTGACAGCAGATCTTTACAACAGAATCATTAATGTCGATGTCTAAATGTTCTGATTCTACAGAGATTGGAGCAGGAAGTTTTTTTTATAGATTGCAGCGTGTATGTGATAGAATTTAACCTTTAACGAACTGTTCATTCTGGTGCTAAGTCGCTAGCTGCGGAGGTCAAGCTGGCTTTAATGGTGGCCCTGAAACCCAGCAAGTTAGCGACCGGATAGCGGGTTACCTTCTGGTGCGGCGGCAGGCTGTACAGGCGCGTGCCGCGCAGGCCATCCCGCGGACATTGCAACAGAGCCCGTCTGTGGATGAAGCCCAAGCCCGCGATCCGGGACCCAGCCCCGCTGTGAAGCCGCCGTAGGCAGCCGGTCCCTGAGCCGCTGCCGAGCACCGCAGCGGCGGCGACAGCAGGAGGCCTGGCCGGGAGGACACGGGGGCACGGGAGTCCGGCGGCCGGGCGGAGCCGCAGAATGAGACGAAGCATCTCTCAATGATTGAACCGCTATACTTAGCCGTGAAATTAAAATCGTTCAACAACGGACGCCGCGACAACTCGCCGCTCACTTTCTAATGACCTCCCCCAGCTCAAAACACACTTTACGGCTTTGCTGCTTGCCCTGCCGTCTGTCCGCAAGAAGTGTCGTGAACGATTTCTTCTGATGAGATATGCAGCAGAAGAGACGCCACAAAGACGCGTTGCTGCCCTCTATAAGGCAACTGTATGAGCAGTTTCCCACTTTAATATTTTAATTGTCTGGTATATTTTTAGTTAGAGCAGCAATGCAGTCTATACGCTCTCCGAAAAAAACATTTCACCTCTCCCTCACACAGAAATAGCCCTCTACTGATTGGCTGACAGAGAGTTGGGCCCAAAAAATATCTTCCTTTACCTTTAAAGGGTTGTCAAGAATTTCGTCTGGTATGCCATGCGATACGCATATATATATATATATATATATATATATATATATATATATATATATATATATATATATATATATATATATATATATATATATATATATATATATATATATATATATATATATATATATATATATATATATATATATATATAAATATAAATAAAAGAACTGTCTTTACACATTTATTCGTTAAGGGTCATTCAACCCATACAGTATTTATCTAGTCAAGTCAAGTCAAGAAGACTGATCCTCTACACCTACAATAAATACTGCAAAAATCGTTTCAAAAACAAACAAAATTCAGGTTTTATTTCAGAATATCAGTCGTATGAACAATCAAAAAAATCCACCTTTTTTGTTTTTTAAACAAAAGCATGTAAAAAAAACAACAACAAAACAAAGAATATTCTAAAGAAGATAATAATTTCACTAACAAATTGTACATTTTATAGTTCAGGTTTGTATGGCATTCAGTGGGTCTGAGTTCAAAGAAGACAATGCATATTTATATGGTACACACACACACACACACACACACACACACACACACACACACACACACACACACACACACACACACACACACACACACACACACACACACACACACACACACACACACACACACACACACACACACACACACACACACACACACACACACACACACACACACAATAAATAAACTAGTGGCTGGTCCAGTACTCGGGTTTAAAAGTCAAATCTTTTCTCAAATTCACATCCATGTTATTTTATTATTAAAAGAGGAGCAGAAGCTTTCTCACGAGATTATCATTAACTTCAAATATTTAAGGATGTGGTAAAAAATACTTTCCACATATTTAAAAAACTATTTCACAAAGTAAACAACATAATGGTTTTCATGTGCTTTTCTACATGAACAGGAAGATCCCAGCATCATATTCGTGGTTAGCAAGTCAGTCTCAGAGTTCTGACATTTAAATGAAATCTAGGTCATTTTCTTAAACTGATTAGTCTGAAATACATTCAAGTGTTTTTTTTTCCATTTTGCAAAAGAGTGTTCCATTCAGACATGTCCCCATGATCATCATCCTCCTTTTTACTGCTTGATGCAACTAAAACAAATGGAAACACTGCAGTAGTCATTGGTATCTGATCCTTATGTTTTGTCAGGACTAAATATACAGAACATGTATGCACCAATAAAAGTTTTTCTTTTTTGTCTTACAAAACAGTACTTTTTCAGCTCCTCTTCCCTGCTACGGTAGATAATACTGGATTTTTAATTTACATTCACAATCGAGACCAATAAGCAACACATATCTAGCATGTAAAGTGGGGGGATTTGTTTAAAAACAACATTGCTGCACAAGAAATGAAAAGTGATACTGAACACTTGAAAATGGCCTTTGTTAAAGTTGAAACACACCGCTGTCAATTTCTTTGCTACAGTAGCCTGGCTATGTTAAGTATATGATAGAAATAGTTTTCCCTTGTAAGGCACTAAGTTTATATTGCAATATCAGTCACAGATTCACAGATTTGAAGCCAAATGGCTATTAGTAGAGTTTAGTACCAGCAGATCTCAAATCTCTTGTTGACTCCTCTTACAGCATTTTTCTAACAAGTCAAATCTCAAAAGTGTCCACTTGTGCTTCTGTTCTTAACAGCTGTCCTTGTGTGCTTCTGAGATGAAGAGCAAAGACAAAAATGATCATGTCTTCTTTGCTTGAACCTACATTGGTCTTCAATGGACATATAAAACAAAAGGGATACTGAGAATCAAGGAGAGCAAAAATAATAAAGCTAAAGGTGCAATAATAAAGCTAAAGATGTGAGAATAAAGCTAAAGATGTAGTACTTTACCTTTTCTCAATGCAGTCTTCCTCTACCCAGGCCACTATTTTACCTTCCCAGCCAGGAACTATCGCTTCATCCATGAAAACCTGCAGACAAACACCAAGACATTATCTACATTTATAATTCCTGTAATCTTACAATATATTTTATCAATATATTGCATGTCTTTTTATCCCTTCTCTGACCT